>OX403622.1:26434351-27034351 GCA_948107755.1 Campoletis raptor | reverse complement strand
ACGAATTTTAAATAATCGACCGTACTCATTTCATTCGTTTAGAATTGGAAGAAAAAAAGATTCCGATCGATGACGTTTCATAGTAACTTATAACGACTAGTCTATAAAAAAAAAAAAGGATTCAAGTAAAATCCGAATTTGCCTTCAATTGTTGACAGTTGGAGACCCTGTTATGTCACCTTCCGATCAATTGCAACGACATCGAGAGTCAAAGCAGGGGCTCGCAGACAACTTCACAAAAATATATTTACTTATTTATTCATTTGCAGGTTTTTAAGAACTCATCTCTTCACTTAAAACCACTTTTTGCCCTATGCCACTGTTCCTGTTTCTGTTATTGTGAGACCCCCTAGGAATGGTGCTAACATCCCGCTTAGCAGCGGGGTCAAGAGAATCGATTAAAAAACTCGATCGATACAAAGAGCTATACTTTACTGAGTTCCAGTTGATTAACACGAGCAGAAACTTAGGAACATTGTTTGCCATTCATCAATTTATACTTGAGCCGGTGCATGGCTCAACTTCGGAAACTTCGAAATTGTCTTCAATAAGCAAACGATTGCAAAAGTAGGTTGAAAAAACTTCCTTCCAAATGCAAAATGATGGCTGCTATCAATGGTTAGTGAAAAGAATAATCCCAAGTGCAAACAACCGATGGTTTGCCGATCTTGGAAATGAAAAATGTGAAGAAATCTGCTCATTACTACAGTAGGATGTAGTCAAAGGCTACTGGTACTTAGGATATAGAAGAAAATCTTCTACTCTCTTTTCAACGTATTCTAGTGTAAAGGGGAAGAAGAAGAGGCAAAATACCAGGAAAAGCGAAACGGTCCATATTCCAGCATCACGCCCCAAGACTTTGGCGAACGAGCAGGAATCCTTTTAGAGAATTACGAAGTTATCGAGAAAGTTTTCCAGGATATGAGCACCAGAGAAACGAGAAAAAAGAAAATCGAGAACGAGAGAGTAAGTGAGAAGAAGGGGAAAAGAGTAGCATAGCAAAATGTATATAGAGGAAAGAAAAGAGGTGTATAAGAGGCGCGGAGACGTTCGCCTCTTGGCATTATATTTAATAACGTCCAATAAACGTTACCTCAGGGTCCTCTTCGGTATTTCGAGGCTGGTGAGTCTAGGAGACATGAGAGAAGTCTAGAGAAATGAGAGAGTAGAGGAGAGGGGGGTTTGGTGGTGTGTCGACAATGTCGCAAGACCAGAGCATTCCCAACTAACCCTGTCGGCCCATTCACTCTTACTCGTGTCGACCCCTAGGCTTAAAAGAGACACGTATTTTTTTTTAATCCAGATTTCTCACTCCTTTTATTTCCACTGCACTCGAGCTTCATAGCTCCAGCGGTTAAAACACTTGCTGCTGATTGGAAATCCGAAGCTAAGGGGGGCGGGGGGGTCACAATTGCACATTTAGGAGCTTCGGTATAAAATTCGCAATACGATAAGCCACAAATCTGCTCGATAAAGTTACCAGGAGTAGCAGAAAAAAAAATAATAAAAGAATATTAAAGAACACGGAGAAGTAGGAAAAGACAAAAAGAAAAAGGATAAAAAGTTCTTCGAGGCAGAGTCAACGTATCGCATCGGGGAAACGATGCTGTTACTTTACATAGCGAACTGTATTTATAGTATGGATTGTGTCTGCTTGGCTATGAGCCAACAAACAGTTCTCGGACATCTCACGATTTGCGATAAACGAATCGGTACAGTACTCGAGTACCTACGATTTGTTACTTTTCAAGGAATCTCTTAAACTACCAAGATCCATTGTACAAGAAAGCATGAGATTTTGGACCTCATTCCTTAGATCTGGCTCCTCGAAAAGTATCGATAAGATTGATTTTTATTCTACTCCTTCCTGGTAATGTCTAAGTATTTATTCTCCAGTGAACCTAAAAAAAATACCTTAAGCTTTATTTATTGACACTCGAAGAAAACAGCTTTTAAAATATCCGACCAAATAGTCTACGCCTAAAAAAAATGCGGAGCGTACTTGAGGTGTTAATCCTTTTGGTAAATTTAAAAAAAAACGAACAAAAAATTCTACTACATGATGGAATGGGTGAAGAATTTTCACAGATGTGTATTCTGAATTTGGCGAGAATTCGAGTGTCGGCAAAGATCGTTAGAACCTGCGAGAGAACACGCTTTTATTAGACACCTTTTCTCAACCAATGAACATGTATGAGTCTCTGCTTGTGAGTATGTGTATATGTGACAGCAAGAGGCGTGACGAAAACGAAGCTAAACGTGAAGGAGACGAAGTAAAGAGACGAGTAAGAGGGATCACTGCCAAATTTGGATTGGATCCGAACACAATGGCCGCCTACCCTGGCTTTTGCAGAAGATGTAGAAAGAAGGAGGTAGTGGGGAGTCAACGGTTAATGTGTAGAGACCAGCAAGAGAGAAAAGAACAGAGAAGCAAGATAGTGATCGTTGATGGTAGTCTCGATGACGAGATCAGAGCTATGTATCTCTTTCGACTATAGGAACGTTCGCATCGTTGACAATCGAAAATAGGTTTGGCCTCTTCGTATCAGCATCAACGACAAAACTGTCTCTGCTTCCATATCTGCTTTTGAGAGAAGCTTATCTCTATAAAAACTTCAAAACATTAAAAAATGAACTCGTGAATATTTTAGTGATCAATTCTTTAGGAATCGTCTCTCATTCTTCTTCTGCCATCCAAAATGTCAAAAGGCTTCATCTCAATGGTGAAACTATATCAATTATTGGCGAATACCATTTTTGTTTTGGAGGAATCAACTGGCCAAGTGAACACAATTGATTCACGATCTGTGATCATAATCGAAATTGCTTCAAATTAATATGTAATCCCAGTGGAACTGATGGGAATGTAAGTTTTCATGTGCATCTAATGACAGTGTTCAATTTGCGTTTCGCCAGGTAACACATTTAAGCTTGTATCATAACCGCATGACTGACAAGAATAAACGTTGAACGATCTTTCTCTTTCCTTTCCTGATGATCCTCTCTCACTGTCTCTCATCCTCATACCCACCCTCTCCTCTATACTGTGCTCTCAATCCATGCAGGGCAATTTACGCGGACGTGAGAGTGGTGGTCATGAAGCTTGCGGTTGTAGCTGCAAGCTCGTCGAAAGGGAATTACCTACTCACCACTTCTATACTCACATGCACGCTTCTATCGAGGGACACCATCAGGGAGAATTTGATAGAGAATACAGTGCGGTACACCGTATGTGAAACATCGACCGACCGGGAGAGAGAGAGAGAGGTGGAGGTATAATATACAAGGCATAGAAACATCTTGGATAGGACGATCATATTCGAGCTTCGTTCGTGTCTCTCGTTTGTGACTAGAATCAGATGGATGACACGACACCGGGAATAGCGCTAGGATGGAGGGATGGAGAAAGATCCAAGGGATCGAATTATATGAGAGACAATGATACGAGGGAAGCAAATCCTATAATTCGACGAGGAAATGGAGTCAGATTACGCATAAATTCCGACAAATCTCTACGTATGTATATTGTGTGAAGCCATAGATAGAATAGGCAAGAAAGTAAAGGACACCTGAAGGATTTCGTATGCTGATTCAGCCAAGGGACATGATCCGCGTCTCTTACCATTCATCATTCACGGATTCGCATACGGGTCGCTGGTAATAATGGCAACCCCTCTGGGACTACTCCTATGTAACGCGGACAATTGAACGTTACAGATCTCGGATATGATGAACTAATTATTGTACCAGCACAACGGAATCTAGGGCGTCAACGGCTCGCAGCGCTTAGAGGTCAATCACATTGGATTACATATTCGAACCATTTCGCCGAATGTAGTTGCGTCTGATAATTAACCATTTCGCTGTTTATGGCGAATTATTGCATAAAAGAATCATGTTACAATATGTATAATACAGTTGGATCATCTAAAAAAAAAAACAAATCTACCCTTTTATGATTTTTATGGAAATTGGTACGCTGAAGAGTTTGTAGTTGCTGAATGTTAAGTAATAAAAGTTGAAGTTGATAAAATTTCACAAAAATTCTTGGATTCATATTAAAATCTAATCCCGCAGGCTATTTGTGTATGACATGTGATTTATGAAATTAAAAATGGGGTATTTATAATAGCTGATCAATATTCGGAAAAATCTTGGATGTGTAAAACCATTAGTATCCGATAAATCTCAATGTTGCTGAATTCTAATACGACATCGTATTTTTTAAATTTGAAACAAGCTCAATTTAAATTAAAAAGGAAAAACTTTTCGTTTGAAAAACTCAAATAATTGATCATAATAAAAAATTTTCTAGTATATTTGGCAGTATTTTTGGAATGCCCGTTTGATTTTAAGGAATCTAGAGAAGCAGTAGCGTCTTAACGCCAAATATAAAAAAGCGTGTTTAAACGGCAAGAGCAAGACCGCGCAGCGTATAGATTCTTGAGATCGGAAGGTTTCCCCTCACTTTTGAACTTCAATTCAAATGCCGAAAGTAATTTTATGTTGGTTAGTTCTTTGGGTTCAAAGAACATTTCGCCCCAGAGTTTGTAACGTAAATTGAGTGGTAAAAACTGATAGAACTCATACCCATAAATGATGTAAATCAACGTTCTCTTCTTGTGCAGATAGGATCACAAGGATCAATAAAAAAAGTTCTTGTTCACCTTTCGTTCGTTGAGTAGTGATATTAACTTTGAGTTTATGACATCAAATCAGAGATGGTGGTAATGCATTTAAAAAAATAAGGGTATTCCGAATTATCTGCAGTATTTGACATGTGCTGTTCTCCCCGTACTAGACGAGTGTCATATAATGATGTGTGAATTATGTGGTTCCGGTGAAAGCCTCATTTGCATTTATGAAAATCTGGTTCGTGGAATTCAAATTATTTGAGTTATTGTGGAAGTCACAGAAAGGGTAAAAAAATAATGTATGGATATGATTTCACCCAAATAGAAACCTACATCATCAGGAGAAAAACCAATTTAGTTTACACATACATACTCGAAGTTTGAGACTTGTAAATAATTGCCCGAAAAAATGAATGAATACAGGTTTCAATCTGTTCGGAGCTATGAAGTTGAGCAAATTAATCAGCGTATCATGTTCCAACAACTTGGAAGGTATTCATACAAGTTGCTCTGTAACATTAGAAGTGCCGGTTGGGTTTTGGACGCGTCAGATTATCGTTATATCATAGTCGTAGTGGCAATAAAGTTTAAAACCGAGAACATCGCATGAAACTGCTCGAGCTTTCGAGAGTTCGCGCAAGAGACGGTGTAACGAGATGGAAAAGAGGAAGCGAGAGAGAGATAAAGAGGCTCTCAAGATGCAGGCTGATCCTGACGGGTTTTACTCTCTACTCTTGAACCGAGCATATCCCCGAAATGCTTTGGAACGAGAGTTGAAGCGCCACCGAGTACATGAGTAACATTTCCCTCAATTCCTCTCCTTCTTTTTCGTTATATCTTCTCTCCCTATCTCTCTATTACTAGCCTATTGCCGAAAAAACTTTTCTCCGAAGCTCTATACCGCTGGAGCTTAGCTCGCTGCGAAATCGTGGTTTTTAAGTCGACAATTCGACTTGTTCAACGTTTGCGCAATGATTTTTTTTTGTTTTTCGCTTCTGCCATATCCGAATCGCTTTATCGAATAACCGAACAGAGTACGCGGTGCAAAGTTTAATTTCCCGAGCGGCTAGTAGCCCAATATACGGTGTTATACGCAGTTGCCAGGATGCAAATATTGTGGTGAGGTCAGAAGCTTCGAATTGTTGACCAAACTGCTTTCATGAAAACACCATCCCTCAGATTAAATCAACACCCCTTTTCATCTTTTCCTCTCGAGTCCATTCCAAAATGGTCGAAGCACTGAGATGTATGCAAAAATGCAAGGTATAGAAAAGACGATAGAAAAAATCAAGTATTCATTACGAGTCACTTGTTCTGAATCAAAGTAGAATGGTGAAAAATAAAACATAGAATTATCACTTTTTTTTCGTCATAATGATCGACAGTTAGAATAGTTAATAACTTTCTCAAATATGATTCTTCCAGTGTACAAAACGTGTTCAAGAAATTCTCGACTGGAGATAGAATCCTGAGAACCCTTTCAAAATGTCACAAGCGTTTAACCGAAAAGTGCACTCGTGCTGAATGCAATGAGACAAAAAAAACTTTTGGAACATCATGTTTTATTATTTTTTGAACACTGTGTACAGTGAAATGGACTGAAGTCAAGATCTGTCAGTCAACATTCGAGTCACAGAAGCATGAAAATCGAGGTGCATGGTTTATAAACCTGTAGCAATGAATTCCTTTGATGTTAAAGACTTAAGCTAATTTTTCTCCTGTACACATTCAATGGGTGGTTGCATATGCTACGCGATCAATGCTTTTCAAGGTTGTTTCAAAGCTGCTCTGAAAAGCTGGTGAAGCGCTATATAGGTAGCCTAAAGGTTCGTCGAATATGATGTTCATCTTTTGTGGCAGGTGGTCCGCGTACGTGCATTCGCCAATATCAAATATGTTCTTAAATCCTCATACCCTTCGAACCCCAAAGTATCTACCGTATTTTTGACATAGTATCTAACAGATATCGACTATAATATGAATGCGTAGTTGTACGACTACACGCTCGAGTCAGTAAGGTAGAGCATAGTTATTTTCATTGACGGAGTGAATCGCCTATTCAATGTAAAAATCTGTACACACCAACGTCCGAAATAATTAGAACATGATGGTTTTGCATGTAACAAGTCCCATCCGGGACCTGAACAAAATGAGCTACAAACTATTTTTTTCGTTTTTCGAAATCATTCACATTTTCGGGCCAGCATAATCGATTGTGCCAATCGTCTAAGTTTCTATTTCTGTAACTGTTTACATGGTATTTCAAGCAACAACGTACAACTACATAAAAACCTTTATTTACATTGCTTTTTGAGTTGTATATTTTTTTGGTTCATCAGAATGAAAACAAGTTTATGTTATGTTTGCCTAAAAAATTTAGGATCCTGTTGAAATTGAAGATATTTCGTCGTATGCCAACAACGGAAACGCTAAAATTGTTGATAAAAATTGGGTCTGGCACGAAAACAAATCCACGTAGCGTATAAACAAAAGTAAAAGAAACCTTAAAACTTCATCATCTGCTAATGGATTCCTCACCAAGTACATCTACACCAAGTACTAGATATAGTACATCGAGAACAAAGAAAGAATGCATTAATCATGAGTAGATTAATCAGCAAACGTTAAGTACGATTTTCGACCTGAGTTCAATTCTGTAACCTAATGATTTTAATATACGTACTTTTTCATTATTTTGAACCTGCAACTCTAGTCGCTGAGGAACGATATATTATACATTAACCATAAGTTTTACGCTCCACATATGCGGAACCTGGTGTGTAACCGTTTCATGTAATTTCACATACACGTGGCGAACATACTAATAGCTAGAGCTGGTACATAAGGGAAGAGAAAGAGAGTCATGCAGATGGAGATAAAGATGAAGAGAGAAAGAGAGAAAATAGCAGACTCGAGAGGACGCCACTAGTTACACACTGCGATGGGCACGATAAATTTTGCAGGCCAAGTGTATCCAGAGCACTTCAAAGAGCTATAACCTACCCCTGTGTATATTCATACACATATATATACGTGTATATTATTTATTATGTGCATACGTAGGGGTAGCTACGTCAACACATACACAGATACATATATATAACAACGTTGTTCATACGTGTTTGGCTGATGTACTTTCAGCTCAGTATATGTACAGCATTGTGCACGTCTATGGATCAAGGTAGAGCTCCTGTGGTATAGAAATCGGATCGTATGAAAAAGCTTGTTACGTGAGTTTAGCAAGATACGGAGTGGTTCGCGTCGTTTGGCGATGGAGACAAGCAAAAGCAGAACAAAGAGTGACAGAGAGAAAAGAGAGAGAGAGAGGGAAAGAGAGAAAAGTGATATATAGTAAAAACGAGAAAGACAGAAGACACATGGAGATGAGCCATACGGTCACCTTCGACCACGCATGAACGCTCGCCCACCCAACGAACACGCAAAGGAGATTTTATTTTTAGTTCAATTTGTCGCTCGAATAAAATCATAAAGCTTATATGATGCTGCCAACATTGCATAAATACACACATATTCTCTGGTCACATGTACATATTTATATAGTATGTTTTTGTGTATACATCTACATTGTTCCGACTGGGATTGTCGCCTCGGGGGCAAAGTCGTCCGAACGCCCGAGTGAACGAGAGAACAAACGCCCGTTGCTAGAACCTCCCCTGCTCTTTTCGCCCATTCAACTACAAGAAATATGTACATGTGTGCATGAGGCTAAAAGCCAGAGGAATCAGGCCATGCGAGGATTTTGCGATAGTTGCGCCACCCGATGTGAAACTATGTACCAAAGTCGATAAACTCACTAACCGAGAGGACACCAAACCTATTTCATTATTGCCATCAATGCGCCTTTCTGCTTTACAAGTTGTTCCACATGTACGTGCGAATTTGTCTACATCCTCGTATTTCGGAGGCTGATATTCAAAACAAGAGAGAAACGATATCGAACGGGGCCATGATTCTACCGAGAAATCTCTGTATATCAACGAATTTTCACAGCACCATACACGACTTATCTATACACGAATCGCATACCGTATACATATTCGTACACATGACACGAATCTCCGATTCCAGCGGATTTCATCAAATTGACCGGGCAACGTGCGAATCGATTCGCTATAGTTGAAACTCCCTGATCTAAAAATACCATTTTTCGACGTATTTTAGATGTTCAACAGAACAATATACAGATGTTTTTTTTTTTTTTACTTCAAATATTGATAATTGATGACGTTTCAATAGAGACACGTGTTTTGAGTTCTGTTGCAGCATTTAGTAGTTCCATTCCAACAAACTGTCATCATCACTCCGTCACCATCACATCATTGCGCCATAGAATATGATATCACACCATACACCATGATATTAAATCCTTGCTATCCCCCGTCCCTATCTCTTCCCTACTAATATTATAAATGCGGAAGTAACTATGGCTGTCTGTCTTTACATTCTTGGATTTCACAGTTTAATTATTCTACTTGTTTTTAATGAATAAATTCTCCGTTTTTATTTTATTTTTCCTTCTTCTCTTCGTCTTATAACGTCATACTGAGATTTATTGAGATATTTGATTAAATTATAACACCACCTGTATCGAACGCGGTTGTCTAATCTGTTGGAATGTCTCATACAGACACACGGAACTATGCTGAGTGCACGCATAATATGGGTTAGAACGTGACCACAGAGGCGTGGCATCCGATAACAACGTTCGCCGATCCGACGATTCAGGATTATACACGAAGAGACAACGATGGCGGGTTGAATATTTAAAGTGGTATTTTGAAGGTAAACACGCAGGCTGTAGGATGAAACAAGCCAAAATTAAATGGGGTCATTGAGTCATCGAGTATTGTGGAGTTCATCAGTGATAAAATATTATTCCTCATTTGTACGAATTGTGAACACGTTGAAACATCAATGTAATGAATTTAAACAATGTTTTATTGTCAACAGCAGTTTGCAGAATCTTGTTTCTTTGATAAATATGTTTTGTTTTGTGACACTGTTGATATTTTACATTCAAATGGCTATAAACGTTGTAAAATTTACACGGTTCAAAGTTAAATTTTCGTTCAAGTGGAATAATTACGTATATGCGGATATGTTCATACACATTGGCTATAATTACGATAAAGGACATAGTGGAGGGCACATGTCCTGGGTAATATAAATATTGACATGCCATATAATTGGTCTACGCGAGTATTTGCGTTTTAACGACAAATCAACTGCTATATACTTTTGTAATATAAACGCGTGCATCTGATACCAAGAGCATGTGATACAATGATTATTTTAAAAGAATATTTATTAAGCTAGTGTTCTTCGTGCCCGATTAATCAAAGGGATAAATTAATGAACTGTTTTATGACCATGCGGTATATACACAAATTGCTCAATGATTTTGGGAGCTTCAACATTCATGAAATTCTCATTGAAATTCTCTTCTTCGCACGATTCATACTTCATTGTGAAATTTTTGTCATACTTTACAACCATCTCGTTTACGAAAATGACTGTAACCATGAAAACGTTACGTCTGCAATCCGTTTTTGGAAATTTCTTTTTTTTTTTTTACTTCATAATTTTTGTCCAATTAAGAAAAGCCAATACGAGTAAAAATGTTGCTTATTGAATAAATGTTTTGTTTTCATCTCGAAAGATAAATGTTCTGTTTCGTTCTTTTTGATACACATTCTTCTTTGTCCCAGACTACAAAAACTTTGAAATAAAGCAATAAAGCGAATTATTTTCTCGCTTCTCAAGCTTCTCGCGCTTCCCTCAAAGGGTTTTCGGGCGCCTTCCTATCCTTTTTTGCGTTTTTGTTTCAAGAATAAAAATAATAGAAGACCCGGGGCTTTTCAATGTGGTGAAAGAATTCTCACGACGTCATGAAGGATCAGAACGTGCATTGGTGTCCATTACTGAATGGTGTACCTGTACGTGTATGCGCGTGACGTCTGGATTCATGGAGCTCAAATTGAAATCAATAAACCGATTATTATTGGCACTGTGTGTCGTGCGCGTTGAACGGAGTCACTGCTTCGAGTCGATACGCTCTGACGGCTGGAATGAGCTTTCCTCGATAACTCTACGTGCCAACTCATACTATAATGAAATGTTCTATATAAACACAACCCTCGAACAGTAAACACGGTTAGCAACAACATTAGGCTCTGTCCTTTGAAGAGAACGAAGTTTAACTGATGAAAAATAAATGAATGAGTAGAAGCTCTACAATTTTTTCCAACCATGTTACATTTGATATCGAATGTCTTGAATTTGAATATTTCGATGTAAACATTTTTCTGATCGTAGATCACGATTCTGGAAACAATTTTGAAATTTATGATTATTCGTCATCGTTTGTTCAAACGAGATATTCAAACAGATTAATTCTGCAAAACTAATAGCAAACTCGTAATCAGCGATGTCACGATTTGTGCAATTTATTATTGAAAAATAATATGATAATGCTTCCGAATCCGAATAAAAGAGAACAAAAATAATGAAAATTAGTTATTTTTCTGCCTGTTACACTAAGCAGGTACTGAGGTCACCGAAAAGGTAAGAAGTGAGAAAAGTAAAAAGGGAAAAAGATAAGAAGGTGTGAGAAGGAAAGTAGAAGGCAAGAAGGAATGAAAAAGAAACCGTTAATTCTAGTGAAAAAGTGGTGCAAATGTGCTAGAAATTTGATTAAAATAACAGACATTAAAAAATATTACTATCCTAAAGTCAAAGGTGTGCCTAAATTTGTGGTCGTTTAAGATAATATAATATTTGATTGAAGATATTAGGTGGATCGGAATGGATTCTAGGAAACAAACCTATGTTTGTGGAAAGAATTCGAAAACATTTAAATCGATTGATATCGACGAGAATTGAATAGTTGAATGGGGTCGACACTGTGCACACAGTACAGACGAGTTCGGTCAGTCAATTCCTAGTCCAGACTTACCGAAACATTGTCTGTGAAAAGTTTATAAACACTTGACAACGTGACGAAAAATTATTGAAACAGGTAAGAATCGAATATCATTGTTGATCAGTTTTTAATTTATCATTTTTGAAGGCTAACTTTTGGTAAAAACTACAGTAACATTTTTGAACAAATACAATTCAAAAAATGATAAAATGCGATAAATGGAAAGGGTAATGTGAAAACTTTGAAATTGTATAGCTATAGTCTTCACGTGAAAATAAATGATAATCGAACAGTGACAGTCTATCAGAAACGAACGACGAAAAGTATTTGTTTTTTTTTTCTTCTAACCAAAGTTTTTATTCGCTCATGAAATGACACGTTGTTGCTTATCTCGAAGTGATGCTTGTGCTCGAAGCAAAGTACAAAAATGGGACAACAAATGGGACGTTTGCCGGATACGTGGAACGAATTGATAGAAGAGAAAAATCGTGTTTTGCACTGGAGTTCAGAGATACTTGCTAGAGTCGATGACAATATCAAGAGCGAGGATATTTTTTTGATGGACTATGACAACGTAAGAATCGATGCGAAAGTTGATCGATGGATTGAAAATCACAGACGCAAATGGGAAGAAGCACTATCAAAGCTTTCTCCGAAATACACACGGAATTCTCTCCAGATCGAAGTTGCTGAGGTAAAAATGTGAAAAATTCAATACCAAAAATCTCAAATATTCGTTTTTCGACATATTTTCTTAATTTTTCATTAGCTAATTGATTAAAGAATTTAAAACTTTTTTGTGACCCCAAGTTGTTAAATAAAGTTTATTTTTAGATTGCTGACGATCTCCGTCACCAAATGAGAAAAGACTATCAAGCCGCATACTCGGATATGAAAAGATTTACAAAAAGAGTTGACGTAATGGGAATTGATGAGCGAGAAATACACGAAGAACTACAAAGTCTCGAAGTCGTGTACGCGAATGACCCAAAGTTATTTATCGCAAAACTTGGACCCTTGAGAAAAAAAGTTTTTGCTAATCTTCGTCTATCAGAGAAAATGGGCTTCCAGGAAAAAAAACTTCGAGTGTTATTCACGAGAAAGGTCAAATAAGTGAAGAAAAAAAATCATTTAATCTGAGACTCGTTCTATTTGATAAAATAAGAACCGTTGCTTTAAAAAGAAAAAAAGAATTTGTTCGTTGCCCTTCTACACAAATTTTCACGATGGTTGCAAATTTTTCAAATTCTTGTCACCATTACGAAAACTCAAATCTTATGAACAAAATTTTTTCTGATTTTTATGTACGATTTAATATACATATACATATATATATTTTTTTTTAGATTTACAACATCGATCGCAAATACATAAAAGAATGTGCGACGAGGATCGATAATCTGGTGAAAAATTTCGAACAATCAAACAGGAACTCTAGAAGTTAAAGAAATTCGAAAAAAAAAAACTGAAAAATGTATTTCTGTTTTGTCTGATTCGTGAATAGTATTATTTATTTATTAATTTTAACTTCAAAATGACAATAGAACGAAATTTTATAAAAATATCGAAATCAGACAAAAACAAACCGGTTCGAGAAAAACTTTGCGCTTCGAAGAGAAACCGTGAATTTACATTAATCGGGCGCAGGTATCAGGAGAGCAGAACACGAACGTTCTCCAAGTACGAACCACACACAAGTGGTCCGGGGAGAACGTAAAGAAATTAGTAGTTCGAAGAAATGTGATTTCAGGAGAAATAGAAACTCATTTCTTGTTTATTTTTTATTTCAATCAACGAAGCATGCGCGATGAATTTTTACCCGAAAACATTGTACATTGATTAGACTAATTGTAACCTTAATATCTGTGGATTCTTTTTTTTTTTTTTAATATTATCAACTAAAATTAAATAAAAGAAAAAGCTGCGAATAAAAATTTGGCGAATTTTCTAATAAAGGCTTTTTAAAGCAACATTTTTTACGTTTTTTTGAAATTCTGCTTTTCATCCTATTTAAATTTTCATATGAAAATAATTCATTCCAAAACCATCAACGTCGATAATTCAAAGTAAGAAGAAAATAATCTCATCTGTTACATTCAGCCTCAGAAATCCACATTGAATTTTTTTCTCTGTATTTTAGTTTCGATCGCAAAGATAAAAGAATTCTTAAAAAGTTATGCTCTACTAATTTAGCCAAACTAGAGATGAGGGAAATTTTAATTTTCTCATTTAAAGCGATTTATAAGTCGATCGGCCAGTAAAAATTGGGTCTCACGTTCTTCCTAGAAGATTTCAAGAATATAAAAGTTTCACGTTATCCTTCTTACGTCAAAGAATTAAATGAAAGTTTTCTTTTTCTGGAAATATCGAGAGTGTCCGAGAAAAACGTAAATCTTCTTTTGAGATATCTCTCTCTCTCTCTCTCTCTCTCTCTCTCTCGCATTCACAAGATAGATATGTTTTTGTCTAAAATGCTATTTTCAGATGTATAACAATAAATCCTGGAACTGGATCCAGACCTGGAAATCATAGTTACGAGTGGTTTTAAAAATAAAAACAAATTTGATTTTTAGCAACGAATATAATGTCGAGTAGCACGATTTTTGGTTTTATCCTTCGGTTTCTTACTTCTCATGAGAAACATGAAGAGGTTGAGGATGCAAAATAATTGCGTTCGAGCACATTATTATTTCGTTATTTTCCCATCCGACTATTTCATTATTATTTTTTTATACGTTGTGGAGGAAATTCGTTTGAGCGTAGGTTTTCCTCCACAATCGATACGTACCGTACAAAAAAAAACCACGTACCGTATTTTGGCCCCACGGGCAGTCAGGAGGTACCAACAGAATATCGTGTGAAATAAAACGCTCAATAATGAATTTTCAACAGAGCAGAAAATTAAATAAGAGAATGGCACCGGATATCGTATATTTTTTGATGCATAAAAAAAAAACTTGACACAAGTCATCGTAAACTAATAAAAATCGATTTAGAAATAATATTGAAGTTTCGTTCCAACGACGCAAACTTTAATATCATATTTAGGATATTTTTAGTCCAACTGGATCAAAACTCCTACGAATATTATTTGCCGATTCAATTAATTACCGATTTTTCGAAAAAATTGATATTTCATATTACACGTCATTTGATTATTCATTTTTCAAGTTTTTGTTGAATATTTATCACCCTTGTCATATTCTCTGTCAACATCAATATTCCTGAACACATCAGTCATGATTTTTCTATTTTTATTTTACTTTATTCTGATTATTTTTTCTTTTTATATTGTTCGCCCTGTAGATTTCCCGGGAGCATAAATAACCACATCAATCAATCGACTTTCTGTTTTTAATTAATACACCAGACAGAAAAAAATATCGTTATAGATTTAATTATTATTGGTATGATGTTGAAGATTCCGTCGTCGGAATGCAATTAAATTCCTTAAAATCCTTCAGTTCAGCCCTAAATTTATTAGCCGTATTTTTTTACAGAAATTCAAAAATCTTTTTTTTTTTTTGTCGAAAAATAAATACGGCGATAAAATTGCGACGATTTGGAAAAATTAAGAGATTAATCTCGCACAAGTCAAATTTCGGTTCCTTTTCGAAAACTCAGATTTAAGTTGAGAAATAATCTTGTAATGTCAGACTTTATAGCCCAAAACAGTGTAAAAACATTTATACTTTCGAGAAAAATGTTTAAATAATATGAATTTTAGAGTTTGAGAAATAATCACTTTTTTCATATAAAACACAAATTTTATACTCTACGTCGCTGTATCTCCGAAACTAAATGATCAAAATTTTTGATTTTTTAAGACAAACCTCATTACATGTTTGTATGTGGAAAAAAAAACAAGCAAAAAATTCGTAGAAAAGTTTCGCAGTTATTATGTGAAATGTAAATTTTTCTACTGCCCCCAAAAAGAGCGCGTGTGAAAGTGCAATTTTTGGTAATATGTCGAACGTGAAAGTTCAATATCTTGAAATGAAGGAAATTCGTGAAAAACCCCTCTACTAGATTACAATACTAAAAAAGTAATGAATAAAAAGTCATTTCTTCATTGCGGTCCCAACGATGCAAACTTCGACACCGTGTCATTGATTTTTTTTTTTAATGTGAGATAATAAAAAAGTGGGGGAAACAACGTTATTAAAATTGAAGAAAATATTGATTTTTCCTGCCAGTGAACGTCAAAAATGAAAATCGAATTAAAGTCAACTCTAAAATAAAAAATAAAACAACCTCGTATTGAAGACCCAATCGTGTTTATACAAAAATTCGTTCGAGAACGTATACGTAAAACGTAGCGGCATCTCTTTCTTGAGATTCACGTGTATACACATATATTTAT
Organism: Campoletis raptor; assembly: GCA_948107755.1. NCBI lineage: Eukaryota > Metazoa > Arthropoda > Insecta > Hymenoptera > Ichneumonidae > Campoletis > Campoletis raptor. The sequence continues at coordinate 27,018,411 of OX403622.1, read as the reverse complement.
GTTTTCTTTACAACGATTCACTCGAATCTCTCGTCTCCCCCCACCACCATGTAATACGCTCGAAGTATAACGTTCGCGCGTACGTAAACGTCTCGTTCACGTTGTTGGGGTAGGCTCTCTCGGAGACTCCTACCATCAGGAGTTCAGGAGACGACAAGAATATCAAGAGCACTCTCGCGAGCTGTCTCGCGTACCAACTACGTCGACCGTACACGCGCGATACACCTAATGTTTTCATTTTCCCGCCAATTTCGTACTCACACCATTTTAACTCTTTGTCTTCGTTCGAAACTCTATAATCGAGTTTATCTAATGAAGAATTCACTGTTTATTTACGTGGAAATAATTATTCCGTATTAAAATTTTCGACGAGAATCAATGAATATTTTCGGTTAAAAAAAAAATCGAGTCAATGTCAATCGAATATTTTCGTCGAAATTGCGACTCAGTTTTCGAAAATCAACACATATCTTTTCATTGGAATACAACCTCAAAATTTTTACGAAGAAAAACCATCATTTCACAAATGAAGTTTCTATTTATTCATGTTTAATCTTGTTGAAAATTCTGACGAGCAAAATTCGAGAGAAAGTTTTACAGAAAAAGAATTGTCTAGTTAACCAAAACCCGTTTGTTAGTTTAATTTTCGCATGAACTTGTACGTGACTTTGAAAGCGTCAAAAAAAACATTGTGTCGAAAAAAAAGCGAGAGAACGTCTCAAGCGATAGCAACGGCGTTCGTAACCGCCTTGTCACTATCAGGAGCACAGAACTTTCGAGAAACAGAAGCTCCCAAAACATCAACATAGACTGACCTCGATCGAGCAAACGATCCCGCGACTCACTCACCGATACGATACAAATATTGAAAACGAACACAAATATCACTGACGATGATACGTAACCTCGAAAACACTTCGTGCATACGTTTTTCCTATCACAAAATATTTAATCGCACTGAACACATAACTTTTGGTTTATTTGTTTGTTTTACGAGAAAATACGAGGACTTTGAGATTACGCATCAGTTTTAAGCTGAACGAAAAATTAAAATTTGGCAATTTATCAAACAATCGCAATTACTTCACTTTCAAATAAAACGTTGCCCCCCCCCCCCCCCCCCGAGCATTGTTGATACGTTTCTTTTTATTCGTGATCGTGAAATGAGACTCCACCGAGTCCCTTGAAGCGGTTACAAATTTCTTTAAAATTTGAATAATAAAGATTAGATTTGGGAAAATTTCATGTTGATCGATCACCAAACAAAAACATCGTTATAAAGATGCTGGAAAATCGATCAACGAGGTTTCAAGTTGTTCGTTTCGTAAAAAGTTTGAACAGTGACGAATGACGTCACACAATTCAGTTATTAGATTTGCTTGGATGTTTTTTTTTTCTTGCAACTCGCGATTTATCAATTACGGGGTGATTTTTTGTTTGTTCTTCAAGTTTTCTATCGTCAAACGTAAAGACATGTAGAAAATTTTAGATATCCATAGATTCCAGACATCGAACTTGTATAACGTCATCAAACAGGTTCGAGTCTGTGTAATAAAAAATGTTCAGCAGAGAGCTTTCAGCAATAATTTACCTTATCGTCATTGAAAAGCATCCGCGTTATTTCTGTTCGTTGAATCGTTTCGATGTTCTGTAAAGTGTAGGAGAGGCTTGGGACAAGATTCGCTGGAGATAAAGACAAAGAATTTTCGTGCTGCCGGTCGTTTCGCACTGGACGCTGTTAAAATTTTGCACCTTGAGCGAAAGCGGAAGTGGAAAGTGGCGGAAGGCCGGAACAAGAGACGCGTTACGCGAGAATCGGGAATCATGGGAAGTGATGATGCCAGCTATGCGCAGATTTCACTGCGCACGCTGATCGGAGCGCCTCACGATGGTAGAAAGTGGAACTTTTGTAACATATATATATATATCCATGAACCGAAAAAATGTAATCAGAAAATTATTTACACAAAACAATGAAAAAAATTGTATCGTAAAACAATCCCTTTTGTCAGTATACTTTTCGCATTTCGTTATTTCGATTATTTTTAATCTGAACGAGTAAATTTTAATTTCCACAGTTTTTATTTTTTTTATTTTCCCATTCGTTATATGGCACAATATAATTATTCGAACTTCAACTTATAAAGTTTATTCATCACATGTAACGTATTTGTTACATTTATACTCAAAATTATTTCAATCGATGACGTCAAAAGCATACATTGAAATTTTAAATCACTTCATACAACTCCTTCAGTAGCCGTGATCGTCTAGTGGTTAGGACCCTACGTTGTGGCCGTAGTAACCCAGGTTCGAATCCTGGTCACGGCAATGTGCAAAACATTGTCACGGTGAAGGTTTTTTTTGGAAATAATTTCCATGAAAAATCACTAACGCTCATATTTCTAAAGTTTGCAATTTTTCAATCGATTTAAATCGACTTAAGGTGTTTCTTCACAGTCCCATAATCTTGGTCTGCCCGTTTTTTTCTTTCTCTAAGAGATAGCAAAGTACGAAAAGTAGAAATTATTGACGTTTGTTCCACGTTGAAAATTGTCTCGTGGGGTATTTTTGCCCCTGGACCTTTCCGTGAAAAAAGTGTCACCGGAAAAATGCTTTGCAACTGTTTTTAGCAGTATTAAAAAAATAGTTAATTTATGGGTGAATATGGAAGTATACACCAAATTTCGATCCATTTAATAATTCGTAGTTTTTTTTTTTTCTTTATAAATAAAGGCAAAAATTATTTTTGTAACATATTTTATTCAAATATTTGTTGTACTAAAAAATTGTTTTCTTTCTAAAGTTCGCACATCCAAAGTGGAATAAGAATTAAAAAAATAATTGAATGTGCTATATAAAAAATTTAATTCGTCCCAAAAATCAACAATTTTTACCAAATAAATCAACAATCAGCGAAATCGGTTATTTGTGAAAGAATTATTACAAAGCAATGCATGAGATTTTGTTTACAGATTTTTGTCTCTGTTAACTGTTGTAATTTAATTGCGTCAATGTGTTCACATTTTCAATCAACGATTACGTCGATGGTCAGCAAATTCCTTGAAGCTAAAAACTATAAATCACCAACGCATCATCGGGGCGAAGTCAGTATATAATTGAGTTCGAGTGAAAATAAGTGTTTGCTTGAAGAAAAGTTTTCAGAATAAACCAGGGAATATTTGTTCATTTTTTTAGGACGAATAATTTTTTTTTAGATTGTGATCAATAAATTTTATCTGATTATCGGTCAATATGATGGAAATTGTTCAATTTTTATTGTTCACAGCTTTTCTAGCAAACGCAGGTAAATTTCAATTATTTTTTGTTCATTAATCTACTCAACAATAAATAATTATCAACAAAAAATTCCTTCTGCAGTAAATTCGGAGATTTTAAGTGCCAGCAATGTTCAAATCTGCATGGATCTTTGCACCAGCTGCGGTGGAACTTCAACTTTTGAGAACCAAGTTTGCAATTGTCGGATCCCAGACAACGATGATAAAGCTTCGGAGTGCATGAAACACGTACAAAAGCAACAAAACGAAAAATTAAATCTGGGATTATTGGTGGGTCAAGAAACTACCAATCGTGGTACACGATGCAGTCCAGCAAAGTCAAAAAAACAGATGAGATCAGGTACGTGTAAAAAATCAAATAAAAGATTAAAACAACGAAAAAATCGTATCATCAAAAATAACGAGCAGTAAACAATATTTCACAAAATACGATACCAGAATATTTTCTTGAAAAGATTTTTATTAATTTCCTCTCGAAGGGAATTCCCTGAGAAAAACAAACATATTTGTCAGTTTTTAAAAGTCAGCAGAAATCGGAAATTTTGGAGTTTGGAATTTTCTTATCGGTTTAAAACGATCTTTTTATTTTTTCCACTCCTTTTGGTATGCCAACGTCGATCCAATAATTTGACACAATTTTTTTGGATTCAAATGTTTCACAGCCGACGTAGATCGAGTGGTGAATTATTTTGTAAATGGTGGTCCCATGGCCGGAATGCCAATCGTTGGTAGTGCGCAAACCAATTGCGAAACGAGTCCAGAGAACGAGATAATAAGTCCAGTCGAAAATGAACCAGAGCCTGTATCTGTGCCTAAAAAAAAAGTTAAGCCAGCTACAGGTAAAAATGCATCCGAACAAAAGAATGTTGAGTCCAATGCAACGGAAACAGAAATGGTCGCAGCAGCCAAAACCTTCGAAGAAGTTGGGGAGGTTCAAGATCTTCATGCCATTGAACCTCGATCTTTTTTGCATCATCATAAACGTTTGATAGGTGCTTTGCCTCACGTTTTGTTCGGACTTCCACAAGCATTGGCGACTGCTGTTGCGCCCATAAATGGAAGGCCATATCCTCACTTGACTGTTCCACATCGTCCACATCATTACGGCGGTCGATCGCAGTATCCTTATTTACTTGGAGCTGTTTCACCTCAACATTATGGACTTCATTCTGACCACGCAGCCCCAATTCATGACCCTACAAATAATCAACAAAATACTGTAAGTTCATGGTACACAAAATTATAAAAATTAAAGTAAAAACTTGCTATTCCTCAAAGTCTATGTTCACTTCAATTCAACTTCTTTTTTTTATGATAATGACCGATCTACGTAAAGTCTGCATTTTTCTTGTTACTTTGATTCAATTTGTATTGATGATGTTAAAAGCATTTTCTTTTCTTTGTACGATTTATTACTTTTACTCACTATTATTTCTGTTATTACTACTGATTTCTTATTATCTTTTTACGCTCGCTTTCTGTTGCTGTATATACCAATATTCATCAACGCTGTAAATGGAGTTTTCAATAAATAAATAAATAAATAAATAAATAAGAATGTATTTTAAAAAATGTATTACAAACTTTTTTTTCAGCATGCTGTACCGCAGGGTTCTCTAATAGCTCCTTACGTAGGAATCCGAAATTCGCTGTTGGCTGGAGCTCGAACACCATTTCCTCATCAAGGCTTGTTAGGAGCTCCGCAGTATGCTCCTGTGTTTGGACTTGTTGAGCCTCGACTTGGTGATGTACAACAGCAATATGCCACAAAAACGGCAAGTCCTCCAAGCTTCTTCTTACCCCTCGTCATTTTAATAGCTCGTTGAAAAAACAAATGAGAATCTACTGGCGATCCAATATTGTGGGATGAATGAAACTTTTTGTCGGACCAATGACATTCTATCTTAAATTTCTCCCTGTTTCCCATCGTTTTTTGCTCTAGCAAAACTGAAATTGATTTTTCCTGCAAAACTAAAATCAGGCAAAAGAAAATTAGAACTTTTTTACAGATTTCAAAGATGGAATTGAAGTTTGAATCGTGAGAACAAAACAAAAACTGTCTTATTTCTTTAGTGTTCTGTTAATGTTTGATGTTTTTTTATATTCAGTCTTCGAGCTGCAGAAAAACAGTTTTGAATTATCGCAACAATTCACTACATTCAAATATTGAACTTTATAAAGAATTTCCTCGCGTTCCAACTGCAAACTTCAACATTATTCGCAAAATTATTCGCAGCGTCTCTAAATTGTCCTTTAATACTTACATATTTATAATAAGTACCGATAACATTGATACGATTATTATCGCAGGAAGAAGAAAAAATAGATCATCTAGAAGAACCGAAGTTCTCACAGTCTGCTCGAAAATTAGAAGAGAAACCGTCTCTTCTGCATCAAGCTATCGTGCAACAGAATGCTCTTCTCGAGTCGCTGAACGAACAATTACATAATTATGATACTGCCTTCGGAGCATCTCAATTTAAACAGCCCCTCAATCTTTTGCAAGGAGCTCCAAAATCAATGAAACAATGTTACTGCAGCGAACAAGAACCAAACGTTGCTGCAACAAAATATAAAATTCCGCAGACATCTGAACGATCTCCAAAATACCGTAGCAAAGTTGTCAAAACTGAAGAAACAAGTACACTCTCATCGCAACCAGAACCGAAGAAACCAACATCGCAACAAACAACAAACAGACCTGATTTCTCAGACGCAGCGACAAATCCACCAACCAAAAAACCCCAGGAAATCTCAACTCAAAAAAGTACAATAAACGCAGACCAAGTTCCAAGACTTTCTCGACAATCAGCAACGAACCATCAAGAATACCATTGGCAATATTTGCCACAATATTTGCACCAATTTCCCGAAAATGCTTACTTTACTTATAGAAAAAAAAGAGGAAGTGTTCAGCCGAATGACAAAGAAAAAGCGAAAATTCTACAAACTTAATTTATTGATTTGTTGAGCTTCCGGGAGAGTTTTGTTTTAAGAACATTTTTTATACTGCCTTTTTTGTACCTAAGTTCTTAAATATATGTGAACGAGAAAAATATTTTGTTTTTTGTTTTGTAGAGTTTTCTACAATAAATGTTTACCACGTATAAGTTTATTATACATTTTTCTCTTTGTTATAAAAAATGAACAGAAAGGTGTATATAGTAAAATCTTTTAATTGCACCCAAGGATATTTTATGCTAAACAGAAGATTGTTATCTTTCGAGTTCAAGGATCGATTAGTTTCATTTTCGCTTACGTGCAGTACGAATTTCTGAGGACTTCGAAACCTATCATCAGTCGGCACTCGCCTCAAAAAGATTCGATTGAAAAGTAATCCACAGGTTCTGTGAAGCAGCCAAATTCGCTTTACCATCAAAATTTTTGGGCATTTAATTTCGTTAATTTCCGCAAAGTTCGTCTTTTGATCTGAAGTAAGGAATTAAAAATAATAAAATCCTTTTGCGGATTCAGTTACTCCGCTTAAGTTCAATATCAAATATTTAATCGACTTTTGTATTTATACCTAATTTCCTAATTTTTTTTTCAACACAAGTATTTCAACAATGTGAAATTCTAAATTTGTAATCCAGGGAAATTCTATTTTGTATTCTTTTATAACTTTTTTTTCCAACTTTTGGTTCAGAAGACAACATAAGTTTTAACGTCATTAAATCCTGCTGAACGCAAACGTTTCGTTATATGTTAATTAGACGAAAATTGCATTGAACGAAAATGAACACCTTGACACGATTAACGTTGCTAAAAAAGTATCAAATGTGCACAGGTTGATGAAACAATTACAACTGAATTTCAACTGTTATTGTTTTTCTAACTTTAATAAAGATTTTTTTTGTGAATTTGAGAATAGAAAAAACATTCCATCGTCAGAATCAATGTTATTATTATTATTATTATTATTATTATTATTTAAGGATCGATATTTTTATCTCCTTCCTTTGCCTTTTCCTTTTTTGGTCGAAGAGCTAGAAGGTTGTTGCGAGGATTGTTCAGTCGTCGCCTGTTTTCCTTGGCGAGTCTTCAGATTTGGAATCGTCGTGCCAAGGTGGTGAAGGATCGAATCTCTGGTCGGGAACGAAGGATGGACCGGCGTGCCGTCATCGTTTTTCAACTGTACTCTTATTCGTCCTCTGTACAGAACTTCTTTGCTTCTCTCCTTTGGATGCAATTTGTTCTCGACACCAACTTTGAGGCCTGCCGCTATGAGAACATCGCGAATTTCCTGATGGGTAGGATTTTCCACGCACTTATCTTTACTCAATTTTCTACCTTCCGCCAAGGTTCTTTTGCTGTTCAAATATATGGGATATATGCACACCCATCTGGACAAAAAATGAAAAAAGAGAAGCGTTATTTCATGTTTTTCAAACACTGATTGTGAAGAAAATGTATTTGGGCATCAGAAACCATAAAGATCGAAAAAATATTGAATAAGAATTGTAAATGATCTTAACATGTTAATTACAGCACCAAATGATTATTTAAAAAACCAGCGTTTATTCATTTTAAGTAATAAGAAATAATCTTTTCGGAATGTTATTCAAAAACTGTTTATTTTCGATTTTAAAACATTCGCTTATCGAGACGATTCGTGTCAACATTGTCGATGACAAATAGATTCGAGGTTATGTTCCCATATGGAGCATTAATTTCTCGTTGTCATATTTTTGGCGCTGAATTTTGATGTCAATGAAATTATCGAATGAAAATAATTCACATCGCTTTTAAATCACTTTCTTTATTGCGCTGGATTACACTCCAGTTACCTTTCTCTATCACTGTGCTTCTTTGACGGATTCCACGCGAGCGCCATGACTACAATAGATAGTGCAAACGGTCACGGTGTGAACGATGCGCCGATTGACTCCAATACTCCAATCACTCCAATGAGTTAGTTACACGTATACTCCGACTTTTTTTGTAGTAGTTGGACATTCGTAACAACGAAAAAACAAATTAAAACAATAAACGAGTCGAACGATTGAAATTTTTGCTTGAAACCGTGCTTGAACATGCAAATGAAACTAAAATGAAAATGGAAGGAATCAAACAATTCTTTTTTTTTTGCATTTCCTTCAAGAAAATTTTGTCATTGAACCAAAAAAAATGATGTTTGGGCTCGTCCGGGATTTGAACCCGGGACCTCTCGCACCCGAAGCGAGAATCATACCCCTAGACCAACGAGCCAGATAACTAGTGTTATAGACATGTCCAACAAATGTCATTGTTTCAAATTCATAGCAAATAATTAACTACGATCATAATATCAACAAAAATGACCATTATTATTGATACAAAATGAAAAACAAATCAGATTGTTTGAAAAAATGATCGAATATGTTGATTTTCGGGGAAATCTGTATTTTACTCCAAAAGCATATAATTTTCTATATTTTTAAGATTAAAGATGAAGATTTAGTCATAAAAAATGTTGTTTTTCAAAAAACAAATAGTGCCATGGCGAGATTTCCAAAAAAGGTATTTACTCCAAAAAAGCAAACGTGGTTGTGCTTATGTAAAATTCATTCGAAATTATTGCTAGAGCAAATCTAATTAACAGACAAAAATAAGTCCGGATCTAAATGACCGAGTACGTTAACGAAGGGCTGAGGGAAAAAATTCAAGGTTTCCATCGATTTTTGAAAGTGAGTCATAATGAATAAACAGTGATTAAACTTTCAACAACTTTTATTCCATCTCCACACAACACGAACATTTTTTTAAACGAAGAATAACAATTTCAAAGTTTGTAGGTGTCAATGAATGTCCGACGCTTCTCCCCTGAAATCGCGCAGCTGCCGGAACTCTTAGTCATAATTATCGCCTAAAACAAAACAACGTTAAAAAAATAAATTGGGAAAATCAATTTTGTCAAAATATGGATTTTTCTACAAAAAATGATTCAGTTATTTGTTTCTACTTTCTGCGTGAACAATAAACTTGAAAATTTCCTCAAAAATCACGCTTTCCATCAATACAATTATTTGTATTTAAACATTTTTTTTTTTTTTCATTATAATTAAATAATTTTCAATGGTCGAATACAACTGCAAATAATGTGCGTTGACAATGATTCCAAGTTGATATGATTTATGATTTTATTATGAAAATACAAGATCGAAGAATGATGCACATCCGATCAAAGTTTGAAATATAAATGCACTGTTTACGAGCGTCCAGCTCGTTCATTTTCACGAGACAGTTATTCACGTTACGCTTAACGATTAGAGTAAGTACTAGTTTTACTATCGAAACTCATTATCGGTAAATAATGATGCGATGGGATGAAAAGAATTATAACAAAAGTTCGATAAGCATTTGGGACCAGCTCGTAACTTAAATATTGAGTATTTTCTTTAAAAAGGTAGTTAAAGTTTCAAAAATCAGTAATTTTTTTCGCAGTGATGAAAAAAATATTTCAAAATTTTGATAATTAGAATATTAATTTTCACAACTGCAAAAAAATGATTATTTTTGCGAAAGATCTTTATTGTCTATTTCTGAGTGCATTAAAAATCGAATTTAAAAATGTGGCAAATATGCTCGTTATTTTTTACGAGTGCGATTACAATTGCACTTTTATGGCTACGCTGATTTTTTTTATGGGTGTGATAATACAGACTTTACGTTGAATGTATTGTATTTATGGTGCCGCCTGCTCGAACGATATCGATTTTTACATTTTCAACAAAAACAACAGAAAGTCATTCGGAAAACGTCAAAATTTCTATCACTTGGTTTTCGAGCTCAATTTTTTTGTACGTTCACGTTTTAACTGGAGTCGAAGAAGAAAATATTATTTCCGTGTTATTAAAATATTAGTTCCGTGTTTTCAATCGAAAGTTGTATAAAAATCGTAAAATTGATTTTTCTCAAAGCAGAAAATTAATCAGACAAGTGTACGATGTTGAAAAACATGATTCTCGGTTTCTTCTTCATTTTCTTCTTTATCTCATTGCGAAAAACTGATGCTGGAACTTGTCTCGGTAAAATTGTATCAGAGACGCCTCTTTCATCCGAAAGAATCGTTAATCGACAAGCCGGAAACGTTGAAAACAGGTACGTCGATTGCTGAAATGAAATTATAACAAAAAAAATTGATTAACATTACAAATTTATTAGTTACAAGCAAAAACAATAATCACCCAAAAATAATAACGTTTTTAATAGGTCAGACCACCATTCAACGGCATGGCATTTTTCGTATCAAAATGTTGCAGAATGGGGACGACATTATCCTGACTGCAATGGCAAAAGACAGTCACCCATTGATCTCAATTCGAAATTAATGAATCAGCTCACAGTCAAGCAGCCATTCATATGGACCGGATATGGTAGAACCCCAAGAACGATGACAATTGTCCACGGTGGTCATTCTGGTATGACAAACATTTCATTAACCTTTTTTACAGGCAAACAAAAATGCAGTCAAGATCAGAGTTAACGGTCACGTTAAAAAGTTAATTGTTCGGTTAATTTTTGAAAACTTGGATTTGCCTTTTGGAATAATCTAATAATTTTACTTTTCATATCTTATAGAAATACAAAAAATATAAAATTTCAGAAAAAATGTCTAATGTGATGTTTGGAGTTTGAAAAATAACAATTTTTCCGAAAGTATCTCCGGAAATAAACGATCAAAATTCTTCATTCTTTTAGACAAACTGTGTCATATGTTTCTCTGTAATTGAGACTTTTTGACTGGACTCTTTGTTACAGTTGCGTTGAAAGGATATTGGGACGATGAAAATACACCATGTATATCTGGAGGTACTCTCATGGGTGAATACTTATTCGATGAACTACATTTTCACTGGGGAGTCAGTGACGAAACCGGAAGCGAACACACCATAAACAATATAAGTCTACCTCTCGAAATGCACATTGTTCATTACAAAAAAAGTTATGGCTCCCGAGAAGAAGCGTTGAGAAATGAAGACGGTTTAGCTGTCATTGGACTTCTTTTTAAAGTAATAAAAAAAAAAGAAAATAGAATTTTCTAAATGGCCTGATTTTCCTTTGCGTTTTTGTTGAATGAAATTGCATCCACACTATTTACAGATCAACAAAATACGGAATAACGGAATTCAAATAATGCAAAAATATTTCGGAGCCATAAAATCTCCCGGAGACGCAATGACAATAAAACCATTTCCATTGTCGAAATTCGACTTAAATTTTCCAGGCGAATTCGTGTCTTATTTCGGTTCATTAACAACCCCTCCCTGCCGTGAAGCCGTGACTTGGATTATTCCAGCAATTCCACGGTCCATAAACCAAAAACAGGTTCGACGAAAATCCTCAACGAATAAATAAATTAATTGATCCCTAATGACAAATAGAGAATTATGAGGATTCATTTTTGTTGTTGTTTTATCAAATTTTTCTGCCAGAAAATGTTAATCTTTTTATTTTTGTTTTCTTGCTATTTATAGATCGATATTTTTCGAAAAATAAATCTCTTTGGAGGAGACGATCACAATAACCGTCCAACTATGCCACTGAACGGTCGTATGATCTACTACATTGAATATTGATGGAAAAAACACATTTTTACGATCGTTTCAGGAACAAAAATTTATTATCACATTGTTCTGTCTCTCAAAACGCTAAACCGGCTTCCTCGTAGGTTTTGAATATTTTTTCAATCGCGTAACAGTACGCAGCCTTCCTCACGTCCAGGCAGAGATTATACTTTTCTGCAGTGGTCATGATACACTAAAAAATGGGCAAGAAACAAAAATTGTTGAAAGAAAACAAAAAACGAATGGAAAAGCAATAAATGAATCAAAAAAATTGTAAAAATTCTGTTAATAAAAATTGTAACTAACGGAAGCTGCCTTTTCCATTGAATGATCGAGACTACTGTTCACAATGTCACGCTCTGTTGCGTTGCAAATTCGTTTTTTAAACGCTTCGGTTGGTCTTATTCTCACATCGTCGAATTGATGCCTTAGAGATGCTTCGACCGAATCTGCATCCTCAGAACACCATTTTTTCATTATTTTTCAGTTTCAATTGCTTCTACGTATCGATTACCACAATTATCTACATTTTTTTACCCAATAAATGATAATTCGATTCTTTCTCATATTTGAAATGGAGCCTTCCGTAGGAAACGTGACTTAAATTCTTCACCCATTCGAAATACGAGACTGTGACTCCTCCGGCACTCATATATAAATCTGGGATCACCAAGATATTCCTCTTTAGGAAAACTGCATCAGCTCCAGGAGTGCAAGGTCCATTTGCTCCTTCGGCTATTATCTGTTAAAAGTTTTGTTACTAAACTTTTTAAATCATGATAGGACAAAAATACATGTTTAAAAGATTTAATTCTACTCTTCCAGTTTCTATACAAATAATCTTGAAAAAAAAAAAAAATAATTTATGGAATTGAATTTCATCAGAAAATTGAAAAAACAATGAAACTCAGCTGTTTCTTAAAAATGACATTTGAAACGTTTAGTTATTTTTAAAAATAAAACATTCTCGAATTCTTTATATGCAAAAATTCGTAGTCAAATCATTTCAAAATCAACTAGAACAGTTTATCGTAAATCTCATGTCATCTGTATCCATTTAAAAAACAATTTTTTGTGATGGCAATCGACCCAAGAAGTCAGAGCAACCTGCATTTATTATTTTTTTAAATCTCGACTCGACATTTTTTTTCCAAATATTGTTAACAATGATAAATTTGTAAAAAATGCAAAAATCGATTTATTCGATCCTATTGGAATACGAAATTTGACAAAATCATTTAATATGAATTCAAAAAATTGACAGAGTCATACCTTTGCCTGAATATTTTCAGCATTGCCCTTTTTCACTGTCTTTTCAGCTGCGGCTGGCACGAATATGTCACATTTCTCATACATGAGATTTGGTCCTCCGTATTCTTTCGCGCCTTGAAAACCTTTGAAGCTTCCGGTCTCGTTGACGTGGTTGATGAGGGCCTTGAACGAGACACAAGTGGGAAAAAAGCCACAGAAGAAATCTGATAGCCGAATAATGTTTTATAGAAATAATTAATATTCTATATTATTTTTAATAATTTTTTTTTTCGTCCCAAAATTGATTTTCTGGCATTAGATCGTTATTTTATGTCAAACCTCGGAGTCGATGCCGTTCTCGTTGTAGATCGATATATCTCGTTCAATCACACCAATGCATTTCGCACCAGCTTTCGTAAAATACAAACAGGCAAAACGACCCACGTTGCCAAAGCCCTAAAAAAAAAAAAAAAAAAAAAAAATATTTTAATCCATGACAAAAGTTGTATGTACGACAAAATCCTAGTCATTGGTACAGAAATATTGAACCAATCATTTCTCCAGTAAAAAAAAATGAAAAACATTCACAATCCAGTCACCTGAACAATAAAACTTTTTTCTTTGAATCCTGTCGATAATCCAATCCTCGACATCCATTTTTCATCGGATAAAAAATTATCCACTGCATGATAAATTCCACGTCCCGTGGCTTCTGTTCTACCTTGAACACCGCCTTGATTTATTGGCTTTCCTGTTACCACGGCATGGGCATTTATGTCGCTCATTCCTATATCCAAAATCAATAATTCATTTAATATGATAATTTAAAAATGCTTGGGACACATATTAAAATTGATCCCGTAATTTGATGAAATTTTTACAACTTATTAGTACAGCTGTCTCGAGACTGGTGAAAAAAAATTCAACAGGTTACACTCAGCTTCTGTAATATTTGAACGGAGATGGTTTTATTATTATTTTTTTTTTAATTTTGTAAATTTTTGTACCCAACGTTTTAGCATAAGTATCAGCCATCCATGACATTTCTCTGGCACCGGTGTTAACATCCGGTGCAGGTACGTGTATCGCCGGTCCAATCATATTTTTCTTTGCCATCTCGAGAGTAAAACGTCTTGTGATTTTTTGTAATTCATGGGACGAGTATTTTCGTGGATCAATAGTGACACCTCCTTTTCCACCGCCGAATGGTACGTTGCAGCAGGCACATTTGAAGGTCATTAGTGATGCCAGAGCTCGTACTTCGTCCCTCGTTACGTCCGGACCAAAACGGACTCCTCCTTTGCACGGTGCTCTAAGGAAGAATCAATATGTAAGAGAAAATAAAGATTTTTAACGAAATCATTTTTTTTTCAATTCTGGGTTTACGTGACCTTGCAATTTACCTGTGAGTATTATGATGAGCCAAAAACCCATGAATCATTTCGTAATCTCCATTATCACGTCTTATGGGGAATGTGATTTCCATGGTGTTTTGACAAACGGACATAACCGCGATGATACCTTTGACCCTTCGCAGTCTCGATTCTTCCGTCATATTACGATACTTTTCCATGTGTTTAACAAAAGTATCTTCGGAAGTAGCGACAGCTCGATGATAATGATACTCAACCATTTCAAAGAAATTTGGATCATCAGTGTTCTCGATATCCTTCAAATGCTTCGGCATTTCGTGAACACTTCGAACACAAATATTCATCATTTCTTTTTTACGCTTAACTCTGGTGAATAAATTTCCAACAGTTTTGATAATTGATTGAAACTTTGGCATCGCATCGACTTGGAAATAAAATCTCTAAGGGAGTAAATAAATCAATTGTAAAATTAAATTACAAAACGGTAGTCCAGTTACCAGAAATATCGTGACTTTCGCTTGTTTTCATTAACGTAGTAGTCTCAACACCGTCATGTTCAAAAGTTAACTTTTCCGTCAATTTTTCATAAATTTGTATATAATTTGCAGAATATTCCAAAAATGTTAGTTTTCATATCTTATAAGAATGTAAAAACATGTAAACTCTCAATAAAAGGTCTAAACGACTAAAAAAACTAAACTGTTGAAATTTTTGTCTTTAACGTGTAAGAAAATATTGGAGTTATTCCACTAAATGTTAGTTTTTCTACTGCTCCCATAAAATCGCAAATCACCAGAATTCGTCTCCAAAATGAATTGAAAAAAATCTGTGAAAAACACTTAATCAAGATCTTAAACAGGAAAGGGTCGAGGTTCGACGAATTCCATAATAAAAAAGCGTTGATTATCTTTTTCCTTTTTTTTTTCGTTTTTAATCCACGCAAAGTTTGAGAGTATCCTTTAACATTTTTAATGTGATTGGTGCAGCAGCGCTGCCAACAGTTAAACTGCGATCGAATTTATAATAAATTGCGTCCTCGAAGCGTATTGTAGAAATGTATCATATTGTTTATATTTATTTTTGTTGTTCATTCATTTTGTAGATTAATAGCATTAAGAAATAAAGTACTTTGCTCTTGAGTACGTCGTGTGGTGTAACGATTATAACGGTAAGATACAGACGGTGCCGCGAGTTCATCATGATTTAATGTCGATTAAAATGTACAAGTTTAATATCGTTATTATTATATCTATCGTCGCAAGGAATAGAGCGATGTGTACAGGTTGATCGAGCTTCAAACGTGATAGAGGAATCTCGATATCCACGATATTTTGTTTTTGTATTTTTTTTTTAGGTTTTCGAATAAAAATTGAAATATCAAAAATTCCGACTGTTTACTTAATTCGTACGGTATCGTATAATCTCAACAGTTGATATCCGCACTGTAGACATAATCGTGTTTACAATTATAAACGATGTGTTTGGGATTGTTTTAAAAGATAAAATTCCCGATCGACGATGAGCAGTGTACTTTCTTGCCGTTTATCGCTCGTTATATAAATTCATATGCACCGAACGAGGCGAAATAATAACAATAATTATAATATGATCGATCGGGTTGCCGTGTACGCACGTTGCGTGGACTTAACGGATTTCCGAAATACTGGCTCAACGACATTCATACATAGACACACACCCTCACACACACTATTCTTTCTTTCCGATCTCAATAATGTATGGCTCGTTCATTTTCTACATGATTTTCTTTCATTATTTATATGCTTTTTTTCTTTTCAGCATAGCATTCGGTACTCGAACAATTAAAACGCTAAACCAGCCTCGGAATAAGTGGTGAAAATTTTCTCGATCGAGTTGGCGTATGCGGCGGTTCTCAAATCCAATCCAAGATTGAACTTCATGGCAGTTTTCATGATGGCCTGCAATAGCAATTATTTTTATTATTGTTTGGATAATAGCAAATATTTCCCTTTGTTGGGTGTCGTTGAAAAACCAAATTAATCTTCCTTCAAAAATAATTCTTCCTGCTAATATGTTTTCTTAGAAACTGAGTGAGTTTTCAATTGTTTTTTATTTAAACAATAGTAAATAATTGCTCGTAAAGTTTTAAAATGATCAAATGATCAAAAACGATTAATCAAATTCAAAAATTCGTTGATTTGCTTACCCTGGCTGATCGTTCCATGGTGTAATCAAGACCAGAATGTACAATGTCCTTTTCTGAAGCACCGGAAATACGCTTTTGAAAAGCTTCGGACGCTGTGACCGGAATTCTACCGCCAACACGTCCGAACCGACGCTCTAAAGACTCTTGCACCGACTCGAGAAGATGATAGTTCGATTCTCTCTCATACTTGAAAGTAAGACGTCCGTATGACACGTGATTTAGATTTTTCAACCATTCGAAGAACGAAACGGTTACACCACCGGCGTTTATGTAAAGATCGGGTATAACGAGGATATTTCTTTCTATGAGAATTTTGTCAGCAGCTGGCGTTGTTGGACCGTTAGCAGCCTCCGCAATGATCTTAGCCTGCAATTGAAAATATCGATAAATATCAAATAAATTTTTCGATGTTGCACGTTCCGCCAATTTACTTATTTTTTTCAACAAATTATGTACGTCCAACATTTTTTCTTAATCACTTTTTTCAAGAATTTCAATTTTCAGAGTCCGCACCTTTATTTTTATAAATTTGGTCCTAAAATTCCGAGAATTTTATCCTCTGTACTAATTTAATGACAAAAAAGTGGAACACAAGCTCTGGCGGAGCTCAGTTTTCAAAGAAATGATCAAAACTATAAACCCGTATTTCTCAAAACCGGTTTTTTCGAATTACTATGAAAAATCAAGAAACGTATTTTGATCTTCATCCGGTATTCGAAAGATAAAATACCTGAATGCGTCCAGCGTTTTCCTTGTTGATGACTTTCTCAATTGCGGCAGGAATGAAAATGTCACAAGGCTCGTACATCAGATTTTCACCTTCGTACGGTTGAGCACCTGGGAAACCTACGATCGTGCCGTTCTCGATACGATAATCTTCGAGGAGTTTTGGGTCGATACCTTCGGGATTTACGATCGAACCGTCGTGTTCAATAACACCAACGCAAACGGCTCCAGCTCGGTGAAGATAACGCATCGAGTGAAGACCGACATTACCGAAACCTTGAACTATGAATGTTTTTCCACCCCAGCCTGGTGTTGTGCCTGGAATTTATGAACATTTTTTCTTTTAATTTTCTCGAATCCTCTATTTATTTATTTTTGGATGTAAAAAAAGACTCAGAAGATAACTTACCGATCATACTCATGTAGTTTGCTTCGTTTATGAAGTTTTCCAATCCGTGGAAAACACCACGACCTGTAGCAGATATACGTCCATGAATGCCACCCTGGTTTATCGGCTTTCCGGTGACACAAGCGTGGGCGTTTATGTCCAAATGACCAATTGTTTTTGCGTAGGTATCAGCGATCCAAGACATTTCACGTTCACCAGTTCCCATGTCAGGTGCAGGAACATCAACACCAGGCCCTGTATTTAAATCATTTCGTTAAAATGCTGGAGTTGAAAATATTTTTATGTGAATGAAGTAGTCTCGGGAAAGTCACGTTCGAGAATTAACTGTTCGGTTAATTTTTAAAAACTTGGATATAACTTGCAGAATAATTGGACAATACTTTTTCGCAATTTTATAACTAAAACAATAAAATAATCGGACAATTTGAAAGTTTTTCAGAATGATAAATGAATAAAATTATTTTCGGTCGATCCCAACGATGCGAACTTCAATACTATCTTTTCTCGGGTTTTTATACACGAAGCTTGGAGTTTATATTGTTGTTTTTTAATAATTGAGAAAAAAAGAAAAGAATGTGTAGGAATATTTCGAAGATATCAAGTGAAATGTGCATTTTCTACTGCTAACCATAAAAACGCGTTAAAAACTTTGCAATCTTTCATGGTCCAGATCTCGTGTAAGGGAAAAACAATAATTTTGAAATGATACACATAATTTTGTAATAGTGCCCTGAATAGGTCTTTAGAATTTGTAATAATTTTATCAAAAATACTCGTTTCTTCAGGTCAGATCGTTCAATTGAAATTTACTACAGGTGTGATTTGCAAATCTCGAAATACTTCCAAAGGATTGTTTATCTTTAAAAAAGAAATCTAAGATTGTGTTTTACATAAAATCGAGGGAAATGGAAAATTGGCGGTGTGATTCGTACCAGTGTGTAACTAAAGAGTTCATTATTGACGAAAGTGAGTTTCATTTTTAATTTGAAGAAATTGGAATCATAAAATGTATAAAATATCTCAAGTTTTCGAGATTTTTTACTCGAATTGCAGGTCCTCACCAATGAAGCCTTTCTTGGCGAGCTCGAGAGTAAATCTACGTGTTATTTTCTCGAGTTCGTGTTCCGAATACATTTTCGGATTGATCTTGATGCCGGCTTTAGCCCCACCGAACGGAACGTCAACGCAGGCGCACTTGAAGGTCATCAGAGCTGACAAGGCCTTTACCTCATCACGGCAAACGTCCATGGAAAAACGTATACCTGTAAAATAAATATGTCAAATAAAATCGAATTAAAAAAACCATGATTATCCGTAATGAAGAATTATTTTATTTTGAGAGGAAGGAGAAAACAGGGAAGTTGGAAGTGTCTCGTAACTTCGTGGCAATCTTGTCGACTTTCGACAAACTATTTTAAGATATTTGTCCTGGTGGTCCGACTACGTGGAGCATACTCTGTTTTCGAGAAAAACATCATAGATATTTTCCTGTGTCAAATATTGAAAAAAATATAAAATTAAGAAAAAAACATAGAACAGTCATGAAAATTATCGTACATACGAAGTGTTTTTTTTTTCTCGCCTATGTAGAAATAAAGAATTATCATCTCTCTGCTAACAGTTAGAGTTGTACAATAATATTTCTCCTTTTAATTTTCACCTCAAAATAGCACTGCCATGGCCTTTAATCTGTATTATTCCTTCTTCACAATATATCCATCTCTAAATCAGGCAACGAGGGGGATGATCGATTAGTCAATTCTTGGCAGCTAATCGCAATCGAAGAGTCACGCGGGTATAGATCAACATAGGACAGACAGCATGGCACCGATAAATCGTGCGTAATCGATCTGGTCACAAGATTCGTTTTTTTTCGTTCTTGTACAGTTAAAATTCTTCGACGATTCCAACGCCAACATCACGAGGTTTCTGACCCTTGGTTTCAAATTTTTTTTTAAACTTCTTTCTTCAGGGCCAGATTAGCCTCGAGGTCAATAAAAGGTCATTGAAACCATCGAGTTCTCACGACAATGATCTCCGCAAACGGTGCTTTTTCTCTTAGTTTTTCTAAGGAGTATATTCATTATTATTTCATCGATTTTTAGATATTTCAGTGAATATTTTTAAGATTTGTTTTTTTTGTTTGTATTTAACAAAAAAACTGTCAATAAATGAACATAATTTTATCGATTTATCCAATTTTAATTTATGTTTTGAAATATATGAAAAAAAAAATCATACATTTTTGCATCCAGTAATGCTATCGAAGAGCATTTCGTGGCCAAGAAAATTCAAACAGATCGAACTTTATTTCTAGTCGGAAAACTATTTTTAACTCAACTCGTTGTTTTCATCACTTTTTCTTTTTCTCCAAGTTCTTTGTTTTGTGATATTTTTTAATAACTTAGAACAAAACTTTTGTTTATGTGTATTGAATGTTTGTAATTAGAGTCTCGTGTTATAACTATTACGTGATTGTAATATATATATGTTTGCTTTAAACCTCTTACGATGCACTGGGATTTCTGTTCGACCTCGTTTACCGCTACGCGACTTGGTTTCTTCTTCGCTCGGGTTATACGGTCCAACACAGGGCAACGCCTTCAGTTTCTTCTGACGCGCTTTAAATCTGACCATTCTAGAACGTATTGAAACTAATCAACGACGTTATATTCTCAAATATCTTTAAAGCGATTGACTCATTTTTCAATTAAAAAAAATTCTTTTTTCGTTGGACTATAACGAAAACAAAATACTTCTGCTTCATCACTCCGAAGAATTTCAACAAATGTGTCAAAAATATTAAACTCAGCAGTTTTTTTCAAATTTTTTCGTTTAAATCAACCTAATTATGAATAATTTTTTCTTCAAAAAAATACATAGTGACAGAAAAGCTGTAGTTAAGAATCCTACGAAGTGCCTAACTCTACGATTGTATCTAAAAAACCCTACTTAGCTTCAATTGTTGCGAATCCTCTTTAAAAAGTCTTTCTCCAGATCATTATTTATATATTCAAAGTATTGAACGTGTAACTTTTGAACGAGTGTCATAAAAACGATAGGGAATAAATAACATTGTAAAATAAATTGACAAATAATTATTATTATGTGAGAAAAATGTTCACGAAGAGTTTCTCGATTCCCAATGGCACTCAATCCAATCGATCATCATATTGGCACAACATTTTTTAATATAAATATGAATGGAGTTTTTTTTTATCACAGTATTTTGTGCGTCAATATTTCAGAATCAACTGTCAACTACAAATAACATAACAACAGAAAATTCGATTTTGTATTTTCGTCGAAACTATTTTATTTTTTCCTCGTGATAATGAATCATTTGTCTAATTTGTTTTTTTTTTTTTTTTTTAATCGTTATTATTTTTTGACATATTGGATGAGCACCGCTTCGCATTTTTGCTGAGCTCTACTTTTCTATCGTTTTTGACCTTCTTCATCAGTGGACACATAAACATGCGTTTCTCTCTCCGTCTTTTTTTTCTTTATGTCAATTTAGTGGAAGAGTAAAAAAAATGTCAATGTAACGAGTTCCGAGTGGCTGCGGGCAACACTATCACGTGTTTTACATGTGATTCAAATTAATGGATTATCTTTTAAGGAATTTATTAAGTATCGATCGATTGCTGCATTGTACTTGATTCGATACAAGGGAAATGTAATTATTTTGAAAACGTAATAAGTTTCTCTGAATTTTATTATTGACATTTATCATCTTCGTTATTATTTCATTCTTAACTCGCTTATCAATATGATTGTTATCATTTTTGTTTATATTGTTGTTACAATATTAACGAAGAAAGATAAATCGTGAGGACGGATAATTCGAAATAATATTTATTCGAGTACATTGTTCATGATAGTGCAATGGATTTATGGGACGATAATAAAATCAGGAAAATTACTCATCATCTTTTGTCCTTCTCTTTGCCGCTTGTTTCTCACTCAATAGGGAGACGAAAATAGCGAGAAAAATAACATCATTCGCAGCTCTAGAGAGTAAACATTTCAATCGAGCCCGAGCCACGTTTCCATCCAATAAACGAAACTTTATATTTGTGAGAAAATTCACAGAGGACGTTTAGAGCATTTTGAAATTTTGTTTTGAAACTGTACAGTTGAATGAACCGATCTTTTTATCAAAACGTTAAATATTGTAAACAAAAACAATCAAAGGGTCGAAAATGAAAATTTACTCTTGAGCAATTTTTTTTTTTTTTTCAATGTAGTTTAGTGCACAATACTTTTTTTTAGGTTTTTACATTTCCTAATGTCCCAGAGTTCATGTAGAATAAAAAAACCTCATATTAGTTGTTAAAATCAAAGTTTAATTATCAGAAAAATTGTTAGTTAGGTTTATTTCACTTTTTTGGCTTTGTAATACCTTTACATTGAAAAAAACACAAATATTTATTTATTTTTTCGTTTAAAATACAAAAAATCATCGAAAACATTTCCATGAAAAGAAATAATTCATGGCTCGAAGGCTTGAAAGTGTCGATGAAGCATTTTTGCATTCAAGCCTCAAACTGACAGTTACTTTTTTGAGAATAATTATTGTCAAATAGTGTAGTAATTTTTTTTCGTGGAAAATACAAGATGAATCTGTTATTTGTGTATTTATATGTAACAGAATATTTCCTAAAATAGAGTGTCAGGAGGGAAGAGCTCATTAGACCCTTCAAAAGGCCTCGAGAGTTCATAGTGCGTTAGTATTTGTGCTGAAAATACGTTGCTCGAAAATGTTGACCTGGAAAAAGCTGTGAAGGTGTTCGTTCGAGTAACGACCACAAGAGAGCACTAGGAAACGATTATGGCATCTTCCATCTCGTTTTCCTGCTTTTATCTGAGTGAACTTTGCTTTGGTCACGTCCGGTCACGTCTCTATGGGGAGGTTGTTCAAATATACTCGAAAATTTAAAACGTTTCGAATTTCATACTAAAAGAAAAACAACTGGATACGTTGCTGTACAAATTCTACAAATCGTATCGTATTTTTCAAACACATGAGCTCAAATGTTAAAAATTCGTTTCACTGATTAGATACGACGTAAATGACAAAAAACAACCAATGTGTCACCCAACGAACAAGATGTAAAACGAACTTGACAAAAAAGTACGTGCGTAAAAATGTTAATTACAACTACGCGTAATTTTTTCTTATTATTGATTTCTAACTGTGTATTCATAATAAAAGTTTCGAAACATTTGATAAAAAAAATGAATTTTATTAATTTTATGGTAGAGAAAAAAGTTGAACGTAACGAAAAATATTTTTATCATCTTCGATTTTTTATATTTTCAAATTTGTCTCAATTTCTTTCTCAGACTAAGTTCGTAGGTCCAAAAAAAAGATTATTTAATTATCGTAGTCTCCTATATATCAAATTTGAGCTCAGATAAAGAAAAAAAAAAGAAATTTGGTTGGGTTCCAACGACACAAAAATAAACGTCATTAAATTTTTTTTTCTTCATTTTTCATCACAATATCGAAAACGTCAGTTTTTTTAACTGAAGTAAAAAAAAAATGTGAAAGCGATTTTTCTCAAAGTATTGTATCTCAGAAGTGATAATTTATTTATTGATTTTTCCTTGAGAATTTCATTGAGTCGAATAGCCCGGATTTAGGTCTAAATAACACGTTCGTATCGTCGTATAAGTTTGTACAGAAAATGTTAAAAAAAACACTAAAAAAAATTTGAAAAACATCGTTAAAAATCTTCAAATACCAAAGGTTCCGAAATTTAATGGTTTAGATATCATAAAAAGTGTGATAAATCTTATTCGGTTGTCCAAATAAAACGTCACATTCCGAGCAACTTAATTATCATGGGGAAAAATAAGTCGGCGGCTCAACAGCTGATGTGTCTAAAAGTTCGATTTTATCTCATTGAAAATCAATTAAAATTCGCCCAAAGTAGAGATAAGCAACAGATGAGGAAAAAAATTCAAAGAATTGTCTACAATGTCAAAAATATCATCATTACTCGAACAATATTTTTGAACCTACATTTAATGACGAGCAGTAAAATTCATAAGAAAAAGATACAAAAAATGGTCTATAATGTTGAAAATATCATCATTAATCGATTAATATATTTAAACCAACATTTTATGCCGAACAGTTGAATTCAGAGAGAATAAAACGTATTAGAAATGAAAGTGTCCCCGCACTTCCGATTCATATATATTGTGACGAACACCGGAAATTTTCCTTATTAAGAGCGTCTAGGACATATTTCAAAAATGCTACCAAATTCATGTTATTTTTACAGATTATCAGTACAGCTGTCCCGAGGCTGATAAAAAAAAAGAAAAAGCTCTTCTCAGGTGCTCTGAAGTAGCCAAAACCACTGGAAAAATGCGATAAATTTTCTTCAAAATTTTGACGTATGTAGATTAAATATCCGGGAATAAATTTGCGATACGAAATTGGACTTGTTTATTAAAGACTGAATAAATACAATTACATAAAACATTGTTTTGACTTAAAGATCATGTGCATTTTTCTGCCAATTTAAATAGTGAAATAAAATGTTGAATGAGTGATTAAACTGCTCGGCATAATATGAAGAAAGAATAGGTGTAAAATACTAGGAAATGCGTTCAGGAACATTAGATGATATTAAAAATGCTGAAACGTCATATAACCTGAGACCAAACGTGTCGACGCCATCGACTATTATGACCAACGTATATTTCCTCGCATCTGATTAAACAAAACGATGTTATTTCTATGATTCTAAGGCCCCCCAAAAAGAAATATCCAAAATATCTTACAGAAAGAAATAAATTGAAAATGAAACACTTCCTTCTAAACGAGATTCGTATTCGTAACGGCTCTAATTTCATGTCGTAACACGAAAACTTCGTTTCTCTGCCCACGTGTCACAAGACTATGTACGAGGGACAAACACTAAGGAAATAAATCAGTCTTCACATTCCATAACTCAAAGACAAGTAAATAACTATAAATAGTTGTGAAAATAGAGTCTTCAATTTTCATAATTGTCGAGATACCAGAAAAACTCGTTGTATCGCAAACCCATTACGTAAAACGTGTACGCGTTAACTCGCTATGTAAAATCATTGAGATCGACTCTATTTTTGCCATGTTTTTCTAATTACGAGAATAATTTAAAAACACATCGATTCGCAAGGTCAAATGTATCGAAAACTTTGCGAATCAACGTTATGAAAATCTAAAAAGTCGTCGATAATCTTCGTCCATGTTTGGACGAAAAATGGATAGAATTATTTCGAAATTTAACCGTCATTTTTGGTATAAATTGAATCAAACAACTGTATAACGGTAAATCTCGAAAAAAGTACGTTAATGGT
Source organism: Campoletis raptor (assembly GCA_948107755.1). Taxonomy (NCBI): domain Eukaryota; kingdom Metazoa; phylum Arthropoda; class Insecta; order Hymenoptera; family Ichneumonidae; genus Campoletis; species Campoletis raptor. Next base: position 26,993,260 of record OX403622.1, on the reverse strand, counting down.
GATAACTCGACTCATTTTTTGTTCACACAACTCTTAATTTTTTAATATTCAAAAATCAGTCAAATCCTTCACATTTCGATCCATGTTCGTATAAATGCGTTGAATGACTGAGTTTTGAAGTGATATATATGCTTTATAACGGGCCGACAAAATGAAAAATAGCTGATAAAATTCCATTGACTGTTGCCGCATTTTTCAACTCGATAAGCGCGCGGTTGGGCGGAATTATTATTTTCATTTTTTTGTTTATCGCTTTCAGACTGAATAAGGGTAGGAAAGGAATAAGGGAGTAAGACATGTGGGTGCGGATGATCAAGAATACTGACCTCCCTTGCAGGGTGTACGATGGGTCGAATGTTGAGCCCGATAGCCGGTTATCATTTCGTAATCGCCGGAATCACGTCGAAGCGGAAAGCAAGTTTCAAGGATATGATCGCAGGGTTCCATCAGCATAAGTATACCCTTGACCTTTTTTTTACGTTCTTCGATGGTCATACGTGATCGATGGCCTACGTCTTCGACGAGTTTATCTTCGACAACCTGACAGGCACGATGGAAAAAGTATTCGACCATGTTGAAAAATTTAGGATTTTCCGCGATTGGAATGTCCTTAAGCCTGTCAGGTATCTGATGATCGGCATAGCCCCGATTCGTTTGTAAATTCGTCGTAGTCGCGGATGGCAATGCACGCGAAAGTAAAACACCCTGAATATCCGTGGCCGGTACTTGCTTCAAAGAGCCCGATAATCTCTTTACGTGAAACATTTTGAATTTAGTTAAGAATTTAATATAGTTCTTTTTTTTCAACTTTCAAATGCGACACGCGGTTTATGACAATCCGGAAAAACTCTACAATTCGATTCAACCGGCGAGAACGAAAATGATGGCCCTCCGTGCGCAATAACCGCAAAATGCACACTGAGCTCTCGCGCGCGCGACGATCGAACACCAACTTGTTCCTCGTTTTATATCCCACACAAACACATATTCCTTTTCTGTGTGTCGAATTTAGACCCGGGCAGAAGCTCGAATGTCTGGTACGACGGAAGAAAAAGTAGGTTACTCGGACGGTGCAGCCACTGCGAGCAACTTTCGAAGCATATAGCATGCATATAGCGCTCCAAAATGTAGGGGATTCTACAAAAAAAGCGCGGGAAACATTTCGATATTCAAAGTTTCGGAAAATCTGTCTGAACGCTTGAGAAATAGACTAATTATTTTCTCATCCATTATTCATCATCACAAATATTTAGCGATGCACAAGCTGTAAAGCATACAAATTGATCTCTAATTTAATTTTTGCGCTTGGTAGCCACAAGTCTACTGCACCGGGGGAAAATTGTTAATCTAGCTGGGGGTACAGATGTCACTACGAAACGTTCAGTCCTATGGTTAAAAAGCGCGGGAACTTTACATTATCAGAATATTCAGGAAAATAACAATTACAAGAATGAAAAAAAACGACTGTTTAATCAAGCAAATGTTCCAAATATTTTTACTTTTCGCATTCTTCATATTTATCCAGTTTTCTTATCTCGCGTTCACTTCAGTAGGTTGCGCACGTAGAGAATTTACGAAGAAATTTTCTCCATCGCGGTCCGTAAACATATATTTACGCACGCACACATTCGGGTATCAAAAGACAGATGATCATGTGTGCACACACGCACAATTAACGTCATTCCAGATTCGCCGAATAGAAAGAGTCGTGGAAAGAGCTTGAAAGAGCTCATCGCAAAATTGTATACATATGTATACATTTATATTTTTTTGTACAAAATCTATATATGTAAATATCTACATGTATGTCAAACCAAGTTCAATTGAGTATGAAAATATGAAAACGTGCAGAAACAATATGAACGCGAGTGTCTAATTGTGATTTCATTACGTAAAAAAAAAATTTCCTCCTTTTCTTAAGAGCACAATCGATCTGCGAGTGCTTTGTTATAAAAATATCTTTTTGTTCCTTGTTCATGCGTCCTGATACTCCTGATCATCCTGTTTGTAACGAAAATTCTCCCCTCTCTTGTCCTCTCTCTTTCTCCCTTTTTTTTCGGTAGGCACTTGTACCACATCTCATATTTTAAGTCTCAAGTTGCTATTCGTCTCTCCTCTCAACTAGTCTCAACAGCTGGCAATTGCCAATATGTCCGTTGTGGATAAGATTCAGCATTATCAACGAAGCTTAGAAAGATGCACCGACAACGGGACCAGGGTGTGTAAATGCAAAAAAAAATCAAAACAACATTTAATTAGATAGCGAACGAAAATTATGACGATACTGCGTAACGCTTGATGCGGAATGAACAAAAAAAATTACGACCGTTGACAACTATTACAAAAATGGGCGATATAACCTCTTCGATAAATTCAACCGATTTTTCATCCTAATCTCTGCATGTCTCATTTTTAAACCCTGTTTTTCATTCAAAATATATAAATTTATTATCGTTGCAATAATCATTATTCCTTTTCCAAATAAAACATACGGCCTTAATCCAAATAATTATAAAATACAGTTATAACATCTGTTACAAATTTCAGTCTCTTTTCCATTATCGAATTTTTTTCTCCAAAGCAGAATAACTGCCGGCAATCTATATATTCGTGGCGTAGAAATAAATTCAATTATAAAATGCTGATAAATTTTTTTCTTCGTTCTTATTGAAGTTTGCATTGTTGGAACGCAGCAATGCAAACTCCAAAATTATTTTATTCGTATTTTTTGTGTCCCATCAGCAATGCAATATTTCAGCGAATTTCAAGTAATATGGCAACGATAAATATTGTTCCACAGACTCTTCACTGCATAGAAAAACTCTACAGACTGCCAGTGACTGTCCAACATCTTCAAGAAACCGGAGTCGGCAGAACGGTCAATGCATTAAGAAAGTATGACGGAAGCATCGGAGATGCGGCCAAAGCGCTTGTAGCTAAGTGGAAAACTATGGTCGTCGACGAAGACACAAGCGACTGCGACGACGAGGACGAGGCTTGTGTACCGGATGCACCTGGAGGCTACAGCGATCATTCAAATTCACCAAAACCTGAGAAAACCGACAGAGACCAATCGTCGAGAAATTCCTCAAAGTACAAACTCAATTTTCATTCTACAGTAATAAATTAAGCTTCTTAGAGAATTTGAGTAATGTATTATTTAGAATTTTACGTCTGTACCTAAATCTTTCCTCCCACCTAACAAATCCTGACTTGTCAGTAGTTAGTCGTTTTTTCATATTTTTAACACATTTACCGAGGAATTGTGACTGATGGTTTATTAAATTTCAGTAATTTATATTTAAAAATATAGAATTTTCGTGTATTTATCTATTTGTTATTTTTCTATTAGATGCTCGTTAAGTGCATGGCTTTTCGGATTTTTTTTTCATTTTTCTACATTATCCAATTGCAGAGTTTATTTCATTAGAGGAAGCACGCGTTTATTACTCACCAACACAGGAAAATGAGAAGTTCCGTAAAATATTTAGATCTATTGGAATTTTCAATACCTGTTCATGAAATCATTGAACTTGGAGTTAAAGTTTGGTGTAAAATTGATTGATTCGTCTTTCAAAGAATCAAAGATCAGAAAACAAAAACACTGGTAAAAATATTGTTAAATTACAATCCCAATGGACAATTTTTATTGAATTCATTTTTCAACAACTCTGTACAGAAATGAAGAGAAACAAATGGTTTTTAAACAACGAAATTTCATTATTACAATTTTTGAGAAACCACGACTGGCCTACAATGTAAAGAAATTGATTATTGATGACGAATATTCTATAAGGGTGATTGAAATAATGATAAAAAATGAAATTACAGACACAGGAGCACTGAGTCTCGGGGCAAAAGTCGAATTAGCGAAAAGCAAGAATCTCGTCACAGTACGAAGAACTCGTCAGCAGATAACTCCAAATCTCGAGAAAACGATTCGAAAACATCGAAAGAGAATGACGAGAGACACAAAAATTCGAAAAACGGTTTAGACAAAAAACAGACGAAGGGTGAGGAGAAAAGTTCGAAAAGTGCAAGAGAATCGAAACACGAGACGAGCAAACGGGAGACTTCGAGAGAAGAAGGATCGCATCGTAGCTCGTCAACAACAAGTAGCGCAAATGCTAAAGTGAAATCTGAAGGAGAACGTAAAAGTTCGAGTACAGTTTCGAGCAGCAGCGGTAGCAGTAATCACAGCGGAGCGAGCAAGAATCGTTTGAAAAGTCATGATTCGCAAAGAAAACGAAAACTCGACGGTTCGTCGAGCGGGAGAGAAACCAGTACAAAAAGAAGAAGCTTAGAATCTCCGGACGATGACGAACGTATTGACAACGAAGTTGATGACAAAATCGACGACGATGACGACGACAGACCGACTCAAATATTATCAAGAGATTCAGACAACGAATCCAGCAAAAATCAACCCGAAACTTGCTTCGATTCTGACTCTGACGATTATATATCAAAGAAAAAAATAAAACGTGAAATTCTTGATTCACCACCATTTAGTGAACGCGGAAGCGTCGATTCTAGAAATTCTCACAAAACTGATAAATCCTCGAAATCGAAGTCTGATAAATCTTCGTCGAACACCTCTGATAAATCCAAACGCGATAACGACAAACGCGAGAGATCAAAAACCGATGAAGACACGTCAAGACATAGAAAAAACGAGAAACGAAAAGACGATAAAAGTCGTAACGAGAGCAAAGAATCTTCGTCCAAATCGAAAAGTCAGAGTAAAAGTTCCTCTAGTTCTAAGGATCATCATCATCATCACACCAGCAAAGACAAAGATGACGTTAAAAAATCTTCGAAAAATAAGAGAGACGATAAATCTGATAGTGATCGGAAAGATTCTAGAGAACAATTCAAAGAGCCCAAGGATAAAAAAGTTAAAAAGAAAAAAATTAACAAGGACGATGGAATCGATTGTAACTCGGGTACGTTTTCATTTTCCAATAAAAAACGAATATATTCGTTTAAATATTCAATATTTTCAGCCAATTTAATCGCAAAACGCATAAATTCATTATTTTACATTTACAACAATAAAAAATAATTTCGTAATGTTTTGCAGGTGCAAGTTTTGCAGAGGCACTCGGCATGTGTCAAGATCGTCCATCATCTCGAAAGAAAAATCCGGTTTCTCCAACCTCGCCATTGATCAAAACTATAAAAACAGAATCAGGCACTTCTTCTTCGTCGTCAATGCCGTCGAGCAGTAAAAGCTCTGTTAAAATAAAATCAGAGATCCCAGCCAACAACGAACCTCAGGTGAAACTTTATTGAAATTTCGAGTTTTTACGACGCTCGATCAGTCGTTTCGTCGGTGAAAATCCTTCTGTTCATTTCTCTTCGACACAATTGAGTTTTTGAGAATAATAAAAGTTAAATATTGTTCTTTCATTAGAGAATAATGTGTCACTTTTTTTTGTCTCAAAAATTTAAGTGTCTCCGAGAAAAAAGGGAACCGGTTTTTCTATCTCTTGCGACTTTATCTCTTAAGCACCTTAACTATAATTAGCATTGAAACATAATTGGACTTACATTGTCCCATATTTTTTTTGCAATTTTATTGATTATTTAATTACTATTTCAACAAAAACCGTATTTTTGGGTCTACATTTATTTAAAAAATTCGTTTTCTACTCAACTACTAAGAACATTCGAATAGCAATTTTTTCATACACTCGAAACACTTCAAAGAATCTTACAAAAAAATTTCAAAATTTTTCGTACGGTAGTTTTTGTTTTAAGAATAAAAAATCAATCTATTTTGAATTTTCAAATTTCTAGTTTTAAGTCGTTGTCAAAAAATCCTGAAAATTAAACGTAAGGAAAACATGTGCTTCATGGAGTTCATAAATTTTATATTTTCAGGATTTTTCTTTTTCCAAAATAGTTCCTCGTTATGTTAATTAATCAAATTTATATGTTTTCAGGCATTATCTCTATTGGCTCCAAACGTTAAGCTAGAACCACTTAACGTTGATTTAGCCTCAACTTTACCTGAAATAAGCCCCAATTACAAACCATTACCGGCCAATTACATGAATCCTCTTCATCGTCGACAAGACGAAGACAAAGCTCTGAGTGATGTTATCTACACTAAGGGTCAGAGGTAATTAAAGAAAAACACTAGGAGCACTTGACGGGCACGCGATTTCGAGATCGTGGCAAAATTTTAACTGAAATTCAGTAGTTATCACATTCCTTTGATTAAGTCATGAATTTTATTTCAATTTACAACACATGTGATATTTTTATTAGAACAAAAGTATATTCCGGAAATAAATCTGGTTATACGTCAGTACCCTCACTCTGTGAAGTTTGTATCCGTGTCTTGATTCAGCACATGGATGGTGAGTTTTGAGAATTATTTTTTGACACTTCGTACGATAACGTGATATTAAAATGTTTTATTTAAACTAAATGTTTTATTTCGTTCTCAGCTCTTGGTTTCACCGGCGGCATTCCATACGACATATTAAAACCCGTACTGGAACGTGCCATGCCCGATCAATTGTTCACATTGGAAAATTATAATCCATATTTGATAGAAGACACCGATTCCCTTTGGCAGTTCCATTGCAATCGGGAATTTCGTGAAAAGCAACGAGAGGAAATGGAGAGTTGGCGCGACATGTATATGGTGAAATAACTTTATTCAAACAATTGTTATTTATCCAATTTAAATCGTGTGCAACAAAAGAAATAAGTGGCTTTATAAATCCAGTCGTGATTAAGTATTAGTTGCAAAAATTTGCAACACGCGATCTGTGTGAAATTTCGTAACTTTTTTATACTCGGTTGTCAGTGATAAATTTTCAAAATCGTTAACTAATAAATGCAGATTTCGACGATGGAACAATTTCAGCGGTAATTTTTAAAGAATAATCCGTTTTTTGAAATCGATTTCAACGCAAAACTTCTTAATTAATTCCTCAAAAGATTCTCTACGAATTCACCACGTAGATTTCTTCCGAATTTTTTTTTGAAATTATAGCAGTTGTTTACGGAAAATGTTTTTCGCTAATTGAACAATTGGCTGTAACAGTGAAACGATAGAGCTTAAAATAAAACTACGCAGTCAATTCGTAAAGAATTTCTTCTGGAACAAAATAAGACGTAGTGCATTACAATTGGTTAAAAATTACGAACAATTCTTTGAAAAATCTCAATAAAAATGTTGATTCATAAAAAATTTCATATATCGGTTAATGACTTTCAAAATTTCAAGATTAATATTCATTTACTTCCGTAAGAGATTCCGTGATACAAATTCACCAAAACTACGTTAAATAAATGTATTAAACTTTGCATAAAACAATAGTAAAATTTTTGCACTCGACTAGAATGCAGTTCAGTAGTTGTTTTAATTTTAATTTAAAAATTTCTGTATAAACCGAGATTGAAAGTTTATACGGTGATGATTTGTTCCAGCGTTGCCGTGACGAAAGAGAAGTCAAATTGAAGGCTTTAACAGCGAATATTAAAGAATCGATCGACAAATCAGTGCCAGTTAGATCGACAAAACTGGCTTACGTCGACAACATTGTAAAACCTCCTCGTAACGTATTACGCAACCAGGCAAAATATGGCACAGCCAAGTCATCGACTTCGTCGTCAGATTTAAAAAAGAAACTAATACTTAGCGGCAGCAGCAACTCTGCGACAAATATTGCTGTGCCTCCACCGCCAATGTCACGCATGAAAACATCTTGTAAGTATTTGTCTTCAATTTTTCTTTAAAAAAAGAAAAAAAAATGTCCCATTTCATGTTCTAATTGATTCGAGCAATAATATCTCATTGAAAAGTTCTCATTTCGATATGATTCTCAAAAAAGTACAAGTGCTCCAGATTATGTTATTTTTTTCAAGGTACAATTTTGAAATTTTCATTTCAAAATAATTGTGTACATCAAATACTTTGCAGCACATTCTTTCGTCATTTTTTTTGGCACTAAATACAAGTTGATCCAATTATTATAATACTACTATCCAATTATACTATTTGGTTATGAAATTAGCGTTTTATTAATCAAAAACCGATATTTCGTGAGTAGATTTTGAAATGTGAACTTTCCAATACGAGCTTTAATTGCAAACAATCTAAACGATCATTACAAAATGTTTGTTTCTTCATTTTCTAACTTCGTTGTCGTATTTATTTTTTTATTGAAGCTTCGAGCAATGGGAAGAAGAACAAGGCACCACTTATGGCAAAAGCGTTACAACTGATAAAATCCCGATACAAGCGATAGTTTCAATAACCGATATCCGAACGATAAAAACGGATTTTCAATGGTTAACGATGTGTACAATGTCTATACGTGATTTTTTTTATTTACTTTTCTTCCGTCGCAACTTCCCCATAATTGCTCCGTATGAATTGAACAATGAAAAAATTGATATCCATGTTTGTTTGCTTTTTTCTTTTCTTCAATTATGTAATGCAAGTATAACGAGTTTATACAAATTTGATAAATTAATAGTAAAAAATAAAAAAGTGTAAAACGGTCTTTCTGACCGTTTCTGTGCTCGCATCTTACTGACCTATGACCAATTATGATTTACGATACGTGTTTATATCTGTCGCGAAATTGTTCATGTCGAGAGGGTGTTGTAACGAAATGAAGAATATATGTTTGAACGCCAATAATGTTAATTGAAATATTGGGTATGTGAATACAACTTCCATTCCTCTTTTATCGTTATATTTTTCACTTAACAGTACAACAAACAGAACAAACAAAACATTTGTTGACCCATTATCCGTTGAAATATTCTTAAAGTATTTTGTTCGTTGCATTGGATTATTTAATGAAAAATCAAATAAAATAAACAGTGAGAATGACTTGAAATGAGAATGAGGAAAAGTATCCCCAATCGTAATATTTTTTTAAATTATTATTATTTGTAAACTTATCGTTTTGATCCATAAACGAGATTTTGATTGAATGAAAAAGTGAACCAGACTTTTTTTTGCTCCTACGTAATTACGAGCTGTACCGAGTCTTGTTTAACGAAATAAACGCATTTTTTGTACGACTGCTATAATTTCGACCGGTTACATAAAGAGTGTTATACATTTTTATAGAATCAAGCAGTTCTTGGTGTTGATGTTAAAATGTAAAGTTTTTTCAGAAATAAATCTTAATGCATTATTAATTCCGGTGTTTTCCAACATACCACAATTTCACATGCAGACAGAACATTTTTGCAAGTCAATGAAAAGTTAGTGCATTCTGTTGGCATTCGTGAATATCTTGTTAAATGAAATTTTCTCAGTCTTTCAAACTTGTTTTGGGGAACAGTGCGCCATGCTTATATCCACTTAATAGGGATCCAATTTTAATAAGTGCAAAATTAAATTAAAGCCGCGAAAGTAAATAATTACTGGACATATAAATAGTAACAAGTTTGTTAAACTTCTCAGGGCAATCGCATCAGTAATCTAACGTAGAACCAAAAATCCATTGTGCAGATATCGGACCCACAGGATTTGACTAACATCGAGACGTGACTACGTACTGTAATGAAAAAAAAAAAAATGAATTGACCTAAACTTGCTTACAATATAATTATTTCATACATGTGTATTTTTTACAATTTCCCCAACCGCGAACTATTGCTATGTCAGCAAAAAAATAGTCTCTGCGTAATCTGAATGTAGTAAATTAATATTTGAAGAATATACGACACGGTGATGATAAAAAATATCTTCGGATTCTAATTTTCATTTGAAACCTTGTAAAATCATCATCTAGTCATAATTAAAAAGAAGCTCATGACGGACAACGTGGAAAAATGTTTAACTGAGTCTCCATACTCAACTTACAGATCAAATGCGAGTCAAAAAAGAAGAAAAGTTCTAGGCATGCATCTGTTTCAAGAAATTATCGTCACTAAAAGTGTAAGAGCTCGGAATGCTATTCTTAGTGACTTCATAACAGCTACCGTCACAATACTAATACCATCAGATATTGATACGTTTTTCGATCAGTAGTAAAAAAAGTGTTACAAGTAAGTAAAAAACGCTAATAACAATTAATTGTTCGGCACATCTGCAGCTAATCTCTGATTCGCTAGAAATCCTTGAATCATTAATATAATCAATAAATTAATAAATGAATTAATAATTAATGAAGAATGATACATTGACAGTGAATCAAACCAATTCGGATCAGAGTCAGTCAGAATTAGAAGACGAAGAAGAACTGATGGAATGAAACCATCGAAAGGACGTCCTGGTCGCCATCGTCGCTGGCGCAGTTCTAGTGTCTTCTCCAATTATCGCGATGGTTCAATTTTTCCGTAAATCGGAAAAATCGGAACATCCGGTTCTGCCACCGGACCATGGGTCCAAAGGTGAGGACAGAACACAAAAAAGTTCATCATTGAACATCATTTGAGTTGATTGTCATCTTAATGATACATTTTCATGGAATAAAGCGTTTTGAGGGTTGATTTTTGGGAAAACATTCTGCATAAAAAATTCCTGATAATCACGTGACAACGCTGAATTGCATTTTATTCTCGGCTTTTTTGCTCATGTTGGCATTTGTGAGTTAGAAAAAATAAACAAGTGATAGCGTAGCTGCCGGAAAAGAACGATCGTCACATACTAGTCTCGATTCTCGAACAATACCATCGATATCTAATCAACTAAATGTTATGAGTAATCACATTATTTTTAACTTTTACTGACTCATATACCGGTTCGAATGTTCATTTAGAAAATCGATAATAGAAAATGCAAATAAACAAGTTGGGAAAATTGTTAATTTATTATTTTTTAACTGATTTACTATAATTTTACTGGATTCTACGATGATGTAAAAATGTTTTTAATAACTTTTTAAAAATTGCTATACGCTGACATTTTAATAAATTATAATGTTATTTATTTATTGAAAAATACGCAAATCCGCAAATTTGTTTAAGTTCCAATTGCAAAACAGCAACTTGGACAGAATTTTAAACAGTTTAAGGACATAATAGGAATGCTAATTGGTCTCTTGAAGTGTTTTAGATGGGTCGGACGATAATGACGAAAACATAATAGATCCAGATAAAATCGATCCTGACCGTATTTGGCCCAGCCCAGTAGTGGTAGAAAATATATATTGCGCGTAATTTTTCCACAATGTTATTTTTTACCTGTATGTTTTTTTTTTACAATTTCTTCAACTATGAACCATTGCAATGTTGGCAGAAATGTTGGGTTTGCTTTATATGAATGTAGTGAATTAATTTGTTAATAATAAACGACAAGGTAATGATATAAATATCTTCGGAGTTTTTTTTTCGAATTAGTTTTTTCTTTCTATAACTTATGTAACCAGGAAATCAACGATTCCAAGGTCAAATACGAGTCCTTCAGCTTCTTTGAATAATTCATTATTTTCCATGAGCGTAAATATTTTATTAAAAAAAAATATATTTATATATACTTTTGTTTTGTGACATTTCTAATTGGTGCTCCCTACTCCGAACGACATACATCGAGTGGGAGTTTTTAGATATGCCTGTAAATTTCGTGTACTGAAAAAAATGTAACCATCCAGAATAGTATTCTTTGTGAGTCCAGTGCAACATCCTTCTCAGAACTAATAAAATTTCATAATTCTGGCTAACAGTCAGTGACGAAAAGTGTTAATTGAGTAAGACAATAATTTGATTGTCGATTAAATTTATTAATTGTCCATCATAGACATCTTCCAATCGTTTATTCATTATATGTTTTATTTAAATTTTTATTAGAATATAGTTGTGCACTTATCAAATATGGAACTGAATAGTATGAATAAGAACGAGGCCAAATGGGAAGGTGAAGAGAAGCCACGAAAATTTTTGAACAACGTCAACGTCGGCGTCGCCGCCGTCGCAGTTGTATTGTCCTTTCCGCTTGTCGCTGTAGCAAAATCATATCGTGATAATTCTTCCGAAAAAGCAACACCAGAAAATCTGGAGGAATCCGAAGGTGAGTATCTTCCAGGAGCCAAAACCGAAATTCGAGTTGATTACGAACCAGAGATTCTTCACTATTATGGAATCAAACGTTTTTTAGGGTTGATGTTTGACGGCAAAGAGCATTTTAGCAATAAAACAAAACAGTATTTTCCTTTAATATTTCAGCTGAAGCGGATAAATCAGGTGACGAATCCAACGCCCAATCTGGAGGCACAGCAACAGATAACTCAGGAGTTCCCTCATCGGGGGTTGCGGCACCTCAGCAAGCAAACAATCAAGATATGGGCGAGACTTCCAGCAACGAAGTATCTCCGAGACCCGGTGAGATTGACGTTCAACCAAACAACGATGAAACTGCGGAAAATAAACCCGCAGGGAAAAAATCAAAGGGTTTGAGGGGACTCGTTGGTAAATCCCTATGAATTCAAACAATTTTTCAAAAAGTACCACATGAGTTTTGGGAGAACATTAACAATGCTTTTAATAAGTTTTCAAAAGCACTTTGAAAACACCTAGACTTGGTCAGATTTTAAATCATATTGTTGCTGAACTCTTGATCCATTATTGACTTAACTCTTGATCCAGAAGAAATATTTTGAGCCAAAGATGTTTCATTCGATGATGTAGCATCACATGATGTTCTTAGCCCTGTTTTGTCATCACCAAAGTGCACTATGACGTTGAAATTTCCGACCCATTGTCATTGCATTTGATTTCCCATAGCGAAGGGTTATTTTGTGCGGAATCGTAACATAGGTTTCAGGACTTAGGATAAAAATGGTGAATTCCTCATTTATTTCAGATAATGTCTGGCCACGAGGCTCCAACAACCCACGTAACGACATTGCGGATGAGCCATATCAATCAGAAGTGCCGACAGTAATACAAGTCGGCTGAATAGTAATAACTCCATGCTGAATATCTCTAATCCGGGACATCTCTACTCTTGAACATCACTACTCTGAATAACTCTGTGATTAATTAATCTATATTCGTAAATAACTGTATTCTTAAAGATATCTATGCCAAATCATCTCTAATCCTGGAGATGTCCACTCGTAAATATCTTTATTCGTAAATATATCTCATCTCCGACATGTCTATTCTTTTATATCTCTATTCGGAAATATGGTTCGAGACAACTCTATTCCCATATATCTCCATTCCGATACAACTCTGCTCTGACACATTTCCATTCCAGGACATCTCTATATGCTTGATAAAAATAATTGACAATCATGCTACATATTATGATGAATTATCGGTAGTCGAAATAGTAGAGTGAATAAAATTTTATCGATTGATCGACTGAGAAATTGAACTCTCAGATATCAGCATAATGGTCACATATTTTCGTATAATTCGAATTTCTCTATTAAATATTATTATAAATTTTGCACCACTGATAAATGTTGCAAATACCTGTCGCATCTGCTTGAACACATCGGTGATTATTGTATACCTGCCCTGCGCGCATCTGTGTTCATGCGCAGACTGCGACGAGATGTTAAGAAGAAACCACCATAACGCCGTGTTAGTGATGGACGATGAAGGCAACCCACGTCCATTAAGATGTCCTGTATGTCGGGGACGCATAGAAAATTCTTTGCGAATTTATTTCTAATTACACGAATTTGACGTAACCACCTTGATAGTTTTTTATTTATTTATTTTTTAACACTTGTTGTTTAAACAAACCGGAAATGGCACTGCGCAATGACTTCATTTTTACACTCATGGGGATGTAAATAATGTTTATGATGGTGGTTATCGTAGTCGCAATTGTTTGTTTGTTCTTACTATAATTAAGCTTTTTGAACCGTTTCACTTTTGTTGCTAAATGAAAATATGAAGTGTTTATAACTCTACATAGGTTTGGGTTCGGGCGTGACAGTTATCACCATTTGTTGTCAAACACAGTTCACGTACGTAGTGTTGAATATGTACTATTATTGTATGTTGGATATGCATGTATTACCAACTCATACTATATTTTAGTGTCAACTTTCCGAAAAATAATAAAATCCAATCAAGTACAATTGTCTTTTATTTTCACTTTGTAACAATGTTATCTCACGATCTGTTCGTCTTCCAATTCTGTAATACGAAGGACTCATTTCAACACATTGGGTCATAAGCCCATGCGCCAAAAAATACCTATTGGAATCACATTTCAAATTTCAAAGAAATCGAATTTCGCTGAATCTTTTTATCACCGATTGTAAGTACTAGAAAAACTTTTAAATAATCAATTTAGTTAACAATGCTCTAAATTGAGAAAAGATATTGTTTAATTTTTTGCAAAATTAAATTTCTTTGAAACTGATGCGATGTATTGGTTGAATTTTTCAGGCAACTTGTTTCTTATACATCCAAATGTGTCTCCGAATTTTGCTGGAAAGTTTTCTGCGTTTTGTTTTCCGCGAAAACCGAAATGGCGAGAAAACATTCGACGAGATTCATAAATATAAGCTGTGCCCGTGGCATCGCCCACGACTTTTTGATAATATTAAAAACAACATCGTACTAATTAACCAAAATTTAGTAATTGAATTAAATTTCTCAGTCGATCAATCGATAAAATTTTATTCACTCTACTATTTCGACTACCGATAATTCATGGTCGGAGCAGAGTTGTATTCGGAATGGAGATATATGGGAATAGAGTTGTCTCGAACCATATTTCCGAATAGAGATATAAAAGAATAGACATGTCGGAGATGAGATATATTTACGAATAGAGATATTTACGAGTGGACATCTCCAGGATTAGATATGATTTGGCATAGAGTTATTTAAGAATAGGGATATAAAGAGCGGAGTTGTATTACTGCCAAAAAATATATATATCAATCTTTATTTGTATTCTCTCATAACTTTCCTTGACTTAATCCCCTTCTTACTCTTTACCAAACCATTTGAAAGATAAACTTTTTTTTTATCATCGCATTTGTATATTGCGGCAAAAGGATTCAACGCAATTAATACAATTTCGTATACAATCCTGACAAATAGATTTACTAAACACCTAATCCCTCTGTAACTTTAAGTGCGAAAATTATATTCACTTAAGTATATGGAAGAATATTACACACGATCTTAGGTAATGAGGTAGATTCAGCATTGAAAAAAAAAAAAAAAAAAACAAAAAAAAATATCATTACCACCATTAATATCATGCTACGTAACATAAATGGATCCATCTTCATACAAATTCTTGTTCAATCTCATAGATTTTACGTCACAAGATAAATCAAATTGTTTATTTTCTAACGAATTGGTCTCTGCACACTTCGAATCATATTTTGTAGTTGAAATTTAACGAAAAAGTCACCGTACGTTTATCCCAATTGTTTTAGCATTTTGAATTATTATTATTATTATTATTATTATTTAATTCATTTTTTCACTTTTGCTTTCTTAGAAATGTTTGCCAATCGATACTGTAACATTCGTCGATTACGAGCGTCCACGTGCACTCGGTAATCGTACTTTTTTTTCGTTTCCTTGTTGTCTCTCCTTATTCTAGTGTCATTCAGAATTCAAACATTACGAACAAGGGTCTTAACTTCTAATTTATCTTGATTTTCATATCTTCGCATTCGGACAGGTTTGACAATTAGAATTTCTTTATAACCTTCACGTTTCTTTTTTTATTTGTCTTCATATCCAGATTTTTAACGCGAAAATACGGAAGAATACTATGCTTTTCCACAGCCAGCACGATAGTTTGGGTTCGTCACCAACCGAACTATTAGTATGCAGTTTTAGCATTAGTGTTTTTTTTGTTTTCATTTCTTTTTTTGCCATTTTTCAGCGACGCTTTCGAAGACGAATGATTTATTAATGACGTTTAACCTTCGGCCGCACACTCGTGCGAATCTGCACCGCCAAATTGGCAGATTTTTATTTTTCGTGTAAACCCCAATTTCCCCCTTTAATGACGAACAAAATAATTTAGAAATATTTGTAGTTTTTAGCGAAATTTGGCGTGTAGCCGAAAGGTTAACTTTTGTGTGTTCGCATTTTTTTTGTGATGTATTTGAATGCAATTGCAGATTTTTAACAGCATTACGAATATTTTCAAATTTTTCTCTTGTGAATCTTCCGACATCCCATCATCATTGGTTGACAATCCACAAAAAATGGGACGATTCGAGACAAGTTGCGAGTTAGCGGTTTACTTTAAGCTAATCTTGTGGCAGTGGCTTTTTTAATTCCTTATGACCTATAAAGTATAACGTAATCAAAAAGTTCTGTATTTGATATTTTATTTCTTCAATTCAGTGGGGCACGAGAAACGGGAATAAACCGATGATAGTAACAATTTAAATATTTAGTCAAAGCTCAAAATTTGTTCACGTTAATTCTGTCGAAGTGAATGCCAATTATTGGAAGCTTCAACAAAATGTTTATCAAAATAAAAAACACTGCCGAATTGAATCTGTTTTTAGAAATAATGATAATGGTGAAAAAAAAATACAACACTTAAACCAGCCAAATGTAATTCGATTTCTACCATTGCTTATTTGTTGTTTATCAAAAATTGAAAAGCTCTTTTAATTGGCCGTTCTAAAAATAAAATGAAAATTATTAGTTTTTCAATCTCATAACTCGTTCGATAAAGACCAAATGATTCGATTTTTTCTCCTTTTCTAATACCTTTTTTTCACAATATATTTTGTTTGGTTCTTTTCTCATAATTTGGCACTCTTTTTCGTGAATGCCCCTTCAAATAAAAAATAAAATCATTATCGGCCGTTTCAAATATTTCCATGTTTGTACACGCTCAAGACTTATCGTGAAAATTTTTTTGTTTTCTTCAGTACGTACTGACAATTTTTCTCATACCGTGCCTATGCATACGAGAGAATTGTTCTTGCGGTAATATTGTAAAGAGAGGATACTTGAGCAATTTGTTGAGTATACTTGAGGACTATTAACTTCTGCAGTCGAATTGTTCGATCCACTGGAAAATACGATTAAACGTGTTATTTTTAAAAATCTGTTGAACTATAGTTTTTATCGTAAATTAAATAATTTGCCAATTTTAATACTGACCTACTGCTGTTGCTAATGTGTTCCTGAGTTGACCAGAGACGAACAGCACCGTCCATACTAGCGCTCGCTATGTACTGACCATCCGCGCTCCAATCCAAATTCATAACAGTGTCCTGATGACCTTTAAGTTCGGTTAACAGAGCATCGGTTGCCAAATCCCATATCGAAATACATTTGTCATCGCCTGGTAAGAAAAAAAATGTATTTTTATAAATCGCTAAAATGATAAATTACTATTTTATTAATTTACTTAATAGTAAATATTTAAATAAATTTAATAAATAACTTCGTTAATTAATTTCATAATAATACATTTTATTTTTGTATTGAAATAGTAATTAATAATTATTATGTAATCAATTATTAAGTATTTTCTTGATATTAGTCACAGTCAAATGTTGAGCTAATTAACGAAAAAAAAGTAATTAACTAACCGGCTGCTGCAAGATACTTTCCATCGGGACTAAAAACCAAACTGTAAATAGCAGATTGAGCTCCTACGTAAAGTCGCAGAAGACTACCATCGTCTTTGTTCCACAGCCTGATAGTTTTGTCCGCCGAACCAGTCGCCAAGTATCGAGCATTTGGATGAAATTTTATACACTGAAAAAGCAGTTTTTTTGAATTTGTTTTTATTGTACGATTATCGTGACAAAATGGAGTGGAAAAAAACTGAAATGGTACTCACATTAACGTCTAAAAAATGTCCAGCGAATATTCTTAACGGAAACTTCCGATCGAGCGACCAAAGTTTCGCAGTTCTGTCGTGAGAACCAGTTGCTATATATAAATTAAATACACTCGTGTCCATACACCATATCGGATAATTGTGACCGCTGTAAGCAAATCATTCAAGTATTAGAATCTTTGACTATATATAAATTTGAAAAATTGAAGAAAACATTAACTCTGAAAAAAAGAAAACACTTCAAGGAAACGACGCCTGAACGTCGTATATTTCCGTTGGTCAAAATTTCTCAACGACTTTTGTTTATTAACTATTCAATTCTTACTTTTCTCATGCTTTTCATATTATTTCATGATCTTTTTTTTAATTTTTTTTTTATGAAAATAATTTGATTAAATAATTATTCATACTTATAAATAGCTGCACAAGAATAATCGTTCAGTCGCCATGCTCTCATATCTTTGTCACTCGAAACCGAAAGAAGTATTTCTGATTCAGAGACAAATCTTAAATCGTGAACGACGTCTGTATGTCCACGTAATACCACAGCCCCTGCTTCTTCTCTGTGAAAAAAAGCGAAGAAAATTGTAAGATTATTTAATTCTTTATTGACAATCATAAAATATTTTTCACTCACATGTCTATGTTGGGTTCCGGCGATCTGCTCGTAGAAGCTGCGTCGCAAGCAAAAGTTACCGACGGTTGCCGAGTTTTTGGCATCATCAATACCGTATCGCCGATACCCCAAAGTCTTATCTCTGCTGTACTAAATCCCGAAGCTAATTTATCCATGCTCGGTGTTATCCTTCCACAACTTGCGCTGCAAAAATATATTGACGTTTCAAATTTCGTGTCTGAGAAAATGGAAACTGTGCTTTTTTTTATTTAAAAATTGGTTTTTATTGAGAGAAATTAGATTTAATCGTGACAGAAATTATACGTCTTTTGTAAATATAGTATAAGTTCTGGTACTTGGAATTTTAGATGGTAAGAGTACGATTAACCGTTTTATCTTATTGTCAATTATGTTATTTTTGAAAAAAAAAACGTCATTTTTTGTTCAGGTTTGTACCGTGGCGGCCTATTTTTTCGGCCACACAGTGTACAGCACTGAACGATTAAATTGCGCCACCATCAGCCACTGTACGACTTACAAGAGATTTATTTAAAAAAAATCATTTTATTTGACTTGATGGGTCTAACTCGGGGGGAAGAAATTTATATTCACTTTTCGACGGCGTTGTTTATAGTCATTATTCGCAGCGGTTGATGAGCATTGTTACGTATCAATCGTATCGCTTCCTGCAGTTCACGCATTTCACGATCTACCCCTGTTCCGGAAGCTTGTTCGACATGGCCGTTAATGCTGATTTCATTCTTTTGACTTCTATCACAAGTTTCTTCATCCATTGAGTTCGTGTCGACTATTTTTCTAATTATCGTCAGGTGTATATTTATGACCTACAATACATAAATAAATAATAAAAAAAGGATTTTTCCAAATTAAGACAATCGACTGAAAAAACTCAATTAATTTCTTATATTTCGATTCTTCTCGAAATATTTTCCTTCTCGAAAGGCAAACTTAGTTTTCGCATGCCACAAAAAAAAAAAAACGGTTGGATTTTCGTAGCAAAAATTCTGGACCATTGTTAAGAAAAGATAAAAGAATTTCGTTGGAGTGCAACAAGAAATATTCTGTTATTCATCATTTTTAAAATTTTGGCAACATCCACATTTTACGAAGACTTGGTTTGCCAATTACAAAAAAACTTTGGTCAAACATCGTGGACAAAAAAAACATCAAAATTTTGGGCTCTTCTACAAAAACTTAAGGATTTTGGTTTTATTTCAATAACGAAAACTTTAAAATTATAAAAACTTGATCAATTACCTGCATTATTATGATATGTCCGTGTTTAGTGAGAAATTTCTGTAGACAAACATGAGACTCGTCGGACATATCGACTTTGTACTTTCTGGTTCTGAAGGCATTAACCAACGGCCTTAATTCTATGTCGTGAATGGAAAATACGCTTGACAATTCTTCAAGAAAATCTCTCTCAGTGTCACTGAGGAAATCGCTCTGATGACATTTAAGAAATTGCAGGGCTGCCTGCCTGTTGCCGGCGTGTAACATCTCCAAATAGAGATGACAAAAAACCGGATAAAGAAGACCCATTAATTCTGATCTCATTTTCTCATTTACTATGTTGTTGATCCAATTTTTCAGCCTGCAATTAAAAGATGAATTTAAAACATTGAAATCAAAGATAAGAAGTATTTTTCAACAAACATAGTAACCATGATGGATATTTCATTTCGTATCGAATGATTTATCGTCTGAAATGCATTTTTTGTTTTCAATCCAGAAAAAGAAAGATGATTTTTCAAGTTTTATTTTCATTTCAATTTGGAGCACTGAGACGATTTTTTTCAAAACTAAATCATGATAGATTTTATATACGTTTGTTTATAAATTGATCATCCAGGGATGACAAAAATTGTAAATAGATTTGTTTTTTTTTTACTTGATCTCTGGCTTTCCTTATTAAGCTGCTTTTTTACTGTTTGAATTTACAGTTTACATCCTCTGAATACAGCCGCTGTGAATAGGAGGCCAGTTGTATGGAAGTGTTTATCTTGAATATATTGAAAATGTGATTAAAATAACAAACCTCTGATAAGCTTGATCAGCAGCTGCAACATCGTTTATAATAGCACTAAAGACGATGGAATTGTCGCGCGATGTGCCGCATTCGGCTGTCGCATTTAATGTCATTTCCTCGCTCGATCGACAACCGATTCTCTCACTTTTGTGATACAAATCGCCGTCCTGAAATGCGAGAAAAAACAAACTCTTGAAAACGAGAACTATCCCACAAGGAAAACCGAAAAATAACTCGCAATATAGTAATTATTTGAATTGAGGTTATGTTACGAAAGATCGTCAATTTTACCCACGATTTTCCCTCCTCTTTTATCAAAACGTCTTAAATATGAAAATATTTTATATAAACTTCGCATTATTTTGCTTACTTGATAATGCCGTCTCTTTAAATAGGATTCGACAGTCGCATTTATCACGTCAAGTTTCGAGCGTTTCATCTTCATCTGGTCACACTTTGTTTACAACGTTTTGTATTTTGGAAAACACAACTTTTCGTCGAGCGCGAGATTTTGACGCCATGTCACCGAAACATCGTGATTTCTTTTGATGTTGCTGCACGAGAGAATATATGTGCTAAATTAAATGATAATATTTCAACTGAAAACGAACGAAGAACGGCAAAGAGTACAGTCGCGTTTTGTTTTCGGTTGTAACGTGCGCGCAAAGCACCGCGAGGAACACTGAACTAAACTAAATTCTTTTTTTTGGAGTTGCAACTTCGTGATTTTAAAATGTACGGAGCGTTCTAATAAAAAAAACGTACTAGTTAGGTGGTAGTACTACGTACCAAAACGATTTGTTTTTTTTTTACCGGACCGCTATACTTGTGCTTCCGGCAGTACCCACAGAGCGGCGTACAGAAATCTCAGCAGACGAACAAATCGACAGTAGCGCTTAGGCAGAACCGAGGAATTGTTTGAGAGCGCGCTTTTCGAAAGTTACAACGAAAAACTTGGATTTCGTTGTGAATGTGTGAAGAAATGTGTAAGATGTTCAATTCAACGTTTTAGGCCGGCTTTCTTTTTTACCAAACATTTTTTCTATTGACCCCCACCAGCATATGTAGGTAATTCAGTCGAAGGAAGAAATTTATCACTGCATGAAGTTTTCCGCCCTCGGTACTCGTGTACGCTCCACCGAGGATCAAGAATTTTTCTGCCCTCCGGCCCTTCGGCGCTGCGCGGGCCGAAGTCGGACAGAAAAATCGTATACACACCTCGGCCAAGAAAAAGTAAAGCCTCAGACCACATGTGATCTGAGACTTTACTTATTTTCCTGCCCTAGGTGTGTAATATACTATTCTTATGACAGTAGCGTTATGTAATACTTTGTTTTTCCCCTCGATTTCTTCCTTCCGCTTTTCCTTGTTTTTTTTTTTTTTTTTTTTTTTTTAGCACTGACGGCGCGGAAAGGATCACGCGTGTTTATTTTTGAGTAAACTTACACGAGGAGACGGTCCACTTACGAAAACATACGGAATTGAAATTTCGCGGCATATCCTTGGGAAATGTCACGGTGACAGTTCCTATGCACCAATTATAGATTGCACGATCGATTTGTAATAACAATTAATGTTGTGTTTTATTATTTATTAGCAGACGATATTTCGATGGTCTTTAATATTCATCATATTTTGACCACGCTGTTCATCACGTTTCACTCACGACATGATAGTTTCGTGTATTGACACCACGAGAAAGCGCTAAATATAAATATAAATAAATTTCGTTGGTAAACATTATTTGAAACCGAAAATTTGTTCTACCAAAAATAACATTTGTGCCGTGTGTAAAATTGTGCCCAGAATGATAAAACGTCGCCTCATGTTTTTAATTATGCTGAAAAGTAAGGTTATGAGACAAAAGAAAAAATGTCCTAAACTCCTCCCACACTCGCTCATTGTGACCACGATTGCGACACGACGATGATCGTTGTTATTTCATTGAAAAGTGACGGCATATGTTTTATGGAATCATTGTGAAATTGGAAATCGTACGAACTCCTTATTTCGGCACAGTGTAAAATTACGGAAAATAGTTGTGTGATTCTGTGTAAAAAGTTACAGTTGCCTAATTTATTTCACTTTGACAAAATTGAGAATCAGCTGTAATTTTACTGAAAAACAGCTGACGTGCGATTAAAGACACGTGATATATCATATTATCGCATGACAAATTTTTTTTTCACGAATTTTACTCCAAGTTTTTATCAACAAACGTTTTAAATGGAAGAACGGAAAAAAATATTATTGCAAGGTGACAATCCCACGATATTTACGAGTTCCAGGAAATGCAGTGCTGTCAGTGACAGATCAACAGGTTTGTGTTATGATAATGAAAAAAATCTATTATCACTATCCTGAAAAACTAACAATGATTTCAAAATTGACTTTGATTTCTTCTTTTCAATTTCAAAATGTCAAAATTACAATTAATGTTGATCAATTTTTCTTTGATACAAATTTTTAAAGTGATAAGTTCTGTAAATTTCTTTTGATAGATGCTCAAAGTATGCCGTGTCCTGGACGGACTCAGGGTGATGGAATGGAAAATATTGTTTCCGATAAAGTAGAATCGAAACAAAAAAAAACACGCCTCGGTGACACTCTCATCTATCATCCGACAAATCTCAAACAGGTGCCATGTACGCCGCCTGTGACACCGACCGGAACAATAGTTAATCTCATTCCGAAAGGAGTGACGCACAGTAAAAAGAATATTTTACATTCGCTGAAGTCCAAAGAACCTAAATTTGTACCGTATGAACCTTACAAGGCTGCAGTTAATCCCATTGTGCCTGACCAAAAGAGTAGATTCAAAAAATCTTCCAAAAATAATCTTGACATTAATGAGATGGTGGCACAAATGGCTATCCACAAATCTATAGAGGTTGAGAGACGAACTAAGACTCAAGGAGAGACTCGAGAAAAGGTGGAGACAATTGATGACGAGCACAAACAATGGAACAGTCAAAAAAAAGCTTACGAAGCCGAAATTCAGAATCTAAAGAGCGAAAACGGTCAGCTTGAAAATCAACTCAAATTTCAAGCTCAGGTAAT
The DNA here is from genome assembly GCA_948107755.1 of Campoletis raptor. Taxonomy (NCBI): domain Eukaryota; kingdom Metazoa; phylum Arthropoda; class Insecta; order Hymenoptera; family Ichneumonidae; genus Campoletis; species Campoletis raptor. Next base: position 26,969,800 of record OX403622.1, on the reverse strand, counting down.
TAATTAGCAAGCGATTCAACAAAAAAGTACAAAATTTCGCTATTAATTTAGATTATTTAAATTTCCCTATGTTTGTTTAATTTATTTATTTTATTTTATTTATTCAACAGGTGAATGGCGAATTAAAAAATCTTCTTGTAGCAGCTGTGGGTGAAGATCTCCAGACAAAAGTACATTTGTTAACTGAGGATAAATTGCAACTTGCTCGCGCTTTGTTGAATTCCGCGCAACACCTGAGCACTCATCAGGAACAGACCGAATGGCTGGCTGGACAGTGTGAAGTCTGGAGAAGCAAATTTTTGGCCAGCAGCCTCATGGTGGAAGAACTTGCCAAATGGAAAGCTGCGCTTTGCCAGAGGACGACCGATCTTCAGGAAGGCATCAAAAGATTGCTTGAGGAACGCAGTAAAGTCAGGGACACAGCTTTGAGAACTTATCGGTAAATTTATATTTGTTTATTTGCAAAATTGTCAAATTTTTCGACTTGCGAATTTAATCTTTCTTTTTAAGGAAAACGAGCCGAAAAACTCTAATGCTACTAAAAGAGTTTGCATCTTTTTCTAAGGTCACGAATATCATAAATTTATTATTAATTTCGAATATGAATTTATTTATGAATATTTTATGAATTTCTTGTCGAGCATTTCGTGGTTAAAATGTTTAATTTTATACAAAATTATCTTGAATATAAATTGAAAGAAAAGATCTTCAGCTTTTGTTGGATTGCGTTTCAGATGATTTTACTTTGAAGTTTTGTTTTGATGTTGCAGAACTCTAAGTATTCTTCGACAAAACTTTGATCCAGTTGGTTCAATGTCGTTCAAAAGACACGAATTACCGAGCACAAATATCGTCGATCTAGTGGAGGGTTCTCGCCAATTAGCTGATATTCTCAAAGTTCAACTTCTTAGTGGAATGGACAATGTTCCTCTTCAGAGGGAAGTTAACATTGAGGGCTTAGAAATGAAGACTATAGTGGAAAAGAGTGCAGAGGAGGTAACGATGTCAATGCAGCTCAAAATGATCAACTTTTGTACATAATTCTAATTTTATTCTATGCTTGTAGGCATTTCTCGTTCTACAACGTTTTTTCTTCATTTTTTTAGTCACCAACACGAGTTGTTACGACCATTAGGATAAATTGACTAGTTTTTTTTTCGTAAGAAAAATGAAATGTTTGAAACAATTGATAACAATTTTTTCAAAACTCTGAAAATAGTTTGACAACTCAAGACAACAACCGTATTCATATTTTTTACAATTATTCGTAATACAAATGATCGATTTTCAATATTTCTAATGATTTTAATCTATATAGCCTTAAAAAATAGCACGAAAATAGTACAAAAATAATAGAAATAGTAGAATTGATTTTTCTTTGCTTTTCAGTTGTTGATGAGCCCAAATCTTTTGATGTCTGGACGACAAGACGCAGCGTGTAGCGCAGTGATGGGTGCAGCTGTTGCGGTAGGAGGTAAAATGTTTTTACCTTCGAGAGTTAGTGATTCTTACATGACCTGTTGTCCTCACTGTAGCGGAGAGGTCAAGCAGGTATGATGCAGCTTGGAATTTTCTACATTAAAAAGTCATACGCGGAACTGAACGTAACCGGTAAAATGTCCACTGAATAGATACGATAATGAATACATCATTGGAATGTAACGAAATTAGTTTTTTCCGTCAGTTTGTCAGTTTCAAAATTCATAAGATAAAGACTACCATTGAAAAGCTTAAGAACAAGATTTATTTTTGAATTTATTTGCGAAACGATAGTAGAGACGTTAGTTTTTACTGTTTTTTCTTCATTTTAATTTGAAAAAAAAAAAAAACGATGAAACGAGAAAATAATCTCTTTACCAATGAAGTGTAAATTAATTCTTGGAGTCAAGTTATTTTTTAGCCTCTCAATGTAGTCTTAAATGTTTTATTTGCAATTTGTTATTTAGAATTCTTAAGAGATGCTCAAAAAATTGGTTAAAACATTGAGGTAGATTGCAACGACACAAATTTCACTCAAGTCTGTCAATTGTTAATTTAAGACCGATTCGAATATTTTGTTCGTTATTTTTGTTTCTTGACAAAGTTGCGTAAAACATAAGTATAAAAGCTATCGACAATAAGATTCCACACGCAAGAGTCTTCCTTCTTGTTAGCAGGGAATAAAATATAAATATTCAAATACGAACAACTTGTAAATTCGATTGCTCGTATAAACGATGCAAATAGACGTTAAAAATTCGTTTGTACAATATTCTTTGGTACAGATAACGAAACATCGGCAATGTTGGCTCCCGACGCATCCGATTTTCCTGTTGTAGCTTCGATCACCTGTTCGTGAGAAAACAGGGAAGCTTTTTTTAACAGATAATTTATTATGGGTGTTTTAAAAGAAGCCTTGTAATCCTTTTCTTTGCTTACCTTCCCATCTTCGACGTAATACGTTTTTGTCGCGTAACGCACTTTACGACTAGACAAGACAATTATTGTGTAATCGGCAAAGACATCAAGCAGTACATTTTCAACGATATCTTCGTCCGAACCGAGTTGCTCAATGGATTCTTCTATTATTAAAATCTGCAACGAATAATTTTTTAAAGAGATTATATAAATACGAGAAAACGAGTTGAAAATATCGAAGTTTGGTGCTCTCGGTCTGTAATCGTTATTTTTTTTTTTTTTTTAAGAATAGGGAGAACGAAATAGTGTCAATTTGTTGTCGAATCTTTATTCATTTAATCACAATAAAGAGAATATGATAAGCGACCGATTTTCTGTTCACAGTTGTTGGGAAAACAATTTAATATTTAAATATGAACATAACGATGAATAATGAGAATTCGATGTAAAGTTTTTCGAAACTTACTTTGCTGGAACTGTTGAGCAGAGCTCTCGCAAGGAACAATAATTTTTTTTCCCATAATTTGAACATAACTTTGGCAGAGCTTTCTAATTTATTCGGCAATTTTGATATTTTTTCCCAGAGATAAACTTTTTGCAATGCCATCATGATGGTCTTGTCGTTGCTTTCGTTATTTGGATCCAAATTGTATTTTATACTGCCATCGAATAAAAATGGATCGCTGGGTACAAAATTAATGCTTCTTCGAAGTTTTTCCGTAGGAACTTGATCGATACTCGTGTTGCTCAAGTATATGTCGCCCGATTTCATCTCCACGAACCTGTACAGCGATGTGACGAATGACGATTTTAACGTCGGTTCAATTCCCATTAAAGCTGCAATAAAAAAAAACTTCTTTAAAATTCCGTTGAAAATCAGATAAAATAATTCAGCCTGGAAAAAATTTGAATAATTCATACAAATATTTTTGAAATCCCTATTAAAAAATGTCGTCTTTTGAATCAAATTAAAAACGAACACTAACAACGAGAGAAAATGATAAACGATCGCTCAGTACTGTTTGAACAACAACAAAATTCACAACTTAAAAAATACTAAATATCTAAACAACGTCATAGTAAAAATGTATGGAAAAAAAATCACATTTACATTGTTATTAATGCAATTATTTTAGTGCAATAACTCTTTTGAGTATTTAACTTCAAAAGATACTTGCCAACTTTTTCTCCTGGTCCAATAATCATATTAATGGGTTCTTGAAGAGAATTCGTGTTTAAAGTGACATTTTCGAATTTGATGCTGTGCTCGTGAGGCCAATCGTTCGGTAGATTGATATTGCAACTTTTTTCTTTGGGTAAATTCTGCAATTAAAAAATAAGAATTTAATGACCGGCCAAATTTTGCATGAGATTTTTTTGGACAGTTTTTTCACCTCAACAAAATTATTGACTGCATTGATTGCAAGAAGACTTGCGTATGCACTCGTGAATGCTCCGGTCAAGTGAACAATACTCAGAGTCAGTTGAAGAGTACAAATGAAAGCGAGTCCAAGAATCTCGTATTGATCGCGTATATCACTCAGTGAGGCGCACATCAAAACAATTATTCCCAGATTAAGTGCTGAAACGTCAAATACGCGAAATATATTTTCATATAAATGAAATTAATAATATTTTTTATTATTATTTGATTTTTCTTACCTGACCACATTTTTATTCTGTACTCAATCCACAATTTAATGGCGTGAAGCATAAAATCAAAAGTCGAATTAGTATCACAATGTTTGTAAAATTTCTTCGTGAAATCCCGCTCTTTGTGATATGCCTGAATAACTGCTCGTCCGGCAATCGTGTTCACGGAGTGATTGTAAATTGGAACAACCGAGTCTGTTTGTATGATTTCGTGCAAACTCAAAGTCAAGCCCCTGGAACAAATTATTGAAATGTGACTATTGTTTATATTACATCAGTTTTATTCATACTAAAAAAAAAAAAAATTCTTCGAAACAAGTTTTCTTTTATTTGAGAAGACATTATTGTCAGGGACTGTGAATTTTTTTTTTTTTTAATATGAATTTTCCAGTTTTTGTGAAACAGTTTTTTGCGCTATAACACAAATTTTTTTTCCAAGTTGATACAATCAACCAGTCTGTCAAGTCTGACTTCTTTAAAATTCATTTTTCGCAAAGTGGTAAAGGTTTGAAGTGGTAAAAGACTAGATAATTGTGTAAATATCCTGCATACGAAATTTCATGAAAATCGGTCATTTAGTTATGGCGGGCGAATGGATACCGTGTTTCGAGTAAAAGCATATTGATGTTTGAGTATCTGTCAAATTGAAATTAATTTTGATTTCTCATAATTGCAGCGATATTTAATCGATACCTGATATTATTTTCTTAATAAATATAAACAGTGACACTATCGAACATGAACAATTTGGAAAAATCGATTTTTTCGATTTCTTTAGGTGTCTATAAGCCTTGAGAATGAAAATGAATTCAATTCATTAAACTAATGAACAATTTATTTGGGTTTATGATAATGATATTCATTTGTAAAGTAAAAAAAAAATGAAAGAAAGCAATGAAAAATTGTTTTTTACCTCGCGTAAAAAACGTACGAGATCGAAACCAAGATAAACAGTATTATTGGTATAAGCAGCCAGAACGAAAGATAGCCAAGGATTATTGTACTGAATATGATGATTCCCGAGTGCATCAGAACAGTAGTCATTAATCTCGGCAAAACGGAGTCAACTGCAAACAAATAATAACAAAAAAAAATAATAATAAAAATATTCTAAGCAAGTGCTTTAAGTAATGAATAAGTTTTCTTCCATCTAACCTTCTTGCAAGTTTAAGCTGCAAATATTTAAGAGTATTGACTGTGGTATCGTAGCAAAAATCAACATTTGTCCTCTGTACAATTCGTGCAACCATTTTGCATGGATTCTTCGTGCAGCTGCAAAAACCATCTGTAAAATTGTCAATGAATATTTAAATATATTATTTTTTCATAAAAAAAAAAAAAAAACATCGTCATGTATTAATAATAATTGAATCGTTGAGAGCTTACTTTGTTGTACGTGGCGAGTAAGACAATTAACGAAAAAACGAGAAATCCGACCATTGTTGACAATATTATTGCGATTGTTGTCATGTCGCTGATTGTTTTCTGTCGGTAACAAAATTTCATTGTTTATTCACTTTTTTTCTTCTTCAAATCAGAGGTTTTGTATTTTTTATTATTGGTAGTTGAGCTCATAATTTTTCGAATAAAAGACGAAATGCATAATTTAAGCAAAAATATGATTTTCGAGCTATAATAAATCATAGTTTTTTTTAAATTAGTTTTTCATACGAAATCGGATTACTGCGCTCAAAAAATGTTTTTTTTTAATTTCATTTTTACCTGTCCTATGTATACGAAGACGAGCGGTGATGCAGCAATAGGAAACGAGAACAATGTCGATATAATAACAATTAAGATTCCCAAATACGAACCGCCAGCGTTTCTTATATAAAAATTTTCTGTTATTGGTAATCCGTCTTGGTAAATAGAGTTTTTTGTCGGTGCATCAAGATCTTCGTTGGTATCGATCGTTACCATTTCTTCCTGCAACATGAAAAAAAAAAAATAGTTTTCTTAAATAACAAAAATGGAAATTGGTATTTTTTAATTAATCGCATTAAATTCGTCTTACGTCCGTTTCCAGACCACAAGAAGCAGCGGTACTCGTACTCGATAAAATTCCTCTTGGCCCTGGCGTCGTTAGTAATTGACTCATTGACGTATTTATTTGGTCCCCTGATCTAAAATAATTAATACAAGAAAATAATTAATGGCAGTACTGACAAAAAATTGAGACGTTTAATACAAATTTTAGAAATTAAGGCTACATCGTTGTTTAGAATTCTGTTTTCGAAGCACATTTTCTGGATGGAATAAGTTTGTAACCCAATACCTGCAGTATTTTTTCTTATATTTTTTCATATAAGAATTCAGCAAATTTGTGTATTCGCTGTTCCACTGTAACAATTCTTCGTGAGTACCTTGCTCGACGATGGTTCCTTCTTTCATTACGTAAATTATGTCACATCGATTGAGAAACTAAAGAATTATATAAATTTTTTTAATTATGACTTTTCTATGATTTTTTTAAGTAATGATCTATTTTTCTTTTAAAAATTCAAAATATATATAAATTACCTGCACTTTGTCCGATATCATAATGACAGTTTTAGTGCCAAGAGCTTGTAAAATCGATTTTTCAAATATATCTTTACTTTCTTCAGGTTCAACGTCAGCCAAAGGATTGTCGAGTAGATTAATATCTCTCTGAGTGTAAACAGCACGCGCAAGTACAATTTTTTGTTTCTGGGCGAGAGTTAAATTGACAGTGGTCAAATTTGTGTCGTCAGAGCCAGGCAAAAGCGCTAAATCTCCGGTCAAATTGCAGGAACGAATGGTTTTGTAATACCAGGCAGTGTCAAGGTTATCACCGAATGAAATATTTTCTTTCAACGTTCCTTCGAAGAGCCAAGGAATTTGTGAAACGTACGAACATGTTCCATCGATGGTAACACGTCCACTGACGTTGTTCAAATGTCCCATTAACGAGAGCAAGAGAGACGTTTTTCCAGAACCACAAGATCCGCAAATTCCAATTAATTTTGATTTTGGAGCATACAAATTGATGTCAATCAAAGATTCGACCGAATGTGAATCGGCAAAACGTGCAGGTTGAGCATCGTAGCTGTCCAAAAAAAAACTGCAACATAAAAATGGTCATTTCTTAATAATTCGTTTTTGAATGTGCAATTTTGAGCTTTTGTATTTCTGACAAAACCAATTTTTTCATTTTCTGTATCAAAGATAAAAAATTCAGCTACAAAGACACGATAAAAATATCATTTTTGCCATTACTGAGAATTACGCTTCTTGGCTTTTTCGGAAACGGACTTATCTCTCTCCCAAGTGAAATGTCCATGATTTATCGTCACTGCTAGATTTTTATCGATTGGTCGGTCCGTGAAACGATCAGTGTCTTTCAATGTCAGGACTGTCTAAAAATACAAAGATATTTATAGATATGAGTATTTTTTCTCAGTAAGCCATTCATTTCGGTTGCTTTTTCCGAGGATCATTGCATACCTTTAATTTGTTGAGAGAAATAACTCCTCGTGAAATACTGCTCATTGCGAGCCAACTGTTGCGTACGCAGTATTTGAGATTTATTAAAATTAGTACGAGACAGGGAATGTACTGAAAGATTAAAAGTCACCGAGCCATTGAGTAATTTTTTCTAAAATATTAAACGTGAAAAAGTTTGAAGATTATCTCATAAAAACATTTTACTCACATTAGCTGGAACAAAATGTTCGTTTGCGAGGATACATGCCATCAGTGCAGCGCCCATAGTTCCAATTGGAATAATATGAACCATTCCAAGACTCCAGCCTTCACTCAATCCTCCTAAATGCATTATTGCAAGTTCTTTTTTCCTTACCTCTAAAAAAAAAAATGAAAATAGATTTGATCACTGGACTTTCCTATAGATATCAATTAAATGGATACTTAATTTCCGTTCAATTCGCCAGAATCGACAGCTGACGAGGCTCACCTCGAATCTTTTTTAAAAAATAGTTGTCCCAAAGAGTTACTTTTGCCAAAAATACATTGTCGATAAATTCTTGCATCAAGGACATTCTTTGGAGCGAATAATTCATAGCCTTCGTACCGAATATTTTTGTCAAATAAGCAGTTGGTATCTGAAATAAAATGAATGTTCATTTGATTTAATTTAATAAGAAGATTTAGGCTTTTTTAAAAAATGAAAACGTGATCTCGCGATGAAAAGAATTCTCCCTTTCGTTGCTGGCGATTTATCGTCAAGGTAGACACATTTTTTTCAATTTATGCCATCAACAGACTTTTTGTGCTATTTAAGTTGGAGGAGAAAAAAAATTACCAGACACAAGTACAAAGTGACAAGAACGATGGTTCCAATCAGAGCCCAGTGTCCCATCGAGTACCACATGAAAAGAGACCAAAGCACCAGAATCAATGGTCCCGAAAATATGAGAGGACCGTTTGCTATCAATTCGTACAGTGTTTTACTGCTCGGTACAAAATACGTCATGATCTGCAAAATAAAAACAAAACTATTGAAACAACGTAAACGACTAAAGTTTGAATTATTTTTGTCAAAACTCTAAAACAAACCTGATGAGCTGAAGCCTCGTAACGAATCGACGAACGTACAAGCTTTTTATAAGCAAACGCCAGACAAGCTGATCGCAATCGAGTCGCTGTTCTGCATAATAATAATAATAATAATAATAATAATAATAATAATAATAATAATAATAATAATAATAATAATAATAATAATAATAGCAATGAAAACGAACATATGTTCAATTTTAATATTTTTAAAGTAACAGCCTAGCCAAAGCCAATGATTTAATGAAACAATATTAAGGAACATTGGAAAAATTTACAATTCACGGCATAACTCCGTAAACTTTCTACAAATTTTCTTCTTTTTTTTCTCAATCAAGAGGGAACATATGTCGAAAATGGTCTAAAAAAACTATAATGGTAATTCCTCAAACTCTAAATTTCATATTAGACATTTTTTCCAAAAGTTTATACGTCTTAACGATCCCCTAAAACATAACAATCAACATTAAAAGATTATTTGTAAAGATATATCAAATTTTTCAAAAAATTTAGAAGAAAATTAACTTTTGAACGTAACTATAGCGAGACTATTACTTGCGAGACTATTGACTTGAATTAAAAAAAGTTATATTATCAAATTACTACGAAGTTTGACGATTTAACTTCAATTTAAATCCTAAAATCTTACCGCAAATTCATTGAAGCGCTCCAAGAGTACAAAAAAAGTGAAACGACTTCAGCGATGATTAATGCACCGATATTAATAAATATAATGATTTCGTCAACAAATAACGAGAAGCCTACAGTGTCTGGAATTTGTTGACTGGTTCGATTAAGAGTTCCGTTTGTTATTGCTTTGCTCGTGACGTTTTCCACATCCACGAGTGTTCCATTTGTCATGTTTGTCTCATTGAACGAATTTATGAAAGTTTCGTTGCTGCTCAACGTGAAATTCTCCGGTCGATAATCTCGGTAGTATTTGTTGTACAGAGTCACCCTGTGGTCTGTTGTCGTGATGATTCGTTGCAGTACGATCATCTGGTGACGAAAAGAATAATTTAATTTGATTTGAAGAATTGATTTATTCGTTATTTTTGCTACAAATTTAAAAAAGAGACAAAAAACGAGTTCGTTAATCTCAATTACACAAAATTTGATCACCTACAATTATTGCAATTCATAAAAAAAAAGAATCAATGATTATTTGGTAAATAAATGCATGGATTACCGGGCTACAGAAGGATATTATCATCCCCAAAAGATAAATAAACGAAGCGACCAGTACTCGTGTCCGTACAAATTGCCATGCTATCCTTGGGACTGATGCACCAGCCTGGCCACATTTCACAACATGTGTATGCCACAATCCTTCTATTCTACGAATGGATATTTTCATGAGTACACTTATTCGTTTGTTATAACATCACACGAAAAAAACGAATCTGTTTTGTCAAGTAAAATTTACCGTCAAGCATAGTAATTTTTGCTACTTTTGTCTTGATTCTCATATTCCGTACTGAGGAAATTTCAAGTATTACTTGACGAAACAGATGAGTTTTCTTCGTGCAGTTGATTTTTGAGTCCTAAAAATGTTCCATTGAAATTTACCTCGTGCCATTGACTTGACAGGAGTCAAGTCTCGCCAAAGTTGGCATTGTTTTGTCTTTAGCTCCATTTTTATAACCAGCTGAAATATACTCGTTCAGCCAGTTGAAGGAAACACTCGAACAGAGACCTATTTTGTCCAGAGGCATTTCCGATCCTGGAACTCTGATCAATTCAAACAAATAAAGTTAAATATTAAAGGGTGAAAAAACGTTGAGATATTTCTCGCATGTTCAATAAGTGATTTATAAAATTCTGTTTATCTCAATTATGTTTAGAAATCGTGCAATAAATTTCTATTATCTTTACGACGAAGGTAAACCTTTATGTCAAATTTTTACTCTTAAATTTCATTTAGTTATAAAACTGGCGTAAAAAGTAATTGCTGGATATATGAAACTGTTAAAAATTGCTTTGGATATTTTTGTTTTGGAGAAAAACTTATTTTGAAAAATATTATTACGTTTCAGAACTTTTGATAAACTTTTTTAATCACCTCGTGAATCTAACAGGCACTAAATTAACCAAAGCAGTTGCATATCTCGACAACCGGTTGTGAGGAACGTAAGCAGAGCTGTGCTGATTTCTTTTAAGATCGTTGTTTTTTCGAGGATAAAGTTGTCCTTGGCTCCCGGATTCCATGCTGTAATTAAAGAGAAATAAAATAACATTTTTAAAAAAGTTTAAAAGGAATTCGTAAAGTAAAAATAAAAATCTACAATTGATATTAAATATTTTTCGTTAAAACTGCATTTTTTTGTCTACCTTGCTGTACCGCTGATGGAACCATCAACTCGGCTGTAACTGTAGGACGAGCTGGACATCCTTGAAGCACGTGAGAAAATAAATAGTAAGAAAAAGTCGTGTGCGATCTCACGGTGAATATATTTCCACAATTATTGATACATTCGTCGTTTCCATTTCAGATCAATGTCGTTAGATCCAGGTGGCAATGAATCTGTGGAATAAAGTCTATGATTATCAAACGGATAATGACGTCGTACTAAGAATTATCAACAGAGATTAGAGTCGAATGACTCCGTGTGTAGATATAAAAAAAGAAGGAAGTTCACAACACGAGAAAATTCTTTACAAGGATTAATACGGTTTGAGTGAACCGAACACAAGTACCGGACACTCGTACACTAATTATGAATAACCACAGGGAGATTCAAACATTCCATGAGATAAGCCTCGTCGTTGCTGGCCGTGTAGGGAATATCCCGCGTGTTTAAATTGAGCTGATGAATCATTTTTTATGCGTTTTTTTTTTCTTATTCGTCGAGTCGAGGCATTGACAAAGCTTGATTCACGACTCTGCTTTTTTAAACAAACATTTTCTCTCGCTACACAACTGTTACAGCATTTATTAGACGTTTCGTACGTGCGTGCCTTGAGCACATAAACGAAAATGATATTTAAACTGAAATTCAGATATCAGTGACAAAAAAAATTGTATTAAATGTAAATCTCTCACCTCGCAAGCTAAGAATTAAGTTGTTTTTTTCTGTTTTTAAGGTGCACAGAATTTCACTCTCGACAAACAATCGCGGAACAACTTTTCATAGAACAATTTTTTCGGCTCTCTCGCGACATTCTGGTCTCACAAGTCGATATTTCTTATCAGAGGCACTCCTGAAAGTATATCAGTCGAGATATCTATCTGATAAAAATCTTGCCAATGTTGGTTACACGATTTTTCGTCGGTGGAATCGAACGTCGATGTGCGTAACAATTTTTTTTTGTATTTTTTAACTTTTTCACTTCTTTTTTAAAACGTCGAGCTAAAGCAGTGAGAAATATTCGTAAAGAATCGAAGATATAACACGGGAAACGTCATTCTCGGATAGATCGCGTTAGTCTTGGAACAGAGCAATTGACCCGTTTCTCATCGTTGCGAGATAGTCGATAACTGCTAACATTTCTCCGATTCCACGAGTTTATCATTTCGAACAAAAATACCTACCTCTTTTCACTTATCTTTATAGTTGAAAATAATAATAAAATGTTCGAGGAATAAAACGCAATTCTAATCACATAATATTTTCGTTGTAATTTTCTCATATATATTTTCTCACATTTTCAAATTCTCCAGTATTTTAAGTTTTTTAAATAAATCCTTTACAAGATTATTCCGTCGGGAAAAACTTCATCTTTCCCAACTTCTGGCAGTACATTTTTTCCTCCTTTTGTATAGAATTTTCTTTTTATGTCAATAAAATATATTCGTCAGTTCGTGTAAATATTTTTATTAAATGCAATAAGATGTTTACTTAAGTATGTTGTTCGGTTCTACGTTTAAAAGGCACGTTATTATTCAGTTTACAAAGCGTTTTAAAATGGAGACGAGGCTTGTTGGTAAAGTATAGCAAAAACTTGGCGTCGCTTATGCACGAACGTTTTCTTTTTTTCACTCTTATTGAAAAAACCTTAAAAATTAATTTTAGAGATTCTTTGTAACTGTAATTTGTTGACACATCAACTGGATGTATTTAGTTGTTTAACATTTTCGATGAAAGTTTTTGTTTTGTAGGAAGAATCGATACAAAAAAAAATTGTGTCGATTGCATTTTTGTCTAGTCGGAAGAAAATAGATTTTGCGCGTCTCTGTTTGATTTAAAGTGTTCCATCAGTTGCGTGAACTCGAGAAAGATGACTTAATCGCAGATTTCACGATTTTTATCAGACACACTTGAGGTTTTGTGAATAAAAAAGTCTCACGTTATTCTCTGATAAAAAAGAAGAAAAACGTGTAACTTTCATTTTTCTTAAAATTTCAAGCCTCTTCAAACGAAACGTAATGCGGGATTTTTATCAACTGATAGATCACCTTAAGGAGAGTGGCCACATACATCAATATGTAAAAAAGTCAATAAAATTTGGTGGTAACATTCTTTAGCATCAATTATGGAGACACACATTTTTTCAAATTATTTTTCTACATAGTGATCGAGTAATTATAGAGTCCTTATTGCACGCAACGTATATATATATATATGTTAGTGCTATGCTCATATACGTGAATTTAAGTATTTTATTACTCGAGAACTATGTAGAAGAAAAATCGGATAAAATTGTAATTTCAAATTTAATACTAAAGAATATGCACACAAATTTTATTAAATTCTAAGCTTTTCGAAATTTCCTTTGCTTTTAACATAGGCATCATCGCAGAGTGTAACCACCCTTCTTAATGTACTATTAAAATTATTCAGAGGTAGCCATTTGCTTTAACTCGGCAATATCCGGTCTCGTTGCACCGTTAAAATCAATAATATGTAAATAGATACATATATAAATACACGTGTTCATAAAATTTGTTAAGAAAACAGAAATAGTAGCATACGAGAATAATGAATTGTTACTTTGGTTAAGATAATGCTACAATATTCCTCCAAGACGAAAACTTCCCAAAAGTACTTTTTTTTCGTCAATTATGAGGCTGGAAGTCTTTTGGGATTAAGATCGTACATGCGACGCATACGTTTTTTCAATTCCTGTGGAAACTTCTCGTAACACTTTTTGCAGGCGGGCTTCAGATCGAACTCGAAAAATTTGGTTTTCTGGTTCATTTTCTGGTCGCAAAAAGCGCAGGCAAAGTGATGGACACACCATGCTTTGTTGAGAGCGGTAAAAACTGTGAAAAAATTCAGAGTCATTTAGAACAAAATCACGAATTATCGTTCAGTTTAAAATCAAATTTCTTTCCAATTTTTGTCGACGAATTTGGAGCAGAACTTTTCAAATATTTATCATTTCAATTGGCACCGAGTATCAATGTAAATATTTGAAATATTACGATTTATTTGATTTCCGAAGGATTATGACAGAAAAGAATAAAAAAATAAATGATCAAATATCGTACCATCGCCAGCGATTACTTGATTGCAAACAAAGCATAAATTTCCGAAAAGTTGATGATAGTGAGTCTCGCAATACGCCATTCCCTTCTTTTCGTAATGTCGATGGCCAAGGAAAGGCTTCTCGCATTTAGCGCATACGAAATGTTCGACGTGCCAATGTTTTCCCAACGCTGTGACAACACGTTCTTCGATAGGACGACGACAAGCTCCGCAAATCGGAATTCCCATTTTATCGTGGCATCGTAGACAGTAAAGTTCGTTCTGTCAATGTTTATTAAGAAAATAATAAAATTAATAAAAATTCGATGTATTTTAAGAAATAATTTTAAAATTGGCATAAAATAATGAATTTAAAAGCAACATTCAATTCTCATCCTTCACCGTATTTTTATTTCGTCATTAAATATTATCCTACCATTTCATTGGCAGCATATCCCGGTCTTGAACGAACTTCCCTCGCGTCCGAATTCAATTCTATTCCGCAAGCAGTGCAATTGAAGTGATAAGGATGATACACTTCTCCTCGGAAACGAAGTGGTTTATCATCAATAACTCCACTGTAATTACACATTTTCTTGTAATACTTTGACCGTTGAAGCAGTAAATTCAATAAAAAACCAAAAATAACACTGAAAAAATTGACGTACTGGCACTGATGGCAAATGTGTTTCCCAAGTGCTCCAGCTTTTACATGCGCGTTACAAGTGTGACAAAGAGCTCTTCCCTGACATTTTATGAAACCAGCATCAGCCAATTCGCCGTTGCACTCTTCACACCTGAAACATCCTGGATGCCAATTTGCGTTCATTGCTTTGATCACACGACCAATTACGAATTCACCTGAAATTAGGGTTCAAAGAAAGTTTATAAATGTTGGAATGAAATTCAAATGATTGATAATTTGTGAAATTGTTGAAATGGTGAGTCAAGTTTTTCGATCAATTTTCGTAGCCAAAGTATACAATTTTTTTAGAAAGACAATTCTCTACTTACCACATTTTCCGCAGCACGGTGCAAAAAGAACATGAAAATCATGCTCACAGTATTTTCGTCCTTCAAACTCGTAGAAAATACCCTCGGGAAAAGGACGAAAACATTGTGCGCAAACAAAGCACTGAGGATGCCACAACTCGCCATTAGAATTGACGATTTTCTCGTGTGCTTCAAAGCCTTCCCTGCATCGGGAACAGAACATGTGATCCAGCGACATTCCTGTAACGCTGTAACAACAAAATTCCATTAAACAAATAAGGTTTTTATTAAAAAGAAAATTCAAAGCGGTTGCCAATTATTGGTTAACGCGAATACCCAGATTCAAATGTTTTTTGTATTTCATTGTTTTGATCGGCATAAACATTTGGAAGATTTCTAGGAGGTAACGACGGTGGTCTGCGCCACTCTTCCAACTCCTCGTACAGACCACGATTGTTGTCAAACGTCAAAGTCTCGAGTGAGCATTTGGGTGAATTTTCACGTGAATTATTTCTCGAGTTTGCTTTTCTTCTGAGATACAATTCGCTGCTTGTTAGCGAAAACTGAGAAAGCGACATTGGGAATGGACTGATTGTGTTTTTAATCATGTTGTCGAATTTTTACTTCACCAAAAATTGAAACTGTAATGATTTTCAACGTCACTCAGTTTTTCTATGTTCTTATGGCTGATTATTGCTCTTTTCTGTTTTCAACTAACTCAACAAGCTCACAAACGCTGCTCGCCGATAAGCTATCTGTCTTCGTGTATACAATAGCAGGGAGATAACGTTGGCAGGCAAAGAGATAAGAATTAAAAATTGGTTCTGGAAATCCCGATCACATTTTTATAGCACTTCCGTACTTGCCATCACAAATTTGCTCAGTGGATCTGACGATTAGCTAACTATTGCGTGAGTCAGTTTTTTGTGCTCCGAAATTTAGTTACTAGTCAAATATTCAAGATTTATTTATTATTTATTAACAATAAATATTCAGTGTACGATCAAACTTTATTTCTCAGGAGAAAAAGACAAATGAGATTTCGTTGAAAAAAATAAACAGTAAAATCATTGATGTTACAAACAGTAAAAATTATTACACATTTGTCAAAAAAAAAAAATGTTATCCATAAACTTGTTTATTCAACAAATAGCACCACTAATCGATAAAGAATATTATTTAAAATACTAGATTTGAAAAAATACTTTGATGTGCAATAAAAATACTCATACATAATAACTGTTTACAAAACAATCACTTGTCAAATAGAATGAAGAATTTGATAGAATTAGGGTTTTGCAAGAATTTAAAAAAGATTGGAATCATAAAATATTAATACAACGGTGTTACGATAATTAAATCATGAATTTTTCGTGGGGAATTGCAAAAAGTTAGTAATACTCAACAAGACAGTCTACTAACCTAAAGAATGAGGAGTGAATAGTTAAAGGCAAAAAAGCACGTAATTTAACCTCCAAAAATGACTTGCAATATTAATTGGTTCTCGTTCTGTGTTAAAACAAAATATGTCATTGCAACAATGATCAAAACCCAGAACGATATTGCAGTGATGATAACAAAAATAACATATTTTTAGGTTAGAATTTTAGCACAAGTAATGATTCGAAGTCTTTTAAAATTGTTATTTACCGTATTGTTTAAATATTTCGTTAATATACTGAAGATTAAAAAATAGTAAACAGGAGAAGAAGCATCAACGAATTAAGCAACAGGAAGTTACACGAAGGGCGTTACTTGTGAAGTCATTTCCAAAAATAGAGTGAGAGAAATCGTCATCGCTTACCCCGGCATATTTACGTTGAACTAAATAGTTTTTTCTTGCAGTTCGATAGCGGAAGAAGAAGAGTAGGAAGAATAATGGTCACTAAAATTTCAGGGGAATGCGTTTGTATTTATTTATTTATCTTCTCGCGATTTTTTCTGCTCTGAAGTACACTTTTTTTTTATATTCTTCGCTGCGTTTGTTTTCTGTAATAAAAACGATCAGAACACTGAAAATGTGTAACGAGACTTGTTTCAATGCCTCTTCGAAGCCTACAAGCACATTACACACTCGAACACACCGTTCTTTCGCCCACTAACCTTTCGCCCGTATATATGGGCAGGCATCAAGGATAAAGACTTAATATAGCCATGACACCGTTAACCACAAAATAGAAAAAAAAATGAGACGCGTTCGACAGGAAAAACTGTTCCACCATAATTTCTCAAACTTTCGACGTTACCTTTCGTTTTTTCCTAAAAAAAAATGAATATATCTTCGGTATCAGCTTCTCCACATAACTTTTCAAAGTTTTTGACAATTACTACGGATTGTCTAACTCACGCTTATGGAACGGAGCAATATATATAATAATAGTGTAAATGCTGACACGCGACTACATACTATTTGTTTTCTTTATTTTCTTCCATTCAATTCATTCGATGATTCTGACCGGAAACGGCGGCCATCGTGGATTTTTACGATTCTAGAGCCTGCAGAGGACGCTTCGGGACATCAAATCGGATATCCGCCACGTGAATACTGTTCCGGAAGAGTGAATTTTTTGGAAAATGATGTAAGCATGCGCCAGATCTATTTTTGAAACTTCACTTTACGCGGATGAAAATATTTAAAAAATTTTTTAACCCTATACTTCTGCATTCTACTTTTTCGAAAGCGAATTTCACAAAATGGAGTAAAAAACGACCCCAATGGTCTCTTCAGCATAAACTCTTTTCGTACGAGCTAAAAAGGTTCAAGTATACACTATTCTCTTCATTTTTTTATAACAAAGAGAATGATCTATGATAAAATTCATTTTAGTACACATTTGGTAATAAAATTTCTATAAAACGAAAAACGTCTTGAAAAATGCAAAAAAAAAAAAACTCGTGACGACCCTGTAGTTGGGGTTTCGGGTGAATAAAAATACGTTAAATCGAAGTATAAATAAAAAGTTAAACATTAGCAAATACAATTTTTTCATTTCTCGAAATATCATGAAGGAGAACAGTCGTTTCTACCACATCTGGGAAAATTAGCTGGTGCCTTAACCATTTCTTTATCGTCTCCAACTTTGAGCACAAAACCCATTCCCATTTCCACGTGATTAGCAATGTGGCAATGAAAAAACCAATATCCAGGGTTTGTAGCAATAAATCTAATGATAGTGAAGCCTCTGGTCGGTACACCAATCGTGTCTTTTATCGGACCTTGTTGCAGTTTTTTTGATATCGTTCCAGCTTCATTCGCTCTTTTGATCATCTCTAAAGAACAATTCGAGCCTATGGTTTCCATCGCTACAACACGAAAATCGTGACCATGCAAATGCATCGGATGATCCTGATCTCTGTTCGAACCTGAAACATTAACACCACGTATTTTTAACAAAAATATTATACTATAAATTGCGAAACAAATTGAAATCGCATTTATATCACGAACAAATTGATTCGAAATAATATTTGGTCGTTTTGCAAACATTACTAACGTTCGTAAAAATCCGAAAATTTTTTTGCATCTTTAATATGTAAATTTTGGAATTGAGTTTAAAGAATGTTGTATTTTTATATTTGTTTGTGCAACAGTTTTCATATCATTTTTAATAATACTCCTTTCCTTTTGTACTTCATTTTCGGTTGCTGAATACACCAATTTTCATCAACGCTGTGAAAAGGTCTTTACCCGTACTCAATAAATAAATAAAAGAATAAATAAATAAATAAATACTGCATGGCTTACTAGTATCGATGAAAACAATTTCCACCAGACTATCCTTTTTAGCACGATAAATAATTGGACACGAGCAAAATTCGTTAACGCAATCTTTGTTCGAGTCATCACTCTCAGTGCAATACATATCGCTCGTTATATATTCCTGTTCCGTTAGCAGAGGTAAAGCAGGATATTCAAAACTCAGATTATTGATTTGTGGATAGGGTCCAGGAGCGAAATACGAATCTGCAAAAATCAAATAAACAAAAAAACAAGGGTTTTTTCAAGAGAGAAACTAAAAATGTCTATTTAATAAAATTTCTCCATAAGTTTTGGAGTAACTTGCCATAATGATTGAAAGAAAAAGCGAAGTAAAAAGTGTGGTTCGGTGTTCCTAAGACATTCTGACTTCCTGGACTTTCGGTGTTGTTTAAATCTACGACTTTAACTATCGTATTGTTCGTATAATCGTACGTATCCATTTGTACTGGATTCAAAAGCTGAAATAATAATAATAAATAGTAATATTAAGATCGTCAAAAAGTAATTTTGAAAAAAAAAATCCTGAAAAATTACAAGCACTTTCTCGACGATACCAAATGTTTGTTTTTTTTTTGTTAATTTTTTAATGGTATTTTATTTTGTCGATTTTTCGTACCACTCCGGATCTCATAGCATCGTCGTAATTAGTGTGACCCTGAGGCTCGGCAACCGTCGAATTTTTATATCGAAGAATAGCCAGTTCCGAAACTTGAACACCAAGAGTTTGGCAATCACCCAAACCTCGATATCTTATCCAATAATTATCAGGCTTTTTCTCAGCGTTTAGTACAAAATCGTATCGTTCTCCGCCATTTATTATAAAAGAATCGACCAGGAGAGGCGTAAAAGTACCAGTTTCAGAAGCTATCATCAAAAGTTTATGATTGTCTATTGAAATTTGTACTGGACAATATATGGCACTGTTAAATATGACCCTGAACCTATATCTTTGTCCCTGAAACATTTTTTTCGTTAATACATGCATTCGAAACACTTTTCATTAAGTTTAATTACCATTATAAAATCTTGATGCAATTATTATAATTTGGACTTTAATTGACGGGTGCACGTTGTATGACATTGTAAAAGCGTTGAAAAATTAATTTCGAAAAATTTCCTTCAAGATCAATGAGTTTAATGAATAATTAATGAATAATATTAAAAAAGAAAAAACTATTATCTGATGACTCTAAACTTGATTTTTTTGTCATTTGGATAATCCTTACCGAATCGACTTCAAATACTTTTCTTGGCGTTTTGTATATTTTATCATCGAATTTAATTTCAGCTCCGGAAGCTAAGCCGTTAATGAGCAAACCGTAACCTGAGACACTAGCATTCCTATGGAGAGCAGTTTCCAGTTGAAATGCAGTTGATGAGTTGTACCAATGCCAAACGATCATCACATGTTCGGCTAGATCGTAATCGTAGTATTGTGATAAGGGATCGTTTGCTGTGCGGACAATTAAGCTACCGTAGAGGCCATCCGATTCCTCGAAACCTAAGAGATAAAATTCAAGGTGAAACGTTATCAAAAGTCAACAAATGCGATAGCTCAACTTTCTCAAATCCTTATTTGTGATTATTACGCAAAAACAATTCCTAGATGAATTCGTAAAAAAATGTAGAATAACAAAAATGTCAGCCCAAAGGCAAAGGGAAAACAGTGCAACATTATGTACATAAATAAAAAATACTCTATCCCATAAATGTATAGAAACCTCTGAGGCAATACTCGCAAAATATAAATAGACCAAGTTAGAAATATAAAGTAAACTTGAAATAAATAAAAATTGACAAATTCGTTTGAGGAGAATGCAAGTTCTCAGGAGTTGCAGATCTTCACAACGAAAATCTGATTTCCTTCACATTATTCAATATTTAACAGTGTTAGTTATTGTTTTTGAAAATCCTTAACCTGGCGAAAGTCAGAGTGCACGATAAATTAATTCTTTCATTGTCATTTCAATTCATTCATTTATCAATGTCAGTTGTTACATTTTATAGGAATGTAAAAACGTATAAACTTTAAAGAAAAATGTATAATGTGAAGTTTGAGAAATACACAGATCTCATACACAGAGCGATATAAAGTCGCTGTATCTTCGAACCTAAATGGTCAGAATTCTTGATATTTTTAGACAAACTTCCCCATTTGTACGCCTGTAATTGAGAAAAAAGAAAAACGAAAAAAATCTGTATGAAAGTTTTCGAGTTATTTCGCGAAACGTGATTTTTTTTACTGCTCCCCATGAGGCCGCGTGTAAAACTGTGCAATCTTTAAATGCCAATATTTCGAAAACGTTATAGTATAGTGAATGATTTTGAAATTGTGCACGTAGTTTCACGAGAGTGTCCTGAATATATTCTCAAAATTGAAAGAAATTCTGTGGAAAAATGCTTTGAAAAGACCAAGTTAATTCCTCTATTTTTATCTCGTGCCAAAGATATTTTGAAACATGGTAACAAACCCGAATATTTTATGTTTTTATATTTATTTACCTTAATTTTTTCTGTGATTTTAATTTTATGATAAACTCACCTATGTGGGAATGCCAAATATGTGTACCAACAGGTGAAGCAACAAAGTCGTAGACAAATGTATTATGTGGTGGTATTGGACATTGAGTTACGAAAGGTGTGCCATCCATATATGGAGTTTTAACTTGATGAATGCCGTGCCAATGAATCGTTGTACTTGAGCTGGCAAATGCGTTAAGAACTTTAACGCGAATTCTGTCATTTTCACACACTTGGATACTCGGTCCAGGCATCATTCTGTTAGCCACAGTTATTGGACGTACGTAGCCACCGGCGGATACACATCCAGCACGAAAACAATCGTTTTTGTTAATCGGACAATCGCGACAAGCGAAGCTCATCGAAGTGTACTGCGTTAAGGTAAAATTGTAGTTGCAGATTAAACTTTCTCCGATTTTACAATCCCGGTAACACGGATGCGAGGTCCCACCTGATAAAAAATAAACAATTTTATTAACATTCAAGAATCAGTGACTATTTTTTATTTTTATTTTCTATAAAAAAGATTTGACGAAGATTTTTTGATCACGTTACGTTCGTTGAATGATTATTTGAAACGTTGATTTTCGATATTGTTCATTTTTGTCAAATTTATAAGAAAGTCTGTTTAATATTTTTGTTTAGGGAAGAAAATAACTCACCGACCAATACTGGATTTCCGTCATTTTTTATCATCGATTTAAAGCGAAACGATTCAAAGGATTTGGCGACATCGACAGACAAGTTAAGTCCGAAAACAACGAGGATATTAACTAATTTCATTTTAAATGAGTTAAACGTATTAATTACAGTATCGTTATGAACTAAGAGATTTGTGAAAAACAATTGAACTCTCGAGTGTATACGTTCGATCGTATCGTAATCTATATTTTTATCCACCCACTCCGATTGATGTACATTCTTGTTGTTTTTTATGCCATTCTTTGTATGTATTGATCACGTTCGTAGTGTTGAAGAACCAATAATATTATACGATCTTAAATGATAACTATCGTGGGGAACGGTAAGTAATTTTGCAGTCACAATGGACTTGACATTTATTTAGTTTTCGAATAAAAGTGCCTTGAATTTTTCTTCAAATATTTAACCATCGAAACACTTTCGAACGTCCCTTTAAGGAGTTTTTCGGATTTTTTTAGCATTCATACTAATTTATACATGCGCTCATTACACAAGCTCGGAAAAGAGCTGATTCATTTTCTAATTTACTATTTTCCCGGTTTGACACATCGGGTATAAATGTGATGAATTCCGAAATATGGGATTTACAATTTTTAACGTAAATAATCTATACAACGTTTGATACTATTATGTATTTATGTACAGGATTTCCTTTTTTTCTTTTTTTTTTTGTTGGAAGCCACACGTTTGATGTACCGGATAAACAAATTTGAATAACGATTCGCTAAAATTGAGAAAATCGAGAGATACTTAGTGACCAATTTTTGTGGTGATAAAAATCCTTCAAAAATCGATTCAAACATTATATTTGAATAACTTATTTTGAATGAATTTTCACTCGAAAAGTATCTATCCGTGGACTCGAAATGTGGCTCAAACGATTCTTCCAAATCCTCTTTGAATTTAAGCGACAGATTAATATTGACTTAAATTTCAAAATAATGTACACAGAAAAATGCTTGTTTGTTATTGAACGTGTGCACTGTGCTGTTCGCAAATATGTTCGTCGCGACGAAGACATGAAACAAATAAACAGGAACGAAAACAGCTTCGCGTGAGTCTCGCGACCAACCAATTGGAATAATTTGAGGGTAAGAAAAAAGAAGATGAATAAACAACTCGGAATGATCGACGAGTTGGATATTCCGTATTCACTCAGTTGTCTTTCTTCATGCGAGTCGATGTCATTCTGTAGATAATCGAATCGCGTCCAGGATCCATGTCCGCAATGGTAACTGCAAAAATAAATAGAAATCAATGTTATCATTGAGGCTTTACAATTCCTAAAAGTGTCAAAAACAGGGTCTATTAAAACAAAAATCATTTCATACTGTTTATTTTGATTTCATTATATATATTTTTTTTTGAAGATTATTTAGGAAAAAAACGCCAAAATGAACAATCATTTCCTTAAATTGAAAAAAAAAACTTTGGTCTATGTCGAGACCGATTTCAAAAAATGTATTTATTGATAAATTGCAAAGTTTTCAATCACGAAGTCGAGATTTTGTCAATTTTAATTTACATATAAAACTAAAACTATGTAGTTAAAATAAAATGTCACGGAAATCGATCGTTTTTGAGATAGAATTGTAACTGTTTCCAAAAACACAATATCCAATAACATTTTTTCAATGTTTAAGCATTCGTCAAATTGGAAAAAAATGTACGTCGTAATACCAAAATATTATCGATTTCCAGATTATTTTTTTAGTTCCACACAACGGTGACAATAGCGAAGAAAGATATTTTTGATAAATTGGAAGTTATTATTTTCTTTTGTCTATGGAAGCCCTCGAACCAGGTTTTTCTTCTTATGATGTATATTTATTTGCTGTACTTACTGCAAATTGCTAAAAGAGAAAAGAAGAAGACAACGCCGAACCAGAGGAAGATATTGAAGATGACTGGGTAATTTTCGTTGTATCTCTTGGAAAGATTTAGATCCTCCATCTGAAATCATTCAATGATACTTTTATACTCATGATTATTTGTAAATTAAAGCCTCAAGAGGTCAAAACTCTTATGATACTTACTATGTAATCGATACTATATTTCTACGAGATTTTCTATGCTTAATAAAAGTAGATTCATGGATAATATACTCAAGATGAATAAAAAGCTCTAACATAATTGATAGTCATAAAATATAAAACCTACGAGTTGGAACAAGTAACTAATAAATAAACGTAAGAACAAAATCGTAGTTTTTCCTATGATTCCATGCTATAAACGCTTCAAGGCGATCTATCAGTCCCGGGTCGGTAAAAATCCTGCTGCTGCATATTTTTTTTCTACACAGTTGTCATTGGAAAAAACGGTGTACATTTATTACTATTTTCAATCATTTTGGAGGAAAACGTGAATTCGGTTTTCCGCAATCGCTCTCGCACTCACGTGTGACGTGATCAACTGATAGATCACCTTAAGGGTGAATGACACATATTTGTCAGCCAAATATTCAATAACAATTCCAAAACTTCGCGATCGCATAAAATTCTGAAAAAAATTCAGTCATTTTTAACACTGTACGAACGTCAATTTTCAATAATTTATTATAAAAAGTCAGTTTATTATAAAATGTTGTTTAAAGAAAATGTTCTCTTCGACAATTAATCAGACAATTTTTTATTTTCATTACGTGATGTTAATTTAGTAATATTTCTAAATGCATATGAATTTTCCAAATTTTCCAAGCACTTTGAAAAACTCCTGAAACACTTGAACACTTTTTTTCTTCAAACAATCTGTTAATACTTTTTCGATGATTTAATTATTGCACATCAAAGTTCGTAACACTTTAAAAATTGTTGTAATTTTTTTGCGAATCACTGTGCACAGAAATTCTTAAGAAATAAAATTTTGTTGGCATACATAAATGTGTAATTCTCCCTTAAGGATGTACTGGCTAAAGGGAAAGACCGAGGTTACCAGCGACTTTTAAGGAGATACTTGCGCTACCGACGAAATAAAAAAACGACAGAGTCGAAATATTTGAAATTTTGGCTACCTGGAGATTGATTATTATTATTTTTTTGTAAGTTTATGTAAAAAAAGACATTTTTTTGTCTAGATAATCAGTACGCTATTTATAAGAATTATTTCTAAACTGAAGTTGTATTTTAATAATTTATTATTATTAGAAAACGACGTAGTGAAAAAGTCTTGAATTTTGGTAAATTTTTCTACAACGACGGTGTGTCGTTACAGAAAAATTAGGAGTTAAAATAATTTTGAACTTGATGCAAGTAGCTCCTTCGTGTGTTTTTCCTCCTTATTTCGTTTAAAAAGAGTTTGAAATCGTGCAACACGAAAATATTTCAAGCCTACAGAGAGAGCGAGCAATTGAAGTTGGGAAAAGAAAAATCATCGAGCATGCGAGCAAAAGCACATGCAGAAACCGAGTAGAAAGAAAGAAATTCATAGAGGCTACCGAAAAAATAGAATTGTGCTGACAATAAATTAAACCAGTAGATTCGACTGGTTGTCGTAAATAAAAAAGCCTTTTGCATAGAAATGGCCAAGCTTGTAAAACTAATTCTAATAGTTTCGTATTTGAATGTTTTAATTGAGAGTATCGGGCACAAATGGGACAAAAAAGAGTACAGAGTACACGTGAATTGTGTAGAATTTGATCTTTGTACGTTTTTTTCTCTTTTCAAGTGTTTTTTTTTGTTGTTGTTTTTTTCATTAACGATACCTTAAATGGTCTGTTTGTGTTCTCTGTATAAGATTGTTCATTGTTACGTGTCGTATTATCCAGTTCGAGACTGGATTTAACGGTACTACTTTCCCTAGCCTCGTTAGCCTCGTCGCGTGTATTTTCACTTCTCTCCTCGTAGTTCTCGGTTATCGACGGGCTCTCGTCCGATTTTTTTAAACTACTACCCTCGTCGATCGTCCTCGTCTTCTCTTCTTCATCCTCATTTTTCTCAATTTCTTCTTCATCATTCTACAAAATATTCGGTTCGATTTTTTGTTGTTGTTTCATGTTATTTTTTAATATAAATTTCTGTTCATCGAGTGTCGACTGAGTTTCATGGCAACTATAATGCAGAATAAAATGTTAGGATCGACCACTAAATGGACCGTGAGATCCTTCGAGACACCGCTTTGTCCTCGTTCTCGATTTCTTTTTCTCACACATCAAATTATTTCGTCGTTGACTATAGGAAAATCGTTAGATTATGTGCTCTTTATGGCATGCACAAAAACTACTTTAATACTTAAAACATTGGGGACGATTGAATTATTAATTTTTTTTTCTTTCCATGACCATTGCTTCGTTATTTTTCGAACTTTTAAGCCAAACGGAAACGCATGCGGTGTTAGTAATACCTTAATGGTGTCAATAAGAGGTGTCGACGATGTATTCTCTGTTGCTTTTACATTTTTATCGCTATCGTCCTATAAAAATTTCGACGATAAATCACTTTGCAACTTTTCTTTCAAGCGGTAAGGCCATCGATTGCCTTGACGCTTTTTCTGACAATTGCCTTTTCATTTATTATTATTTATTTTATTTATCATGTGCGTCGCTTTTTTTCATTTATACTGACCAATTTAGCGTCGTCTCGCCGTTGTCTTGAAAGTTCGGCGGCCCGCGTGTTGCGGACTTTGCTCGCATCATTCGTGAAAGCTGCGATGACCGTCTGGAATTATTTGTACAAGTTGAAGAATTTTTTCTTTCGAAATATTCTAAATAAAACGATAAAAATAAAAATGTCGATTTTTGGTTTTATAATAAACAATTAATTGTTTGTTAATCATGAGAAAAATCTACAGTCAAGTAATCCGGTTTTTTTTCGCTATCGAGTTTAATAATTTGACTGTTAGTTGCGTGTTTGGCTTAAGATGAAAGAGATCAGTCACCGCAAAATTTTAAAAGTAAAATTTTTCGTCGCCGTTCATCCAATCGGGAGACAAATGAATTAGCCCACAGAAAACGATGGCAAAAATGCGCTGATTCATTTTGATTGCGATCGGACGAACGGTATGGAAAAATTTCCTTTTCGAAATTCACAGTTATCTCTCTCGTGTTCACGGTGGCAAAATAGAGACTGATCCATCACCTTAATGGAGAAAATAATAAAATGACTGAAAAGTTAAGATTGTCAGTGAAAGTAACCGAGAATCGAATTTTTACATTGTCAATAATAAAATAAATGAGAAAGGTAAAAATTTGTTGACTTTTCCAGAGACTGGACTGATTCAGTACCTTGTTTTTGTAACCCTTCATAAAAGCTTCGGTAACGTTGCTAATTGCTTGATTAAGAACACTGAGAGCTTCTTTGACAGCAGCAGAGTCCTTGCCATGGGATTCGATCAGTGGTCGCATACCAGAAACAACGAGCCAGTAAACATCAGATTTTCCATTCGCTGATACGTCCGAAGGAACGTTCTTGGCTATTGCATCAAGAAGTTTTATTTCTTCGAGAATATTTCGATCCTCATCGTTTTTCAGCCTCAACGCGGTGAGAGTACTTTCGTCGATTGGTGTTGGCTTCAACGTGCCAAGAGCCGATTCGCCAAGCTGTTAAAATTCAAATTTATGAGCCTTGAGATTTTTTTGATAAGTAATTGTGACTGAGAATTTTTTTTCATTAAATTTTGTAGACGTGTTTATTGGCGACCAGAGTTCCGGGCGTTCTATCCATTGAAAAAAAAAAAAAAAAACCAAACATATTCTTAATCTGTATCAGTGTTGTGAGTGTTGTATGAGAATCATCTAGAAAAATTATTTTTTACAAACATTTCTCCACATTTCTACATTTAAAAATGTATTTTATCTTGAACACATTGTCCAAAAACAAATTTTTCAACAATGCATCATTCCAGGGGTAAAACTGAAACGTCTTGAAAAGCATTAATTTATTTCTTAAAAACTGTTTTTTTGCAACGGATCCTTGTAAAAAATATTCTGAAAAATTATTACATTATTACAATTTTTTATGACCTACATTTTATAAATATTGGAAAATTGATATTTTTTTCTCATAATAGCAATATGCGTGTTGACAGAAAACATTTTTAAAACTCCAAATTTTTTGCTCCTCCTTCGTGTACGTGAGCTCTTAATAATGTTGAAAGAAAGGAACTAAAATAGAGCTTCGAAACTTACTGCGTCGAGTCCATCAGCCATGCGCATTCGGACCAATTCGTTGTCCTTGCCGCGCTCTTCCAAAGTTCCACTAACAGCCTGCCAAGTAATTTCTTCTACTTCGTCATCATTAAGTTTGAAAACTTTGCCTATTTGGGAATCAAGTTGTTGTATCCCTTCGATGGCAATGACGACAACAGCTTCGGGAAGATTGAAGGGAGGCTCGATTCGCAGTCCGGACCAAGGTGTTGACTTGTGGGAAGAAAAAACTCGTGACATCAAATGAAAAGATCTTAAAAGGGTTGGAAATAATTTTCAGTGGAAAATCTGACATAAAACTTACCGGTGTGATGGTAAAACCAAGAACAGATGTGAAGACATCTTTTAAAAGGCTCTGATCGACGGGTTCCTTACCCGTGAACACGACATTATCGGGACTGTAGAGAACGGTAAATTCACCAGTGGCGAAAACTGAAATACATAACGAAAAAACCGTCAAGCTTCGTTCGAATTGAAAGCCAACAGAAGCAAAACTTGAGCGATCGTTTTTTAAAAACGCCACACCCCCGCAACCCTATACGAATTTAACAAAAATACGAATATACACTTGAGTTATTAATTTAGAGGGAGAATAAATTAAACGATTAATTACCAGTCGCTACTGCTAACGTTGCCCACAAAATTGGACGCAACATTCTTGTTCCTTTTTTTCGTTATATATTCAACAAGAACTCGCGAGTTGCAGTCCAGAACACTTCTTCCCCCTAACCCAAGAAGACAAACCCGTGTACACCTTCGATCATATGACACGAGAATTGTCAAACTTTCCACCAGATGTCTCCGTAGTGGGCTTGAAGTCTCAAAGCATTCCGGACATTCCTCGGTAAATAGTATATTTATTTAATTATTAATTGGCTTAACGATAATTGTAGATGAAAGAATCGTAACTTTATTCTTTCTTTTCATATATAATTATATTCGCTGGAAAATTTGTATCGCATTTTCCTATAACATTTGCAACACACCTCCCAGTCATATGACACGAAGCAAGTTCCGCGAAATCGCAGGTGGCGCTGTTGTAACCTTAAATACCTCGTGATACGTTTTCGCTATCGATTATGTACCACCAGTGTATATATAGTTTCATACAGAACTTTGTGGCCGTGTGACATGTTTGCGTGAATGTGTTGCGTGTGTACATCATCGAAGTAGCAAGGCCCTGTGAGCTGTGAGTCTTCGATCAGTTTTCTCGACCAAAAGTCGCAGGAGCGAGCGTTATCTCCTCCGCGCTTTCTCTATCAAAAAACTTTTCCTCATCTATAGTATCTTTTGGTTTTTATTTGTTTGAAGAAGGATTTCGCACACTCATTTTTTCGATACTGCGACAGAGGAGACCGATACGCCAAACCGTGCCATGATAATTGGGAACGTTTGATCGGAATATTGTATTTGGACGAAGAATAAATCCGCCCAAACGGACAGACGAAAAAAAAGATGGGTTCCCTGTTCAGGAGCGAGGAGATGACCTTGTGTCAACTCTTCCTGCAAAGTGAAGCTGCTTATGCCTGTGTTTCCGAGCTTGGAGAGCTCGGCCTTGTACAATTTCGAGACGTAAGTTTTATCCTCGATATTTTAATTTCTTTTCTTTTAATCAAGGTTATATCATATACGTGACATTTGAACAAAAGTGGGCGTTATTTACACCTAGCTTTCTGTTTAACAATTCACTCATTTTAATTACCATATGAAATACAAACTACTGCGGGGTACAGTACAAATTTCATTTTACCACATTATTTTATGGGAGAAATGAACATGTTTATTATGTTATGTTAACACATTGATTAATTGTTTATTTATATACTTTTGCGATAAAAAAAAAAAACGAAATTGTAACTTCATTTTTTTTCAAATGTCATTTTAAAACTCATTTAACCAGATGATGCAAGAGAAAAATTAGATTCTTTGAAATTAAAATTGATTAATTTCTGAATTCATAATTGCCCCAAAAGGGCAAATCCTAGTAGATGGTGGAAAAAATGGCCGAATGTTAGGAATTATCATCTCAATAACTATTGGTCCAATTTTTTCAAAGGTTTTTCCATTTAAAAGTATAAATATCAAATTGTATTGACAAAGTTCTTTGCCTTGGAGTATGCTTTGAAAAAAAAAAATGTTAACTCAAAATTTGCGCCCAATTGAAATTGACCTTCATTTTTCAACCCAGATTTTTCTGTCTTTATAAATAAAGACAAAGTAATTCACTAAAAAAGGAATAGAAAACCTATGCAAAAATTTTGTGTGTCAATTTCCTTTTCCTCAATATTTTGCAGACTTTCAAAAAAGAGGAAAAAAAAGATTTTTATGCTGGAATGATTCCCGTCAACTTTTTTCAAATATAAACGTACAAAAATTAAATATATGTTACATTGTTTATAAAACTTCAGCTCAACCCCGACGTCAATGCCTTTCAAAGAAAGTTTGTCAACGAGGTGCGTCGCTGCGACGAAATGGAGCGCAAGCTTCGCTACCTGGAAAAAGAGATAAAAAAAGATGGAATTCCGATGCTGGACACCGGTGAGAATCCGGAAGCACCACAACCAAGGGAAATGATAGATCTGGAAGCGACATTTGAAAAATTGGAGAACGAACTTCGGGAGGTGAATCAAAATGCAGAGGCGTTGAAACGGAATTTTCTGGAACTAACGGAGCTGAAACACATACTGAGAAAGACTCAGGTCTTTTTCGACGAGGTAAAAAAAAGTTATAACGAAATAATTCGTTTGACATTCGTGAATAATGGAATTAATAATATATTTTTCCAAATTTAACAGGAACATGATTATCGTTAACAAAATTTTGTACTAATTGATTCATTGACAAGAATTTTTAAGCACAATAATTGGTTGCAGAGCGTCGGTAACAACGTATATCTAACAAATAAAAAAGGTTATCCGTGGAAGAAATTAATTTACGAATCAAAAAGAAAAGCTTATCGATAAAACAATTTGTAAAACTTTATTTCATCAAGTCACGGTACAAACAATATTACGGAATGATCATTGCAATGATTTTTCGCATTTATCGTCGCCTGTGTTTGGCCGCTGACACAAAAAAGCAGATATGAAAAATTCCGTTTTTTTTAAATACTTAAGTGCATGAACATTGGAGATCCGGATTCAAAGCGCTTGATTTTCCATCATCTCTTTGCATTTGCTTAGAAGTTTTTTGCGCGAATGATAATAGGCACTTATCACCACAAATTTCCATATCATCAATTCGATCCAGAGTGCAAAAATAAAAAGAAAAAAAAATTAACTAATTGTCCCCATTTTTCGAAGTCACCCAAAACAGAAAATTCAATAGAAAGAGGATTTTCTTCAAAAATCTCAGTGTTTTCGTGTTTTATTAATGACCAAATAAAAACAAAATGTTGAGTGATTTGTTTTATAGGGAGTACTACTTAATGTGTTAGTGTTGCCGACTAACAAAAGAGTTGCGGTTATAAGCAACGAACACAAGTCACTCGCTGTGCTCTGTCTCTCCCTCTCACATCTCTCTCACCGCTTTTCCTCGTGAAAAGTTTTATCCTATCGTTCGAAAATACACTGAGGGACCCTGTGACGTAAGTACAAACCGTCCATCAGCAGCTTTCAATTCTCAGGCTTAAAAAACAAAAGAAAGACAAAAGAAAAAAAAATTTCAAATATTTGAGAAACACAACGTTTTAGTTACGTTTCTTTATTTTATTTTTTCGTTCCTTTTGTATGCATGTGCATGTTTTCCTTCAAATAAATTTCAATGTTTATCCAATTTCTTTATGTTACACACGAAAATTATCAACTTGGCAATTCGAATTTTGGGTACTTAGCATGTACGGTTTTAAAATCTTCCTGGTTGTATTTTCGTGAATTGTTCAAAAAGCCTTGATACGCATGCAACTTTTATCATGTACATCATTTCTCATACTTTTTTAAATTTCTTTCCTTCAACGCTGACTGAATATTATCATTGCACGTTGACGCACGTATGATAATCATTGATCGGACAGTGCTCGAGACGATTTGATCTTATCAGAAACGTAAACACAAGTTTCCAATTATTAGAATGAATCAACGCGATATTTATATTTGTATATATCACCTTTTTTTTCGTCTAAAGAAATTATGATCTTTCGTGTTTGATGTTGTGTTTTTTATATTTATGTGTATACATTGTTGTCTCTATATGTATTGACATTTCACATCTCTGATAACTTTTTATCGATTTCAAATTTATTTCACTTGCCTTTTATCGTAGAGGAATTTTTTTGTTCCTTCAGTGAAATTAGTTGTTTTCATTTATTTATGGCACATTGTAAAGATATTTCTCGTATTTAATTTCCCGTGGGAAGGTGTAAATCAATCGGAAGAATTCCATTCATTTTGTTATTTTGGAGTAAAAGAAAAAAAAATTCTACATTTAATCCTTTGAGCTATACTTTTCTTCCTTACGAGCAATTTGCTTGAAATTTGGTATTCATCAGTTTTTGGATCCACTGATTACGAATCTGAACTCAAAAAAAACCAGCGGCGTAAAAATTTTGAAAAAATTCTGTAAAATTCTTTGGAGTGAATTGAGTTTGTAAAAAAATGACATTTCGATGTTCACCGTAGTTTACTAGTAAGTGAATTTATTTTGAGTATCTGTGAAATTAACAAATAACCCTGACCATGTAGATCCAAAAAATTTGGCATTTATTTTTAAATTATTAGTTAAATTATCAAAAGATTGCTCAAAACTATTTGAGACAGCGTTTTCGTCTGACTAAATGGCTCAAAGGGTTAACAAGAATGAAAGATGATGCTCATCACTTGGAAAACGTATGGAAATTATGACTTGAATTGAAAAAAAAAAGTTTGGTTTACAACTCACGATCTACAAAGTTGGCAATGAATTTCCGATACAAAAGTTCGTCATTGCGTAATGTTAACATATCCATTAAGTCTGTTGAAAGAGAAGGAGACTATGCGAGTAGAATTGAAAAGATGGTGTGCAAAATATTGCTCACAGCTGTGAGTTCAGAGTCTTTTTCTTTGGCACTTGAAAAAATTTACGTAACTCAATGACGAGCGATGACAGTTGAAAAAAAAAACAAAAAAATGTTTATAATTCAATTAACAATAAAGAATATATGTATATAAATGTATTGCATGGATTAACAGTAGTTTATTATTTTCTTTGTAATAATGGGTGTAACGATATTGGACCAACTAAAAAAATATGAAAATTTACTTGGTCGCCTATTCATACGAATTTATTTATTATTTTTTTCCTTTAATGCATTTTTTTTGTCTGTAGCTCAATGTTGAAAATGCGTAGCTGAGATTTGTACACTTTATCACAATTTGTCGCAGAGACACAAAAAAAAATAAGCCACTGACATTGAAGCTGACGAACGAAGAGACTCCGATGAAAACGAAAACAAAAGATTTCTTTTGATTTTTATAAAACATGGATTCTCGGTCTATAATTATTGAGATTTTGGCAAAATAATAAGAGAGAGATCGAGAGAAAGACAGAGCGAATCGAGGGGTGACATGTGTTTGTTGCCAGGCTGAGCATGGAGGTGTCGTGTCGCAGATGGCAGACCCAAGCCGTGAGGAAGAGCAAGTCACTCTCTTGGGTGAGGAGGGCCTCCGCGCTGGCGGCCAGGCTCTTAAGCTCGGGTAATTAATTGTAGAGTTTCTCTCAACAAAAACAACAACAACAAAAAAAAGATTAAAAATTTTTATCACAGTGCAGAAAGCAACAAAGTTTGTTGAGCGATTTTCAAAATTACTTCAACATCGGTTTCGCCACATTTTCAAACTCATTAAAAAGATTTATTGGTTTCGTACCAAAAGATTTTTAGTGCGTTTTTGTGTGGTTGTCATTGATTTACTTGAAATAAATTATCGATTAAATCCGCAAGTGGATAACGATGTCAAAATATTTAAAAAAACAAAAAAATGAAATCCTCTGTATTTTTTTTTTTCACATTACTTCGACTACTGCACTCTGCACTGTAACGGGAAAAAAAATGTCTCCGATCGAGAATCGCAAATCCGATAGAAAAATAATCTTGCATGTGATAGACTTCACAATTTAAATCACCAGTTTGCACAAATGTGAATAATGCACTTAAAAAAAAAAAAATTAATGGGATTCTCGATCGTTGGCACTTGCCAAAAATTTGTAAAAAAAAATATATTTCAAACAACTTTTTTGAAATGAATCCATTGATCAGCTAGGCCATTCTAGGACATCGCGATGTGCTTTGTTCCTGCACAATCACTTTGCCCATCAGAAAAAATAATATTTGCACCAAAAGTTACTGGAAATTAAAAAAAAAAAACAATTTTTTCTTAGTAATCTTGCTAGTGACTCCGGGCTAGATAATTTTTTTTAAATCTTCATCGTATAATCTTCATTAGGAGGTGCACCGAGCCGCTTTTGTTGTATTTTTATATTTTCTTTCATTTCGTTTAAAAAAAAATTGACAAAAAAAATAATTAGAAGGCACGATAAGTCAGTGTTTTCTATGGTTTACAGCACCTCTACACTGCAGCAGACACCATAGGAGCTCACTATAGGAATCCCTTAAGGCAAGGCTGTGTTACGAAAAGTTATTTGCAGTTTGCGCCATTTTATCTGTTTTTAAATGATTTTTTTTTTTTTTTCATTCAATTATGATTTTATTTTCTAAATAATTTCGTTTTTACTTTTTTTTATATATATATATATTTTTTACTTGCTCGATGTGATTTGCCTGTAGCCGTTACGCGAGCTCTCACGCATATATACGTTGCTGCGCCCGGAGTGTCCCATA
Organism: Campoletis raptor; assembly: GCA_948107755.1. Taxonomy (NCBI): domain Eukaryota; kingdom Metazoa; phylum Arthropoda; class Insecta; order Hymenoptera; family Ichneumonidae; genus Campoletis; species Campoletis raptor. Next base: position 26,934,881 of record OX403622.1, on the reverse strand, counting down.
GATATCAGAGCAATTTTTTTTTTTATACTGTAGTTCTAATTACCACAAAAGAGTTCACTTAAAAATGAGCTATAAATAAATAAAAAATACATTTTAGAATAATAACGATTCAAGCACGTTTCTAAAAACTACAGATTTGACTGTATCGATTTGTGAAATAACACATTTTTTACGTATAATATTCGTCTTGAAACTGTTTTGTTGTTTAGAATTCTGTTTTCGAAGAACATTTTCAGGATGAAGTAAATTTTAAACGGTTCGAGCTTTGTTTTTGAATCTTTGTTCACATATTTATTGATTTTTTTAAAACACGTTCAAATATTTTTGCGCAAAAGACAAAATGATTAATAAATTTGAGGAGGTTTTTTTCTGAAATATGTTCGTGAAATTGGCGACCGCTATATTCTCAATAATCAGTTGGTCGATTAAGTTGAAATTTGATTCACGTCTTCGTTAGACTGTGTATTTTTTGATCTAATAACAGAATTAAGTCGAAATAATTTTTAAATTTAGATTTATAGCCCGTAAAGGGGGAAAAAAAATTAATAATCAAAATTCGGTATGTCATCATTTATGGAAAAATTAAATTTTCTGTCTGATTCTGGTACAATATCTCATAACATTGATATATATATTAAGAATATGTTTGATTTTGTTTTATGCATCAAACGTCCGAGATAAAATGTTTTAATGCTTTTCTTTTTTTTCAAAAACTTAAAATGAAAAAAAATACAAATGCTTTACGAAATTTCAAACACACCAAAAAACTCGAAACGTTTTTGATTCATTGTATCAAAAAAATCTTTTCCAAAAAATGGGATTCTAGAGAACAATACAGCTTAATATTTAATGCAATAATTTAATCGCCGTTTAAATGAAAAAAAATATATATTTATATTTACCAACAAATTTGAGGTCGCGAATAAACTGGATATCTCTGAAAATTTGTATCGAGCAACAAAATTCTGAAAATGAATTCCCGAAATGAATATTTAGCTGCACTTTTTTTTGCAGCCTTGTCAAAAACCAAAATTTAGATTTTTCGTCAAAGGTATTTAATGTATAGACACATGTTGTGTAAATAACATAAATGATGATGGTGTGGCCATGGGTATGTATACTACGAACAACAACAAAAAAGAAAGTACTTCTATTAACATAAAAATCCTGTACAGCACGCAGCTTTTGTTCTCGAAAGAAAAACGATCCATTCTGAGATGCTGTTTAATGATCGAAAGCAAATAAATCTAAAACTTTGAATATTTGTTAATGTTTGATTTTTCAATGATTTTTAAATAGCAATTGGAAAAGGATTGTTTTTTTTTTGTATCGACAGCGCTCTCAGTGCCTTCACTGCATTTTGCTTGACCTCAAATTTGCTTTCTTGCTTCAGTTGTGTGTGTTTTTTTCTGTTTTCTGTGCGTTTGCATATTTTGTTTCTACATATTTTTTTTCAACACCGTTGAGCACACACTTTCATTCAAGAGGAACTCGACACATTGGAAAACAAAACGTCAACGGAAAAAGCTATGATTCGTAAATAATCTTATTCAATAAGAATATCATGAAATTTTATACTATGTGCTAAATGAAAAAATTAATTATAATATTAGGGGACGATTCATTTTTTGTATTTACCAGGAACGATTATTTTTGTTTTCCCATTGGGAAGGTAATTGAATTCAACTGCAGAACCTGTCATCGTATTAGGTAGAAGTGTAGAAATTAACGTATTTCAATATCGTAATTTTTTTTTCTCCATATTTTTTAGAACCCACCCCTGAAACTTTAAATTTTGTAATTTGATTAGCCCCTCGTAACAACTTTATTTTCAGAATGAAAAAAAAAAACCATAAAAACAAAGCAAGCATTTGATAAATAAGAATTGCCATAATTATCGTAAATTTCTATCAATTTGCACGATCGATTATTATACACATGTAAAAACAACAGAAACAACAAACAACAAAAATAATGTTTCGGGAATTTCGTTGGATGTAAACGTAAACCAAAATAATGAAAAAAAAAAAAAAAAAAAAAAAAAAACAAAACTCAGTGGACTGAGAGTAGTCGCATTAACCGTTTTGGCAATTCGTATTTAGAGTGTGGTGTAATTTGAAAAAAAAAAAAAAAAAAAAAAAAAACGAAAAGAAATCATCGTAAATTCAGGGATGAAAAATATTGTTTAGAAAAGAAAAAATGTATGGCCTATCGATATTTTGAATCTCTGAATCATTGTGATGAAGAATTTTTTTGATTTACATCTGCACGCATATTGGAAATAAAAAAATATATATATATCTATATATAAAAAATAACATTTAAAAAGCGCACCCATTGCAGAGTGTGGCATTTTTCTTTTCTCGATTTTTTTTCTTTTGAGCATTGTGGTACGTCGTCTAGTGTTGCTAATGTTGGTTGTGTCTTGTCTGTTGTGTCGTCAGCAAGAGCACGCAGGCTTGAACCCCACCGAGTCCATGACACGCGCGTTGATTAGTGACGATAATATCGCTCGCCAGTCTGCCCTTGGTCCTGTCCAATTGGGGTACGTACCTAGAGTGACCTCCTTCACTAGCTACACCTTCAAATCCTCTCCGAACAACGACGACAACAAAAATTCTATTTTCCTTCCCTTTTTCACTCTTTCTCTCTTTCTCTCTCTTTTTAGCAACTGCTTCAACAACTTCCTTCTAACTAACAAAATGGTTTGACAAATTATAAACAAAAAATACTTTAAAATTTGCTGCCAACATTTTGGGGAATGATTTTGCAATTAATTCCAATTTTAAACGTTTCTTTCTTAACATTTGAATATCGTTGTCTTTGACGAACAATTTTACTGGGAACTGTACAAAACAAACATTTTTAATACAACAATTTTTGCCTTGGATTATACAAGTTTTGGGACAGTTTTTGACCAATTTTTTACTCAAACTTCCACTAATGGAATTATATTGGAAAAGTTATTTGAAAGAAACAGGAAATTATTTAAAAATCTCACTGTTTTTATTCAAACGTAAATTTTTGGGAAAGTTATGTTGTTTCTTTTTTTTTTAATTTCAATTTTTTCGTTTGCTCTAAGATGAATATTTAAATACACATTTTTTTATGGTAGTTAGAGTTAGGAACAATTGAAAAGACGATTTAATCAGAGAAAATTTATTTTTTTACACAGTTTTTGGTTTCTAAATTGAAATATTCTTGGAAAGTTTTTAGTGCATTTTTTCAAAAACAGAATATTATCGATAACTCGTAAAGTACAGAAATTTCTATTCTAACCTTTGAGTCACTTTTCTTTTGGAGTTTTTTTTAAATTATTAAGCTACTATTTCAATAAAAAATAGAGGGTTTTTTATTTCAACATGGTCTCTGGGGCATTCATAAATGTAGAAAAATATGAACAGTCATTATTTGTTAATTGTAAAGATACCACAAATCAATAAATAGTCAAATTTCATAGTTTTTCTTAAAAAATGTAATTTTCTATTAAACTATCATAAACATCAGAACGCCAATTTTTTTACAAACTCAATACACTCCAAAAAAATTTAAAGAATTATTTCATAATTTTCCCTCTAGTAGTTTTTGTCCTAAAAAATAAAGAAACAATTGATTTTGAACTTTTTCACAAAAAAAGAAATCATTTTTCAATAAATTACTATGAACCTCGAGATACCATTTTTTCCAAATTTTTTCACCGATGGTTTTTGATTTTTAAAAATAATGTAACAATCAATGTTAAATTTCCAAATTTTGAGTTTATACTTGTAATCAATAAAAATCTTTGAGCTGCAAACTCAAGAAAAAATTTATGGTTTAAAGCGTTAATTGACTATTTTAAATATTTTTCCACAAGCAGTAAAATTGTGTATTTAATGTTTCATAGCTGCTCTCAATTATCAACAGAATTCTAACGTAGAAAAAATTTCAATCTGACAAATTTGGTGAAAAATATTTCAATAAAAAATTTGACTTCTCCCTGAAATAAAATTATTCAATTCGATAGAATTTTTTTGTAGAATAATAGAAAAATTGTAATTTTTGTATTTAATATTAAATCTAGATTATTTGCTTGACGAAAATTCCGAAAAATTTCGATCAGACGTCATGAAAATCGAATCAACGAAATCGTAATTCTTGTAGTTAATTTGACATGTAATTTGTAAACTCGTGTGGAATTTTATGTAACGTTTGGAATGCTGCATCAAAAAAACCCATCCTCCCACAACTGATACTCGAATGAAATAACGTTGAGAATATAGTTAGAAATGAATGATAAACATTTTACATGAAATTTTCATTAAATGTAAAAAACACAATAACAACATGAAAATCCAATTCAATAATCACGTACTATCGTTTATCCATCTTTCTGAACTCACAAAATCACTCGTGATACTCAATTTTTCGGTTTTTTTTTACACTCATACAAATAATTCAAAACAACAAAAAAATACAATACGTTTTGTTTTATCACATTTTTTTTCTTCTAATATCTGTGACACCAAACAGCAATTTTGTCTACAAAAACTCGTCACAATCCGTCTACCTGCATCCGTTTGAAATCCGTAGTTAAATATTCTTTTCTCAAAAGCATACAATTACACCCACATTGAAAAATGCATATAAAAATATATACGTGTATAAAGTGACGTACGAAAAAATTGCAGCAAAAATGATATCAAAGCTTGCATCGTTGAACCGCAAGGAAAAAGAAAAAAAAACAAGTTTTTTTCCTCGTAAATAACTATTTTTTAAAATATTTTTCAACTGCTTCAAAAATTCGGTGTTCCGAAAATTTGACAGATGTTAAAAAATAAGTTTGAATTATTGGGAGAAGTAGAGGAGAAATTCATCGTCTTGTACGTCACTTTATATTTATATATTTTTTTCATGTATATTTTGAGCAGTAAATGTTTGGTTCGCTATTGTTGATTGTGAAAAAAAACCACGAAAAATCCCTCGCTCTCTTTAATTTGACTATTTTTCGTTTAATTTTCCCATTTGAGCTACTTTTCACAATACAGAGTGGTACATTGAGTCGCAATAATAAATATCTCAATGACATTAAAAAGGTATGTAAAATGACCATGGCTACAGAAATCATCATTATTTGGAGCAACGTATATTTCTTGTTTATGTTTAAAACATGATTTTTTTATTTATTTCGACAGTATCGTGCATCTCTGTCACCGAATTTTCGTCCATCTGCGGAACGAAAGAGATTTGCAAAAGAAAAGAAAAAAAAAGAAAAGAAAATTCGGCTTTTGTTAGTCGGGTTCGATCGATACAGATTGAAAGAGTATAAAGACGAACGTTTTTCTCTTTATTTGTTGTATAGAATGTTAGGCTTTGATGGAGTGTGTTTGCGAGTTTAGAGGAGAAAACAAAAAGAAAGGATAAAAAATTATACAATTTAATATCCGTTTAATGAGGTGCTGATTTTTTTTCAACGTTATTAACTGTGTTAATACCCCGTTTCCTGCCCCTTAAGAATATTAAAAAAAAACTTAGCTAGGGTTTCTGTATGTTCGAAATTTCGCGATTTAACATTACGAATTCTAACATCATTTCTCAATAGCTTCGTCGCTGGAGTTATTCTGAGGGAAAGGATTCCTGCCTTTGAACGGATGCTGTGGAGAGCTTGCAGAGGAAATGTGTTTCTTCGTCAAGCAGAGATTGAAACACCTTTGGAAGATCCATCTACGGTATCGATATTACTCCTCAACATAAATATTTTTCCCCTTAAGAAACGTTACTCCAAAAAGAATTTTTGAAAATCGATAGTTTTTCAATATACTTGTTTTTTCTTTCACAGGGAGATCAAGTCTTCAAATCCGTCTTCATTATCTTCTTCCAAGGTGATCAACTGAAGACTCGTGTGAAGAAAATTTGTGAAGGTTTCAGGGCGACCCTCTATCCTTGCCCGGAAGCACCTGCTGATCGTCGTGAAATGGCCATGGGAGTCATGACACGAATCGAGGACCTCAACACCGTTCTTGGACAGACTCAGGATCATCGACATCGCGTACTTGTTGCTGCTGCCAAAAACATCAAGAATTGGTTCGTCAAAGTTCGCAAGATCAAGGCTATTTATCACACACTTAATTTATTCAACTTGGACGTCACCCAAAAGTGTCTCATTGCTGAATGTTGGGTTCCTGTATTGGATATCGAAACTATACAGTTGGCTCTACGACGTGGAACTGTAAGAACAATGTTTTTAAAACTTTGTTGTCTTTTTTTTTTTTTTTTTCATTTTTTTTTCGTTTTCATCTTTTTGCTGATTTTTACTATTTTATTGGAAATTTTAAAAATTGTTGCACTCTTTATTCCATTTTTCATTAATTGAATTCTTATTTGACCATGAATTCTGTTCGCAATGATCTAGTAGAAAAAAATTACATTTTTTGTTGTTGAATGTTTGGGGCTGTGAAAATCAATCATCGATCACTAAATATTTTAAAAATCGAACAATTGAATAACTATTGAAGAAATTTCCGTTTTTTTATAATCCTTTGTTGAAATGCTGGGTCAATTTGACCCAGAGCATATTATTAGCGGCCCTTAAGGTCGGTTTTGATTGAAAAAAATCACGAGTCCACTTGAAACATTCCTTAATATGTGCGCATCGTAAAAAAATAGAATAGAATTGTTTAAAAAAAATGAATGAAAATTAAATTTTGGAAAAGCGAGCATTTTACTAAAAAACTTCATAATTTTGAATATTATTGAGAAGTACTCGAAAAATATTTCTGATGTAGGAATAATTGAGAGGGTAAAGAATGAGCTCGGGTCAAAATGGCGCAGTTTGTCAACAAGAAAAAAAAAAAAAAAAACCCCAATGCATATAATGTCGATTTTCCATTGTTTTTAGGAACGCAGCGGCAGTTCAGTTCCACCAATTCTGAATCGTATGCAAACATTCGAAGATCCACCGACGTACAATCGTACGAATAAATTTACAAAAGGTTTTCAAGCCCTTATCGACGCATATGGTGTGGCTTCTTATCGCGAAATGAACCCAGCACCGTACACGATAATAACATTTCCATTTCTGTTCGCTGTAATGTTCGGAGATACGGGCCACGGTCTTATAATGTTTCTGTTTGGTGCTTGGATGGTACTGAAGGAAAAACCATTGGCAGCTCAGAAATCGGACAATGAAATATGGAACATATTTTTCGGTGGTCGTTACATCGTTTTTCTCATGGGTTTGTTCTCGATGTACACCGGTTTGATTTACAACGACGTGTTTTCAAAGTCGCTCAATATCTTCGGTTCCTACTGGTCCGTAAGAGGCGACTGGGCAACGATACACGGAAATAAAAATCTTCAGTTGGATCCAAATACAACATCGTACGTTGGATATCCGTATCCAATTGGCATGGATCCGGTGTGGCAATTGGCTGAGAACAAAATTATATTTTTGAATTCTTATAAAATGAAAATTTCCATTATTTTCGGTGTTATACACATGTTGTTTGGCGTCACCGTCGGCCTCTGGAATCACATGAACTTCAAACGACCTACCAATATCATTTGCGAATTTATTCCTCAGGTCATTTTCCTCAGTTTCTTGTTTCTCTACATGGTCATTCTCATGTTCATCAAATGGATCAAATTTGACCCAAAAGAAACCGGTAAGTTAAAATATTGAAAAAAAAAAAAAAAAAAAAATACAAATATCATCTAAAATAATCAACAAATCAAATTCTTCATTTTCAGTAGAAATCTTACAATTTTTATCGTATGTCATATTTCTCTGAAAACGTATGTGTAAAACATCCTTAAAGTGATCCATCATTGTCGTGAGTACGAAAGCGATAACAAAAAAAAAGATGCACGTTTTTTTCGGACATTCTTGAAATTTCAACCAAAAAAAAAGTCATCTTCTCTGACGAAATGAGAACCATGTATTACTTATATTTTTATTCAAATATCAAGCTTTTCCGAATAAAAAATGTAGCAGATTATTGTATCGACCTGACGATTGATAGATCACTTCATAAAAGTTCTTGCAAAATTGAATTAGTTTCGAGAAATCCTAGAAAAATGATCTCAATTAAAAATAACCGTTGTTAAAAATAATCACACCGAACTTTCCAAGTACAGCAAATAACAAAACAAGCCATAAACAACAAATGAAATTCATTCCAAAATAAATAAGAACTGAACAGCTACAAATGGGTAATTTTGAATATAATTATTTCCAACGCTGGTCATTGTAGTCATTGATCAATTTTCCAGAATATTTTGAACGTGGATATTTTTTTAAATTGGTTAAAAACTTCAGACACACCTTCGAAGTTCGAGATTGATGTTAAAAGGGCAATAATTATTGTTTTTTTTTTCGTTGTAGATATCGCTTACGGTCCATACTGCGCTCCATCGATTCTCGTTACATTTATTAACATGGTATTGATGAATGAATCAAAAACGTTTACTGGTTGCCACAAATGGATGTACGCCGGTCAGGGTGTTTTCCAGAGGATGCTTCTTATTCTCGCACTTCTTTGCATCCCATGGATGTTGCTCGCCAAACCAATTATGATGATGCGTAGCCGTCGGGCACGTCATGTCCAGGTAACGAGAAAAAATAACATTTTTTTGAATGAATATAATCTTCGAAAACGTCCTTGAATAATAAAAATGTGTGAAAATTTTGTTTTTTTTTTTTCAACTCATTCTTTAATTTTGGATTCGGCGTTAAAATTTTGGAAATCATTCCTTTTTATTCAGCTGAACAATCATGGAACGGAAAATGGTGACGTCGAGGGAGGTCCAGGGGCCATTCAGCAAAACCCGGATGCACCGGTCGCTCATAAAGAGGAAGAAATTGAAATGAGCGAAGTTTTTATTCATCAAGGTATTCACACGATCGAATACGTATTGGGAAGCGTTTCTCACACCGCCTCTTATTTACGTCTTTGGGCTTTGTCACTCGCTCATGCGCGTAAGTTTAAATTTTGTATTTTTACAAATTTCATTTTCGCTCCATTTCATTTCCTTTTGCAGAGAAAAGCCCTTCATTTCATTTTTGTAGAGAAGGTTTGATCGAACAAAAAAGAAAAAGGTTATATTGGATTTTTGGCTTCCATGTATTTCAGAGCTGTCGGAGGTGCTGTGGAACATGGTAATGCGAAATGGTTTGGCTCAAGAAGATTGGGTCGGAGGAATTATCCTCTGGGCGATTTTCGGTTTTTGGGCTGTTCTCACCGTAGGAATTCTCGTTCTTATGGAAGGCCTTTCTGCGTTTTTGCACACCTTGCGTCTTCACTGGTAAAAAAATGAAAAAAATAATAATTAAATTTCTAAAACTTGCACACCAAGATCGCGATGATTATAAAAACGATCGGAGCATAAATTCTTCGTAATTATTCAATGTAACGTTACGTATGCAATGTTTTTTTTTTTTTTTTTTTTACAGGGTGGAGTTCCAGAGCAAATTTTACGGTGGCCTGGGCTACGGATTCACTCCGTTCTCCTTCGAAATAATTCTCGAATCGGCTCAAGCTACTCCGGAGGACTAAGAGTTCTTGGAGCTTAAAAAAAACGTAGTTTTCGAAATAACTGAGAAAAGTAAAATATGCACTTAAATTAGATTCTCAGTTGGTTAAATATATGTCAAAATTCGTGAGTTTCTCTCTACAACTAGACGCGTGTTTATTTTTTTCAATTTTCATCTCTAGAACTGAAATAATCGTCAGTCATAATGTGTAACTTTGATTTCCGTCAAAATATAAGTTTTTTTTTTTTTTTTTATCCACCCCGTTCAAATGTATTGTTTCTCACAAGCAAAAATAAGAAAAAAAAAAAAAAAAACATGTAGTACGTTGTTGAAACGGCAGGTGCTTTTTTTTACTCGTTTCATTCCGGATTTTTGATTTCGAGAGTATCGTCTGAAGGGAAAACGAAGATAAAAACTCTCTACTAAATGTAATAGTTACGTGTGTATTGTTTGTCCGTTTATTATTCATGAAAACGAATTAGAAAGAGAGAGATAAAGAAAGAGAATTATAAAATTGCGCGTTTTTATTTAAATTTATTATATGAACAAAACTGTAGCCTCTTCGTAGGAAAGCAAAATTCAATGTTGTCGAGCCCTGCGACAAAGGGTGAAAGACTCGTTTGTTAACGACGATTTTCCAATGCTCATTAGTAAAAAAAATAATAATTGTTGAAACACAAAAAAAATAGAAGTTTTTTAGAATAAACAGGATTCTTCACTCGATCGCTATAGATCTGATGTTTTAGTGACAAAACTACTAGAAATGCTTAGAAAAGATATTAAAAATGCTAATCTATAAATATATATACATAAATATTTAATTCGTCTCTTGTGAAACTCCATGGCACTCTGTACTACTACTATATATATATATATATATATATATAATATTATTCCGATGGCATTAAAAGAAGAAAAAAAATTCAATGCTCATTGGTGAAAGTTTTTCGTAACGAGTTTCCTGATGTATGTTTGTTGAATCTGGAAATCGTGCTCTCAACATCATACTATGGGCTCCCGAACAAAAACGACCCGTAACAATAATAAAAAAAAATTTCCTTTTCTGCATTTTTTCGAACCGTTTTGAATTTTATCAATTTTTCTTCATGAAATAATGACCAAACGCAATTTTATCATACAACGTTGTCTTTTAGTGATCAATAAACGAAGAGTATCGAAATGAGCGGCCATTTTTTTCACCATTTTAATGGAAAAAAATATCATTTTCATAGCTCACGAGCTTAAATATGAACTTGAAATATTTTTCAACGTCGAAGTAACCGCTGGTCTATAAATGCGAGTTTTTTTTGAAAATTTCATCTCTAACACTTCCAGGTTTATATCTGAGACGTTATAAACGATATCAACGTTTGTCTTCTCTAGTAAGACGCAAAAATGTTGGGAAGAACAACAACCCGACGTGCATGTGACAAGGGTATCAGTAAATATAATTTTCGAGGTATTTATATATCGATGGAATGAGAATTGCATTATTTTATATATTTTTATGGCAACCGTGATAAAAAATAATCTAAAAAAATTCGAAAAAGCCATGCGCCATGCGTTTGGCTTCGTATTTGTGACTTAATTCCGCGATTCGCAGTAAACAAAAATAGGATTCTAGGAGGTAGCATTTTCGAAAAAGATATCTAATTGTCTGATGTCTGTTCGAAGAGCATCCACTAGTTGACACATGACAGTTGTCCGAAAAACAACATTGTTCAGAATTCTGATAACTTTGAAACGTCCTTGAAGGTCATTTATCAGCTGTTCAGTCTGTAAAAATCTTTCCGCTCGTTTTATTCGAACCCAATTGGATAGTCTTTGCAGTAAAGAGGTTATGTTTATACTTTTGTTGATTTAAATGCAAAAATCATACAGTTCTGGCTTATCCACTCTTTGAAGTCTAGTATCTTTGTCTTATTTTCTTAATTCGATGTAAAAATCGTTCATGAGATAATTAGAAATTGTACTACAACAAATTAAGCTGGAGGTTGCGGGCGTGCGCAGTGGTGTTGATACAAACATATGGCACATATGGAGCCACAGCCATACACAATGTACATGCGGGTAAAAACTCCCCCTCTCGGGAACGCGTTATCACTCAGTGTGTCGCAGTGGTCGCAGTCTTCTCCTGTCTGTTGATCAGGATAAAATCAGGCTGTCCACCATCTTTAACTACCACTTCCAGCTCGGTCGGCTATTCGTTTAGCTGTTTTATTTAGTCGATCGCAGTCCGCGAAACTGTTAGCACCGTTCAATATTCGTTTTTTCAAAATTTTGATAAAACCTAAAAAACAACAATGGCTGATAAACAACGAGTGTGCATCGTTGGCTCTGGAAATTGGTAAGACATTTCGTAATAATCAAGCGTTCTGTTATTATGTTTTGAAAAATCAATAAACGTTTATCAACATTAATAACTCAAATAGAGTTCCATGATTACTATGAATATAAATATTAACGTTTTGGCTTCGAATGAAACAACAATAAAAACACGAAATTGTAACAAACCCATGGGATTTGTAATATATGCGCAGACGGGTCGTGGAATATTCAACGTTATCTCGAAAACAATACAACGTTCGAAATATAAAAATCGTACAAGGTCACATGTGGTTATGAAATTTTTTTTTTTCGAATTCTCTTCCGTGTACCGATTGGTTTGTATTTTTAACTATCGGTGGAAGTGTTTTAAGTTTAAAAATGTTAGCTGAAGCAGAAAATATGCATGTCACATCAGCTTTAAGCTGTGAATATTCATTATGGAGTCGTTATGCCTGCGCCGTTATTTTTCCATCCTGCAACATTCTTTTTTCGTTTCCATATCTCCTCTGTCGCAATGTTGTTATCTCATTCACGTGGCTTCCTAACATTCCTATCTTTCTCTTGCTCGTTCTCCAAAAACCCTTGGCTCCTCTCGCGGCCGCGGCTCACCATTTTTTTACGAAACGACCTTTACACTGTTCTTTTTCGTCTGTCGTCACAACTCTCAAGTACGTTTTTACTCTCCCTTTTTCGCTCTCTCTTTCTCTCTCTCTCTCTTTACTCACTTGATTTTCTAGTATTTTGCATACACATAAATTTCCGGAGAACTTGTTCAATGTTTTACGAAGATTGGCGAAATTCTAAATAACGAATATCTTCTCGAACTTATATTTCCGAAACTTTCCCCATTCATTTTTATCTGGTCAACTCAGTTTTGCTGTATCCACAAATCTGTGTGGGGGAAAAAAATGATCTTTGTTTGTTTACCTCTCGATGTTTATTTATTAATAATTCAATAACGACTGAACGAATTTTAAGGAATTCTTTTAACAGGAACAACGTTTATGTTTCACAATAAGATGTTTTACGTTTTATGGATGATATACAAACGAAAAACCCAGTAATTGTTGTGACAAATCGAACACTCAAAATACTGACAAAAAAAAGATTCGACAACGTATGTCCCAACACGATCCGAAGGGTTAGCTCGGTACAGAATAAAAGTTTTTCAATATTTCGTAAAATAGAACATTTTCACAATCATTGTTACGCAATGACCCCCAAAAACCTCAGACTTCGAATTTTATTACGAAAATAAAAAAAAATAACAATTTTTCAGTCATTTTTTTACTTGCGTTGAAAAATTTTTTAGGAAGCAGATGAAAAAGGTCAAGTTTTGTAACAATAACGTGGACGAAACGGGGAGTAGAGCCAGTAGGGCATAGATATCTATACGTGTATCTATTTGTCTATAAAAGTCAATATGTTTCGTGTCTGCATGAAAAAAAACAGTATTCGACTAAATTTTTTCACCTCTGTATAAATAATGAATCTTTCTGTAGACAACATTCTCAAGGTTCCATAAAATGTAACAATTTTTATGAAATCTTGACGTATCGATTAAGGAATCGTTCTGAGCACTATTTTCCATCATTACAGCTGTAGCGTTAATGACCTTGACCTTCGGAACATAGTCCCAACGATATTTGAAAGAAACGAAAGTTCTAAATCCATAAATGTTGAAAGAAATAAAAAAAAAAACAAACGAATGTGTTTTCTTTCGTTCTTTGTGCAATTATTTCTTTACAATGCTCAACGTTTTTTCATTACTCAAGATATTCGTAATTATTTAATACGAAACTAGACGAAATTGATTTAAATTTATATTTTAAAAAAAAACCTCAAAAATCCGTGATGATGAAAAAATGAAATAAAACACAAAAAATGAGATTCTTTATTGCTCTTTTATTTGCTGATGAATTTATGACGTTTGCCAACGCTATAAAGGAACGACTTCCACTTGAAAGCGACTAATGAATTTTAATATTTCTGTCACTTCTTTAATTCGAAGTAAAAAAAATTCTTGAAAAAAAAAAAAACGTTTTTTTTGTCTCTCAATTTTCATCAGCATTGCATTAATTTTTGTATCGTTAAATTTCAGGGGTTCGGCAATTGCTAAAATAGTAGGAGCGAATGCAAAACGATTGGAAAACTTTGAAGACCGTGTGACGATGTACGTTTATGAGGAGATGATCGAAGGAAAAAAACTAACGGAGATAATAAACGAAACACACGAGAATGTTAAATATCTGCCCGGACACACATTGCCTGAAAACGTGGTAAGTTATCTTTCACCAAATCTTCTCAGAATAAAACAACAAAAATCCCAAAAACAAGACTAAAAAAGTTTTATCTTAAAAATAGAATTAAGACATGTATATAAAGTCGTTCGGTTTCGAGCTTTAAACTCGAATAACTTATTACACAATATTTGCAGTTGAATGTTCTCTTCGACATAACGCAATGACAAAAATATTTCTCTTTTCGTATTCTTGTTTTTATTTTTATTTTATTTTTTTCACGAGCTTGAAAAGCTAATCCCATTAATCTTGAATGTTCCATTGACTTGATAATATTTCTTCAGGAAAGTGATTAACAATCCAACTCTAATTCCTTCGCTAAAAATGATTACAGAGTGTTATTATTTATTGCTGGTATCAAAGAAATATATTTTTCATTTACTCCTCAAGATATAGAAAATGTTATTTTTATTCACAAATGAAAACAACATTTGTGGATTATTCTATAATCTGTGTGAATATTTTTCAACTTAAAATCATTTTTAAATACAGTTACTTCCAACTTCCTTGTTCCAGTAATTTGAGAAATCAACACACTGTCGACGAATTTTTTACTCGTATATACTGTTCAATTGATGAAAAATAATGAATTATTTATAAATTTAGCATTCAATTGAATAATCGACACTTTCAACCAGAAAAATTTTCTCAGGGCTTTTTCTAATACAATAATTCTCATTCGGAAAGTGAGAAATTTTGCTATAAATGCTATTGGAGTTTGCACCATTGGAATGCAACAAAAAATATTTTATGCATTCATTTTTTTTTAGAACCTTCGGAACACATTATACTGATAGATTTTATTCAGTCAGTCTTCAAATCGTAAATAAATATTGTCCAATTATTCGTTGTAGACTGCCTGTAAATTTTAGGCTCAATTGTAAAAATACAGGAATTTGGTTGCATGCATTGCTACAACTTATTTTTTTTTCGATTCAGTCAAATTTTCAAAGCAGTGAATTAAAAAAAGAAAAAAAATCGTTTCGGTCAAAGAATTGATGAAAAATTTGATAAAATTACAATTAAAGTTCCGTGAACCCAAAGCTTCACTATTTCCATTAGTTTCTTCGACAATCGAGGATTTTGAAAGCAGATAATGACATTTTTCGTTATTAGAATATTTATATTTCTTTAGGTGGTGCAAAAAAATTGATTTTTCGATAAAATATGTCATTGGTTCACCAGTACCAAGAGTAAGCAATATTTTTTGCTTGCATCAGATCTTTCACGCTTGAGAACCGAACGTTTATATTGATTAAACGCTGCCAAGCGTTTTGTACTTTTTCGTGGGCTTGCAGATGTTTGTATTACTCATGCATTTTTCAGGTGTAACTAAAACGTTATTCAAGTGAAACAAAACAAAAAAACACATTTTTTGTCATCGATCAACGTCCAATAATCCAGAGATAATTGAACCAAACGATTTTCTTTCGTTATTGGAATTTATTGTTGATTTTAAACCCGATTAAATCGTCGTAAACATTGTCGTTTGTTACGTTCGACTTACATGGGCTTTGGTCGAAACGTCATTTAACTCGTTTTATCCGCCACAAGGCCGTGACAATAATGACGGCGGAAAAACGTCCGCGCCAAGTAGATTACATGCTCCAAGCTTAGAAAAACATACGTCTTATAAAACGAGCTTAATCAATGGATCAATGGATTCAAAGTACATCGATTCGGAGCAAAAAACAATTGCAAATTATTTCGAAGAATATTTCTAACATAAATTTCTTATTTGGAAAATATGAATTCATTTAATAAACGAATATGAGAAAAAATAATATAACATCATAATGATTAAATGATTTTTCAATTATTATTTAGAGAAAATTGATAGGCAGGCGTGGGAAAAAAACACCATAATTATTCCATGAAATTGAAACAGAGACGTTTCTAGCGATTCAATTTTTTTTTTTTTTTTGAATATTTAAGATTGTGTATTTTTGTATAACTTTATTGAAATTTTGTATTTACGTTTAAAAATTTTTTGCTAGCTTATTCGATGATGATTTATTTTTATTTTTTTTGTACTTTTATTTCAGGTGGCTGTGCCTGACGTTGCAGACGCTGCAAGAGACGCCGACATTTTAATTTTCGTAGTTCCACATCAATTTATACGTCGGATATGCAAAACTCTTCTGGGCAACATAAAACCTACAGCGATTGGTCTTTCTCTCGTTAAAGGATTTGACAAGAAAGAGGGCGGTGGCATTGAGCTCATTTCTCACATTATTACGGAACTCTTGCATATTCCAGTCTGCGTTCTGATGGGTGCTAATCTTGCGTCAGAAGTTGCCGATGAAATGTTTTGCGAGACGACAATAGGTACAAAAAAATAATAATATTTAAACCTTCGGATACACACTGGGACATTCTGACCCGGACAGATTTTTTAGCCATTATCATCCTATTCCGATTCAACGAATAAACGATTTGTTCATTTTGAAATTAAGGCAAGTTTTCACTTGTTCAAATTAATAGCTATTTTTTTAATCTTGTCTTAACACTTTTTTTTGATAAAGAAAATTTTCCATGATTATATCACCGGTTATTAATCTCAAAAATATTAAAATTTGACAAATATATGATTTTTTTTGTGACAATCCTCATTTTTCCTAAAGTTAAGGTTTTCCATAATTTTTTCCAACAATTTAAATTGATATTTTCACATTATAACAGCAAAAATCGACATTTTAGCCTACGTCGCTTTTTGTACAAAACTGTTGAGACATTTGGTTACTCTTTATGACAAGACAAGAAATTGTTATTTGAATGGATATAAATTATTTACTAATAAAACATTTTGATTATTTTCAAGGCTGCAAGGACAAAGTAATGGCTCCAATTCTCAGGGATATTATTCAGACTTCTTTCTTCCGGGTCGTCGTCGTGGACGACGTTGACTCCGTCGAATGCTGTGGTGCCCTTAAGGTATGTCAATTTTTTTAAATTAATTTCTTTTCCAGTGAAAAGCGTGTTGAGGAATTTTTGTTGAAAAATCTTTATTTAAACTACTTTTTATATTTAACCCGTTAATTCAAGACTCGAATGAATTATGATTAATTGACAACGTTTAATATTCGCGGATGTTTTATTTTTTATCTTTTTGGTTTCACGACTTCGAGATCAATGACTTTTCTCTGCTTATCTCTATGTCGCTATAATCCCAGCAGTTGTATTATTTTTATTCTATTTTTTTCAATTTGTTTAACTGATATTTATATTTGTAGAATATCGTGGCCTGCGGTGCAGGTTTCGTCGATGGTCTTGGACTTGGCGATAACACAAAAGCCGCAGTTATAAGGCTCGGTCTTATGGAAATGATTAAATTCGTGGACGTATTTTTCCCTGGTGGAAAACTGGCTACTTTCTTCGAAAGTTGCGGCGTTGCTGATCTCATCACAACTTGTTACGGAGGCAGAAATCGCAAAGTTTCCGAAGCTTTCGTAAAAACTGGCAAAGTAAGATGAGGTTAAAGATGATATTGATTTGAAAAAAAAAAACCGCATAATGTTGAAACGGACAAACACACAAAGTAACGCCAATCCCATTTTTCGGATTTTTAAAGTAAAATCGCTGCGGCAGACAATTCAAACGAGTATTAAACTTTCACTACAATTTATTGAACGGTTTCATACAGTTACTTTATCTCAAGATTTTCATCACAATAATCGATTTTTCGGGAAAAAGAATATTTCGTTTCATATTTTGAGTAGTGCGTATCAACATAAATTTTATAAACAAGTATTTCGTTCCTAATAAGTGAATTTTATTTTCCAATCGCAGTCGATAATCGATCTCGAGAAGGAAATGCTCAACGGACAAAAGCTCCAGGGTCCGTTTACCGCCGAGGAAGTGAATTACATGTTAAAATTGAAGAACATGGAGGACAAATTTCCACTTTTCACAGCGATCCATCGAATCTGCATCGGAGAGCTCAAACCGGAAGATATGATCGACTGTATTCGCAGCCATCCCGAACACATGTAAGCAACACCAAATCTACACGCAACCAAATGAGAGAGTATAGAATACAAATTAAAAAAAAAGACGTTGTAAGATATCGGAAAGGTTTTTTCGCGTTGGGCAAATAATTCGCGAATAAAGAGTGAACAAAAAATTATAATATTCGAGGAAAGAACAAAGAGGAATTGAAGAAGAAAAAAAAATTCAATTTTTTTGGTTCAACGCGAACAGGTCTTTTGTAAATATCTAACGTGACAGGGACTTGTTACTATATATAAATATAGTACAAAAATTACACCAAAGGAAGATTATAAAATGCATAATCAATACGAAGTTCGATTTGGACGAGGTGCGAACTAAAAAAAAACACGTAACGTGTACATAGTTATTTTAAATATTTAAAAAAAATATGGGAGAGTATATTAACTTGTTGAAGTTAAAGAAAAAATGAAATTTGATCGTACGTAGCTTGGAAAAGCGCATTAGGAGCACATGAAATTGCAACGTTTTCAAAAAAACGATAAGCATCTATATTTTATCGATTAATCTCTGAATAATTAATTTGACAACGGTTCGAGAAATTTCGATCGTTACCTCCACTCGTAAATAATTACCGAAATTACATAAAAATATCATTTTTATTTCTCGGCACTAATTAATTAAAAAACAACTATTAATTTAGCATAAAAAACAACAACAAATTCAACAAATCATTAATCTAGCGTGAAAGTTGTGTCGAAAAAAAATACTTAAAATTTCCTTTCGTCTAGTCGCCGAAAAAAAATGTGATTTCTTGTTAATTTTGAATCTTAGTGACTTAGTTAATCGTTGGTGTTATTAATTATAGATTTTAATGAGTAGATTTATGGAATCGCACAATATATCCGCGCGAGCGTGAATACAGCGTGCCTTTAATTCCAGTAGTCGCATGATTTTCTTTTATTTAACCTCGTTAAAATTCTTGGTACAAATTTTATTGTATAGAAAAATGTTATGACAAAATTTTAAATGATAAACAACAAAAAAAACAGGATATAAATTTAAAGGAGTGGAAAAATTGTTATCGACTGTTATCCAATGGAAAAAGAAAAAATGCATAAAATTGTAGACAGAAAGGAAGTAAATACTTGAAACTGTACATCTTTTGCTATGATCTTTCTTTTACTCTAATCCAAGACCTTGCATTCTTTCATGTCATGCATTTACACATCGTTTTCACTCATGCCAATTTCATCTAATTTTTTTTCTTTTTTTTTCTTTTTTGTTCATCATACCACGTCTTTAGGTACGACGACAATAACAGCACGCTCGCACAAGTTTTATCATCTCCACTGTGCCATCTCTGAGTATTGCCTGGCACGAGACAAATGGGAAACAGGGAATGGGGACTAAAAGGACGAAGAGGCGACGAAAGAAATCAAATTATTTTGTCATAACGATCCCTCGTTTCGGTATGCCATGCAATATACAGCCTATAATTTGATAATATTTTATAAATATAGACTCGCGTATATAGATAAATATATGTGTAAATAAATCACGTCAATGTAACGTACATGGACGATCGAATTTCTGTAACATAATACAATTTCTTTAAGATAAAATTTATTTTTCAATATTGAGTCCTCTTCGACAAAATTTTGTTCCTTTTCGTAAATAAGAATTATTAAATCTTTGTGCACCTGTTGCTAAAGTGAATGGTTTATAACGACAATAACAGTTTACGAGCCTTTCGATCGCATTTAACAATGAAATTATTTCATTTTGTTGTTTCTTAAACTGCGTGAATTTATAAACATTCGAAAGAAGGTTTTCTGTGAAAAATGTACAAAATTTAGAACCTTATAAATATTCTGTTCGATTTTGCTCGTCAAATACGAGTTTATTGAGTCGCCACGAACTTACAAAAAAGTTTTTCTCGAAACGTCGTTTTCCAAGATGGTGAACCATTTTTAACGAACACTTTCCAAGCTAATCTTTCTCAAATGTTTTCAAATCATTTTTTAAGACATTCTTGAAAGGACCATAAAAGTTTTTGTTTTTAATTTCAAAATTTCATATTTTTTCGAATGAAAAACTGTAGAACAAAGATGCCCACTTTGATATTTTATTTTTAAATGGCCCTCGTCGCTTTTTTTCTTTTATGCACCATTTCCGAGTGGCCAAAAGTGTCAAGAAAAAAATCAAAGTCTAGAATTCCAAAAATTCTTCGTTTACCACATGATTCATTTGAATAAACGAAAAAAAATTGAACAGGTTATTAGGTTTTCTTAATTGAGAAAAATAACTGATAAAAATCGTCAATTTTTGAGCCCGTCACACTGAGAAGGTCCCTCAAATAAAGTGCATTGATATTTTTAAAGTTGTAAATTTCAAGTTAATATTAAAAATTGTTGAAAATTCATTGTATCGAGAATTCAAAGTAAAAAACGGAGTCAGACAAAACATTTTCATGGAAACATCATTTTTTTTCTTCGATTCGCCTCCATTTTCACATAAATCAACAATGTACCTCAACGTTCAACATTTTTTTTTTTCTTAATGAACTTTTCGTATGTACATATGTTTGGATATCGTTTTAATCGACAGTGAACGTCAGTTAGCGAAATTTGCTGTACATAATTATTCGTAATACTTCGTATTATCATGTCTATGCTAAAATTAACCCGGCGAAGAAATCGCTGGGTTTAAACTCTCGTCGAATAGTTTAGTTGTCGCGAAGTCTGGCCATAATCCAAGACTTGCGCGAGCGAAAACGTTAGCGAGGCTTGGAAAATGCGCTTACGACGTCGACGCCGACGCCGACGATCATCATCTCTTCTAAGGTCAATGTTGCAGCTGAAGTGTGTCAGTCAGTCGGTCAAGTCAGTCGATCGAAATTCGTCACTCAATATCAGTCGAAAAATTAACGGTTCCTTCTTTGGGATCGAAGGAACAAAGATTTTGAGAATAAATTGTTGGAGCATCGATCGAGTGTTTGTGTCAGAAGAAAACGAAAATTAATAATTTATTATGGCGCAAGTTAAGCAGAGAGTTTGCATCGTTGGAAGTGGAAATTGGTAAATATTATTTATCCGCGTAAATAAAAAATATTAATAATATTTAAAAAATGTAAAAAGTATTAAGATTCGAAAAATGTATGAAATTTTTCAGAATTTTATTCAAAGTCGTGAAAACTCACTTTGAATATTTCAATTTAACTGGGAAGCTTGGCACGAAAAGTAAAGTACGATTTCGGCCAAGGTGACACCTGAATTCAAAGAATTTTTTTCATGAAATTTGCATTCGAACTTCAATGCAACTTTGTCGATAAATTGAAAAAAATGCAATAATAAATAAAAATTAATGAACGTGTCTTCGTTTCCTTGAGTTCGTTAAATATTCATGAAATTCCTCATCGTCAATGCATTGTTGAGCAAAATGATTTTTTTTTCTCTACTTTTTCTCTACTCTACTCGCCTTGACACAACTGATAGATTTGTTTAATTTCGCAGGTTATCGAAAGATCCGCGCTTGTTAATAACAAAATAAACATTTTTTTCAGGGGCTCGGCAATTGCCAAACTCATTGGAGCAAATGCTGTAAAATTCAATGACAAGTTCGAGGAACGAGTCACAATGTACGTTTACGAAGAGATGATTGATGGCAAAAAATTGACTGAAATTATAAATGAACAGCACGAGAACGTTAAATATCTGCCAGGACACAAATTACCCGTGAATATTGTGAGTAGTGATCATTTATTGGGAAAAAACCACAAATTACGTAAAATCTATTATATTTATACAAATTAGAGATCATGCATTATTGAAATATTTAAAAAATAAGAGAATGAAAAGTGTTTGGTTTGAAAAAAAAATAGTATATAACGTTGATCAGTAGTCGGTAGTCGTGCGGATATAAACTTTTCCTGAAGGCATCAAAACTTCGTCTACTCCACCAGGAAACAGTTTACCAGCCTCCTCGTTCGATACAGTCGGTAGAATCATAACTTTTTCCCCAGGCTTTGAAAAAAAAAAAACACACGCACAATTATCATAATTTAATATTCCATAACTGATAAACTAATTTTTTAAATTCTGTAAATAATCAAAAGTCTCTTCATCGTTTTATTTAATTCAATCATTTTTTTTTTTAATACTTACAACCCAATTGGCTGGTGTAGCAATTTGGGGAACACGATCAACGAGCTGAAGAGAATCGAGAACGCGAAGAATTTCGCTGTAACGAGAAATTAAAATCACAGAAATGTCAATTTTGAGTAAAATTGAATAAAAATGATAAAACATTTTAACGTCGCCTAAAAACACAACAATTTCGTTTTTTTGGTTCCACAGGAACTGAAAGAAATGAATTAGCAAAAAAGAAACGATAAATTTAACAAATAGACGAATTGATGAACGAAAGAAAAATTGTCAGGTTCCATTTCGTTTGGCCTATCGCATCATTTTGTGTCAATTATAAAAACGTTATTTAATGTTGACACAAAATTGGTCTACTGACCAAAAAAACTTTAGGACGTCACGAAATTGACAAAGACTTTAAAAATCACTTACTCAACGTTACGTCCAGTAGAAGCTGGATACTGCATACTCAGACGAAGACGATGATCAGGACTGACAATGTACAGTGAACGAACAGTCAAAGCATGCTCAGGATCGTCCTTGTTAGCTTCGTCGATCATGTCGAGTTGAACAGCCAAACTACGATCCTCATCAGCAATAATCGGGTACGGGAAAGCCCCGGGAATGTCTTGACAATAGTTTTTAATGTCCTAAAATAATGGCAATGACCAATCAATTAATTATCATAATTATTACGTTAATTATAATATTTTGGAGCATTTTTTTCATTTTCGTTTTATCGATAAAACGTTTCAACTCTTTGACTAAAAATTCGATAAAATTTTCAAGCATATATTTACGTGAGGATGATCGCACGTTTAGAATTTTTAAAAACAATTTTTTTATCACATTAAAATCTTTCAGTTTTAAACACTTTTTTCAAAGTTTTTAAATTCTTGGTAAAAAATTAATAGAATTTAAGGAAAAAACTTACGTTAACCCAGTGAACATGATCTCTTAGCTTATCGACAGAATGGGCGAGAAGTTTTGTGTTTCGTTTCTCAAAATGAGGATGATGAACAGCAATACGACCGAGTTCTGTTGTACAGACAGGTGTAAAATCAGCTGGATGCGAAAAAATCACGACCCACCTATAAACAAAAAAAAAATTGAATAATATCGATTTATTTATTTATTTATTCGACAAAAGAGGATCGTCGAACAGTTGTTGAATCAAATTTCACAATCGCTAGTTAGATAAAGACCCTTATCATTGAATTTGAGCTTTATACATTATTGCGTAATTTGATTCTTTTATGAGAGTACTCAAGGACACCGAGAATAAGACACTCGTCAATCCTGTTCTTGTAATCATGCCGAGGTCAAAATCGAGGTGCTATTTTTGATGCTGCATGTACCACGAGAAAAGCTTTTACGTGCTAGCCACATATCGCCATGTGTACAACGTACAAACATACATCAACCTAACGATCATGCAAATCCGTCTCGTTGCAATTCTTCTCACGATTTACAATACGACACATGCTGTATTTGGAGTTGATTCTTTTTGTCACTTCGATAAATATTTGCTGAATTGATGAGGAAGAATTCAAATTACATTTTCATTTTTAAATGCGAAAGTTTTTGTAAATATTTACAATTTTTTGAATGTTTTTCTACAAAAAAAAAAAAAGGTGGAGTTAGATTTTTCAATATTTCGATTTCTTGTCTGTTGCTTCTTGGCTAGAGGATCGAATTTCTTCCAAAGAGCTCGTTTTTATTCTTCATTTCCAGTGTTCATTAAAACGATCGGTGATAATTAACTAATCGTTTATTGACCTATTTTTTTATTGTAAAAAATATAACTATTTGAAAATTTTTTTTATGCCATCAAGAACTTTGAAACATCGGTGACTTTTTGTGAATGTTATGAAAGAAAATGGAATTGAGCTTCTTTACGAAATCGTCATTGGCTTTCACGAAACATCTGAAAAAGTGATGTATTTTTTTGATTGTTTTTTACTACGAAAGCTATTGAAAATTTTCGTCACAGTAAAAAAAATGTCATGGAGCAATCGCTCGATGAAAAGCAGAAATAAAAACAGCCCTCGAAATTCTTTATTTTCATTTTTAACAAAGATATATAAAAATTTTTTTAGTATCCAGTTAATTACTCATACCCACTTACAACAATGAAACTTTAGATGGTTTAAAAAAATTTTGATTGCTACTGAGAAAAAATGGATTGTGGCTCATTCGAGTAATTTCTTCGACCCAACAATAAATTAATTCATCTTAGCCAAATTAGAACGATTGTTGAGCAAACGTAAATTAGTGTTGATCGACCAAACGTAGATTGAAATATGAAAAAACTTACGAATCTCCTTGCCATTCCCAAAAATCGATGGGACCTTGAGTCGTGTCTGCTTTGAAATTCGGAACGATTGAATTCAGCCTCATTTTTTAAAAGATATTTAACAAATTTTTTAGTAAAAGTAACGTTGACACTGGTCGGTAAAACCGATATCGTATCGTGTAAAATGTTTGGAGATTTACAACGAGTGCTTCTCAGTTAAAAGTCAGCGTTTGACTGATGAAAAATGATGGGCGTGAGACTGGTTTTAATACAGGCCGAGAGCTAGTCCCATACGCAACCCACACAGCTTCACATTCGTTTGTGTTAATATTTTTTTTTTACTGACGTAATGTAGTGGAGAGATTATCTGGAGTTCAATTGAAACATTTGGACGATACGAACACGAAAAATTCGGTCGTATTCCACTCAAGGGTTCACTTCTGTATCGATCGGATGATTTTTATTAATCTTTTAATAATACCAATCAATTTTTTTGGTTTTGAAGACATTATTCAAGAATAGAGAACTAACTGACATTTCAAACATTTTTCGATGTATGTTCTACTGTATTTCATTTTCATTGATGAGTTTTAAAAAAAAGTTATTATTGGAGTATTTTTAGTTAAATTTAACAGTTTAAATTCTATTCCACACTCTAAATTTTTTAAATATAATCATTTGATTATAAACTCGATTTCTTAACAATTCTCATTGTCAAGATTAACATATTTTCAAATTCCAGATCATTTTTGTATGGAAAATTTAAGCGTTTTTGTCAGCGATGTACAACAATTGAAGGAACGTTTTTTTTTTCCAATGCTGGAAATTTAGTTGAAATTTTTGTTCAGTAAAAAGTTGACCTTCCCAGTCAAGGGCATCAAGTTTGTCCTTATAATAAACGAAAAAAGTTTGACAGTTCTCAAAGAAATGAATGTGCACGTGAATAAAAATTACCCTCCTCCTGATCCTGTAAGGGTTTAAATAAAATAAAATAAAAGGTTTTTATAAAAAAAAGACACAAATGTCTATAGAATTATTAACCTGCGAATGTTAATTGTAGATCATGTTAATTATTTTTTTCTACAACTCAACTCAGAGCCATTTTTGCAAATATTGACTATTGGCAACGATCCCAGAAACGCAAATATTCAATATTTTTAAAACTTCGCACGTAAATGGAATGTATTAATGAAATACCAATAATTCACTTTGATATGTATAATTTATTCTCGTACCTATATTTTCAGTGTCTCAAAGCTGTGCAACTGAGACCTAAGCAAAACATTCCACACAGTTACGTGAATAACAACTTAATCTGATATGACACTCCTACAAAAATACTTATAGCACATTTTTTTTAATTTTTTTAAAATAATTTTCATTCTATTAATCTTATTTTTTATTTTTTCATTTTTAAGGTCGCTGTACCCGACGTTGTGGAAGCTGCAAAAGATGCAGATATTCTCGTCTTCGTAATACCTCATCAATTCATTCCAGGATTGTGCTCGATGCTCCTGGGAAAAATAAAACCAACAGCAGTTGGTCTGTCGTTGATTAAGGTCAATTTTTATATTTTTTTCTTTCTACTTCAATATTTATTCATTTTGTGATCTCTTTTCTCTTTGTTTTTATGAAATTATTTGAAGTTCGTGTTTTCGATTATATTCAAAAAGGTATATAACTTATTCCTCAGAAATTTATATTTTCTTAAAAGCAGATTTTTTTTTTTTACGAGTATTCACTTCCGTTGATTATTTTTCTCACTATTTTCATCGTTTTATCTGCAGGGAACATTGAATCTGTTGATACGAGATATAAGTTTGATAAGGCTAATTTTTTTTTCTTATCTCATGTACTTCAGGGCTTCGGTGATAAAGGCGATGGTACAAACATCGAACTCATTTCCAAAATCGTCGAGAAACATCTGAAAGTTCCATGCTACGTTCTGATGGGCGCTAATCTCGCGAATGAAGTTGCAGAAGAAAAGTTTTGTGAAACTACAATCGGTATTTTTTCACATTTATTCCCTTTCTATGTTGATTCTTTAACTAAAATTTTTTTTCTCGAATTATTATTGGCTTGCATACACTTTGAGGTGCAAAAAATATGGTCAATTTTAATAAATTTGTTTATACAATAAAAATTTATCCATAGAAACCACTTTTTTGGTCATTTAAACTGACATATTTTTTCATGAAAAAAAATGTTCGAATAACAAAAAGCCTTGACAAAATCTGTGTCAAGATCCTTTGTATCAATTTTTATCCAAATCGGGTGTTTAGTTTCCGAGAGAGTTACCGTTTTCAAACAAACACGTTTTTAAGAAAAAAGAAAAGTCTTTTTGACATTTAAACATATGACAAATTGAGATGCATTTTTTTTTTCTCATAACTTAAATACGTTGTTGATTCCTAGAACTTTTCAGAAATTATATTTAAAGGATATTCAACTTCCGGATGAAAAAAATTCTAATATCAAATTTTTTGACCTTCTTAAGTGTGTGCATGGCCTTAATTTTGTATCAATCGTGAATATAACTTGCCTTATTTGTCAATGAGGTAAGACTCACGAATGCTTACTCATTAATACAAAAAAAAATGTTCTCCCTTTATTTGAATACAGGATGCAAGGATAAGCGACTTGCTCCACTTTTGAAAGATATTATCCAAACTACTAACTTCAGGGTTGTCGTCGTCGAGGATTCCGAAGCGGTTGAGGTCTGCGGCGCTCTCAAGGTGAGTGTCTTGCTCAAACTTTTTATTTTTCATGTTGAGCTCAGACGAATGGACCAAAGAATCAACATTACGAATTAATAAATTCCATTGCTCGATAACGATAATTGGATTTTTTTGCATTAGTTTTCATGCTCGACGAATCAGTTGATTATTTCAGAATAAAAAATGAAATTATGATCAATCTTCTGGGTTTGTTTCGATGATTTGACAAAAAAAAAGAACACGAACGAGTTTGACCTCGCGAAAGTATAGAGACAATGCACTTTGCTTTTTTTGTATAAATCAAAAACTCGTTTTTGTTGACTCTTTCGGAAACGATTATTTTTTTTCTTATCGTAAAAATCTAATATTGGCCGTCAGGAAAAACTTGTTTTTTTGTATGGTTTCAGATTTTTAGGTCAAATATTTACAAAGATACGAGATAAACTTTGAATTCGTTATATTTTTTGTTGTTTTTTAATCACATTTTCTTTTCTATGGAATGAGAAAAATTGACAAGTCTGCAATGGTGAAAAATTCGTTACATTTATATTTATTGATTATAATTATTCTAAGCAGTTTTATATTGAAAATTTCAGAACATTGTCGCATGTGCTGCTGGTTTCGTAGATGGTCTGGGACTTGGAGACAACACGAAAGCCGCCGTGATTCGACTCGGTCTCATGGAAATGGTCAAATTTGTCGACACGTTCTTTGGTGGTGCGAAACTTTCCACTTTCTTCGAGAGCTGTGGTGTTGCCGATCTCATAACAACGTGTTATGGTGGACGAAATCGTCGTGTTTGTGAACAATTCGTTAAAACCGGAAAGGTACATATTTTTACTAAGAAAAAAGTCTCTTTTTGAAGTATTTAACAGAACATTAAAATTTTGCACATTTCATTAGCATGGAATTGTGGAGGATAAAATAAAACAAATATCATTTGCAGTAAAATCAATGATTTGATGTCAAATAATATAAAATATTTGGTCGTCACTTGTCAAGAATAATCGAATTTTGTAAAAAGTGAGAAAAACATAAGAGAGTTGTCACAATTTTTAAAGAACAACCGTCGAAATATTTTCCAAAAAATTCATTCACACTCTTACATTTTCGAAAATGATTCTCACCGCTTTTTTCGAAGCTTTAAAAACCATTAAGATGTGAAGAAATTAATGTCAAATAATTTAAAAAATTAACGAAAATTTTATAGACAATCAAAGCTCTCGAGGATGAACTCCTCGGTGGCCAAAAGCTCCAGGGACCAGCGACTGCTGACGAGGTGAGCGGTATGCTCAAGGCCAAAAATTTGACCGAACAATTTCCGATTTTCACCGCTGTACATCGCATTTGCAACGGTGAATTGAAAGCGTCTGATCTTATTGACCAAATCCGCAATCACCCGGAGCACGTGTAAGTTTTTTTTTTCACTTTGAATAATTTTCCCCTTATTTTTTTTTTTTTGTAACTTAAGTTCCTTGAGCCACAATCATATTTAACATTATTTTCCATCACAGATTCGCACCGAAAACGCTATACATGTACTGATCATGAGATTGTCATTGTTTCTAAACTAATTTCATCATTTTCTCACATTCCTAAATGAAACCGAACTAAAATTAACAACGTTTTACAAAAAAAACTAAAAAATCTGGTGAGTTTGACCTTGTAGAATTATCATTAATTAATTAATTTATTTATTAATTTATTTATTTGTTTATTTATTTATCCATTTATTTATTTAATAAAGTACGGGCGAACCCATTATTATGGTAATAATGTAAAAGAAAACTTTTGACTAATTTTCTATAATCTTCGCAGAAGTAAAGCCTAAGACGCAGATGGACATGCAACATCGTTACCATTCAACAGAAATAGTCAAAGGGCTGTTAAGAGGTGAACGACAAAAAAATAAAAGAATGTAAATAACATATTCGACCTTGTATATCTGTGATTGGTTATCGAATAAATGAGGAAAGAAAAACTCATACCTGCTCAAAGTGTTAGACGTTCAAAGTTTATTTAAATACTACGATTATAAATAATACATTCCTTCAATTTATGTACTTCCGGTTTTTTCTGTCGTCGTTGGTGTCGTGTTGTCTGTACATTTTTTTAGTTTTTCTTTTGGTATGTAGGAACCTGGAACAACTTCGTTGCTAACTCTCACTGTGTCGTCGGTAATTCGCAATTCTAAAAAAATCATTGTTTTAATGTATTTTTAAATAACTATAATTATAACGTTTGATTGATTTTTTTTTTTAGTTTGAACTATCAAGTACCATATCTTCCTGGTGCTTTCTCGACAGCCTGAACCACAGTCGTTCTTACTTCGTGTTCAATAGCCTTTGCAAAATCAATGAGCTGAAAAAAAAATTTGACGCTGTAGTTTCTACTGCGAGAAAGTAAATTTTTTTCAGTGCTTTTCAATCGCCGATGAACTTGCGATGTTTAATGTAAAAATTAAATAAATTTGCGGTAGATTTGTATCACAGCATGTCTTATTATCATAGAAAAACATAAATAACCATACATTTTTCATTATGTTTTTTTCATTATGTATTTCATACATTTCATACAAAAAAGTTTCATTTTATAATAACCGGATGTTTAAACTTTGCTTCAGGGATGAATTAGCTGTCAAGAGGCTGTTGATGATAAAAAAAGAAAACTTGTTATAAAAAGGGTGAAAAAAAGATACCTCTGTAATTGCTGCTTCATCCGATACGTTTTTATTTTTTTTGTACTCTTCATTGATTTTTAGTCTCGTTACTGAAACATCGGTTGTTTATTAAACTTGGAAAATTTTTTGAGAAGATTCGATTCCAATTAAAACTTACAATCCAAAGCGAAATCGTCTCCTTTAAAGGTATTGAGTCGCGTTCTATGTAGTTTTTTGAATATGCGAAGTGCCTGAAAGAATGAAAAATCGACGTGAGTTTTTCGGTATAAATTATTTTAAATTTCCCACTATTTTCGTTGTGCATACGTCCGCGAGAGGGCAACGAATACACGTGAAAATTGAGCTATTCTTCAATCCGATTAATTGGTGAATTGTTGCGCATAAAATTTCGTTTTTTTGTTTGTATACGTTTTTTGTTTCTTATGAATTATTTGAGCGACAATACCTCTGTGCGAAGGTTTCCACTCATCGTAGCTTCGATCTATTCAACTCTGTCAAAAACTCCAAATATACTCGTTAATTCCTTCGAATACCTGAATATTAATCATAAACTTCTGAACATTGAGAAACGCAATTTCTCAAGATTTACGTAACATTGGTGGTCAAACACCGATGCGACGGTAGGTAACGTTGTTTTAAATGTTTTGAACAGTCGCCTCTCCCATCGGTCACGTTCTTATGTGTCAATCGTTCCCTTATCTCAACTCCCCGCCGCTTCAATTTAGAAGTCAGCGCGGGAAAGTGAACGCTCGTTCAAAAATAATGAGAAATTAATAAAGTTGGAAGCGCTGAATGTTTTTGGTTACGGCAAGAGATTGAACTACGCAGCACCCGGGAGGGGCGGGGGGGGGGCATATCGCCACGAAAATTTTTCGGCTGATTCGTTTTGCCCCTCTATCGTCGACTCGGGCGTCTCTGCGCACTCCGAGACTTTCGCGTAAAATATTTGGGTGATTTTTTTTGTGCTCCGTTTTTTTTTCTCGACGAAGGTTATTTAAAAATGGCGGATACAATGTCTTCCGACACTACCTCAGAGTATCACGACGATGATTTATCCGATATATCCGCCGAACGTGCACCAAACCACGTTGTCGTGGGACAAAAACCAACAGCCTCAAATCGTTTAAACGAAAAACACTTTTTGCGTAAACTATACAATCGTGAGGTGAGTTATTTTAACCTTCAAACAACAAACGCGATTTCAACCGTGACAGAGACACACTACTCAAATCTCAACACCTGTCAAATATCAATATTATTAACGAGTTTCAATAAGAATCAATAATTAATTGTCTATTGAAAAATTGTACAATACGTCAGAATTTTTTTTCATCTGATTTCTTCGTCATATCTCCAACAAATCCAGTTTTTCGAATACTTTTAATTGTTCAAATCGTTGGCTGCATTGTTGGAGTCTTTTGATGGATTATAACGTTTGTTTTTTTCGTTTGTTTTCTTATTGTCACAGATTAGAGGCTGTTTAGCACCACACAGCTATGCAGCAGAAGAGAGATTTTTTTGCTCAGTTCCGGCATTCGGTCATTTGCCTCTATTCCAGGTCATACCTATGTCTGCTTTGGAAGCTGGGTAACGTTTGGAACTGCATTTGTTTACATTATACGTTTAATACTTTTTTTAAATTTATTTGATGATGGTCTGCAGTAAATTTTTATGGGGACTGCAAATAAACTTGCAATTGTCTGTTGTTCGAATTATCCTACGGTAGCATTCAAAAATGGACTAAAAATTCCTCGTTTCGACTCGACATCATAACTTATCTTTTCTTCTAATCAAAAAGTGTTTTATGAACCAAGACATTATTTTCCAGACTATTTTGTATTTTTAATACATTTCGAGGTCACTGTCAAAACAAAAATCCATGTTTCAAGCTTCAGATTATTTTAATGCATTAAGAGGGCATATTGATGAACTTTTGAAAATGATGAAACTTTTCCAACTGTGCTAATTCGTTAAGTGCAGGTTTGTATTGTCCAAAAACCGGAAAATAAAGACCAGTTTGTACTACAAAATTGTATTTTTGGTCCAGAATGCAAAAATGCTAAGTTTTGATCATCATCCATACCAGATTTTTTTACATATTTCTAAACGTTTTTATTGACGTTCAGTCTATCAATGAATAAGTTCTTATAGAAAAGCAATAAAAGTTTTTCGACTTATTGGTTTATTTAATTTCCTAAATAAATATTCTACGTGTGTTGATTACTATCAAGTCTGATTCATATGAATATTGACGAAAATTAATTCAAGAATTTTGAGCACTTCAAAACTATAAATAATGCGAGACAAACACTTTTATCGAATCCTCTCCATCAATTAATCGACGGACAAAAATAGTAATTTTGCGTAAAATGATTAAACGATAAAACTGAAATTTCTCGAGTTTAATATACTTTTTACACAAAAATGTGTAGGAAAAATCTATATGGCAATAAAAAACTTTCATTGTTGAAACATTTTTTCGGGCTCTGGACCAGAAACACAGTTTGACAATCTGGTTCGTGTAGTTATTTCTTAGTTTCAAATAACAGAAACACTCACACAAAGTATTATCACGGTTCGAAAGATCTCCAACGATTCAAAAGTTTCCCTGATTCTATTTCGGTAAAAAAAAAAAAAAACAATTATGAGTCATTGTAGACTTGAGAAAACGTACTTTTTCATACAGTGATGTCATACTTGTCCTTCCAGAATATAAGATCTCGAGACACTAACGATACGACTTTAAAACGAAATAATTAATTGAATATTCTTATCTGCATATAAAATTTCGAACAACTAATCAAAAAACACAAAAAATAAATGAGAACAAAATAATAGTTGATGCTGTAGTTAACTAATTGTTAGAATTTTCAATGTAATTTAATGTTTAAGGTGATCTATCAGTGGTTTGATCGATAAAAACTTGCTGCTCGTTTTTTTAAGAGAGGCTCGATATTTCAAGAAAAATCAACAGTTATGCGTCGTTCTTTTTTCCTTGGAGAATAAGATGAAACTTTTATTTTCGTTGGAATACTAAGCGTGTTCGAGAAAAATGTGTATCTTCTTTTTAGTTTTTTTTCTCGCACTCCCTTAACGGATAAATTCCCTTAATATAATATTTTTATTCATGCATTACTAATTTTTTAATTTCTTTCTTTGTTAAAAAAAACAGACACATAGTCATGGGCCTGACACAATGCGGCCAGTTTCTACTGACTTATACCTACACAATGGATCTCAGAGGAAACGGTTCTCATTACAAGTACCTGTTACATTGGTGGGCATTCGCCCCTAAAAAAATAGCCCGTAAAGTTGCCGAAGTTACTCTCTTCGACAATTACTCGATTTGTCGAGATCTCGATATAGTTATAGCTCAGTGGCCAACTGACAGGAGCAGGCTCGTTATTCATGGCCTGAAGTGAGTAAAAAAATAAAAAAATTTGTCCAACTTGAAAAAAGAAAAAAAAACCATATCAGTTGAAAATGAACATTTGATGAAGTCCTTAAAAGTACGAAACTTTTCATGGAAGCTATTTCCGTAAATTCTTCAGCAAATAACTGATATTTTCACTCAAGATTACGATATTTGTTGGTTATAGTAATTTGAGGGATGCATCACGATAGTATTTCCATTTCTGTAAATATTATTGCAAAAATCAAGCATCGGTCTTACCATGCGAAAATTTCGTCGATTTATTGATGAACTAGAATTTTTTTTTCAATCGACGATAAAAAAGTTGGATTTCAGTGAATTATTAGATAATAAATTGTCAACACATTACTATTGAGTGGCTTTACGAAAAAATTATATCAACTATTCCATTGAAATGATATTCGTGGAAGAATAAAAAAAATTCGTACAATCTGAGCTGCTAATTTTAAGGATAAAATCAATAATGCCTTTGAATTTTTTAATTTGCCTCTTCGTTCAGATTTTTGCTAGAAATGTCTCGACATAGATCATTTCCGAACACAAGTCTCAAATTATATGAAGTAATAAATTTTAAAATGATATTAATGATCTTTTTTTTATTATAGCGCCGCATGGGCGAATCGACAGCAAACGACTGATAGAGCGTACTTAACAGTAACTACGGTACCGTCGCTCGAAAACTGCCGAGATTGTATGAAAGTGGCGGCTTCCTACGAAGAAGAAGGTGAGAAGTAAAAAAAAAAACAGAAAAAAATCTACAAAATAGCATTTAGCTCATAATTAGTAAAATTTAATTAACTTTTGTTATTTTCTCACCGTTTTAGAACTTGCTGACAATTGGGACGGTTGTGTGCAATGTAATTGTCTGGTTCACGGTTTGACGGTGCATACGACTTACGAGGTAATCTCTCCATTTCCACGTTTCCGTGCACCAGTGTGTTTGAATTTTTGGAACCACATTGTCGTAAATACGGGCAATTTTTTGCACGCATTGCGAGTAGATTTGCGAGTACCAAAGTGTAAAAATGCTCAATCGAACGGTGATAAAGAAGACGATGTAATGGTAACGATGGTAACATTGGACGTGAGTGACGTTGAAGACATCGAGGAGACAAAGCACGAATGTTACGATAAAATAGAGCGAGAGAGTTCGTTTGAACATTCGCCACAGAGTTCAGAATACATAGTCGATGAGAGCTGTACCGACGAGAATAACAGTAAAAATTCCGAATGTTCCAACAGCCGAGACAACAATATTAATAGCTATAAGAATTATTCGGATAACGAAAAAATTCGAGAAAGCGGTGATTCGTCGTTGGCTGAAAATTGTAGTGATTCTGCAGAATCCGAGTGCAGTACAAGTTCGGCAACGACATTAGGAGCAACAGGAGGAAATTCGGTTAGAAGAATTCCTGAGCAACGTGCCATATCCGTGAGGGACAAAATACTGCAAGATTTTTGCGACGACGTGTCGCAAGAGTTGAATATCGGTAGCGATCTGATAACTCTAGTGAAACATTCCGCTTGTTCTCCGCGTTCGACACCACAACGATTACCGTCCTCCGATCTCAAGCAACCGATATGGCCGTCCTCGATATTAACACCGCCCTCTGATATTTTGAGTACTCGCAATTCCGAATCTAGTCATAATAATCATGATTATTGGCGTCGTAACAAAAGGCCTGTCTCACCTCAACCGAGTACCTCCAATGAGTGGAGCAACGTCAACGTTACTTCGATCAATTCACCGTTACACACTCTTTCCATAAGTCCATCACCCTCATCTTGTTGTTCTCCGAGGCTTATGTCGCCTCCGATAGTTTCACAATTTAGACATCCGAGCCCAAGGAAACGCGCAAATCTTAATTCGCCTCCTTTGCCACCGCCTCCACCACCGCCACCGAATTTAACGACCGCGATCGCTCCCACAACAATTACGGTACAACCGAGAACTCGAGCTTCTCATAAATTGAATCTCGAGGCTGAAAAAGCTTACGAATTCACCGATGACGCTCAGGAGACTTGCGAAAAATTGAGCTCTTTCAGAAAACGTCGTTTGGCTGACAAAAAATACGAATTTCGTGACGAGGCTGAAGATACTGAAAATATTGTGCCCTTTAAACACATGAGAGATCAATTAAAACATCATCGTCATTGCTCCGGTCATCGCTTGTCATCCAGAGCTCTCTCACTCGCTTTATCTAATAATCGATGGCCAATCAATCGTTACGACTCCGATCAGAGCGAAACTGACGACGTTTGTTCCGTCCAGGATTGTCTCAATTACAACGAATATCAATACACGGATACAGGCAAGTTTAATAAATCATTTAATTTATTATTTTTTTCAAATTAAATTATAATATTTATCTCTTATATTTTTAACAGAAAAATCGGTGCTAAGGCCAATAAATCAGAATCAATTGTCAAACGGTAACACGTCGAGGAATCGGTACGGAAAATGTTACGACTCAACGGCATCGCCACTAGTACCTCGTGTCTCTCTCGAATATCCGACTATTAAATGTACAGCGCACTTCAAGCGAAGTTATATAGAGTTGGACGATGAAATGATATCCGTTATCACAGACGTCGAAGGTTTGCACAAAAATTATATACATTTTTTTGCTTTTTTATATTATTTTTCATTAAAATACTCAACCAATTTTTTTTATTTTTCTATTTCAGACGATGAAACCGGTGGTTACGTGAGTTACCAATGCGTTTTACCAATGCACGTGCACGGCTCCGGATATGTGCAAATGCAAATGATCAGCAATGGGAAAGCTGAAAAAATGGTACAATAATTATTCATCTCTTGTATTAATTTTTTTTTTTAAACATAGATTTTCATTGAAAAAAAAACCATGGTGAGCGTTTTAGCTCTTTAGGCTGAG
Source organism: Campoletis raptor (assembly GCA_948107755.1). NCBI lineage: Eukaryota > Metazoa > Arthropoda > Insecta > Hymenoptera > Ichneumonidae > Campoletis > Campoletis raptor. The sequence goes on along the minus strand of OX403622.1, from coordinate 26,898,626 downwards.
AAGCTCCCTTCACCGGAATACAAAACGATCTCAATTTTTTGAGCAAAAAACTTCCATTTTACATTTGTTCAAAACTTTTTTTAGTTTCATAAGTTAGTTTAGGTCATGATGAAACGTTCATAGAATGTGACTTTATCATACATCATTCTCATCGTTATCAAAAAATGAAGAGAATGGTACATGATAAAACTTTCTTAGCGTAGACGAGGAACATTTTTTTATCTTCAAGAGAAGATTTAGATGGTTTTCGAGTCCACTGTTGGGTTTACGTTCGATAAATTAGACTGTGAATTCAAAAGGTTGATGAATTTTCAAGAAGAAGGATAGAAAGTTTCATATTTTTGTAGTAAAATTCACCAGAAATTAAAAACCGTTCACTGTTTCTGTTGCTGTAACATTAATTTTCCAATTTGAATTTTCTCTCCGTGTATAAAAATAATTTGACAAAAACGATGAATGCAAAACATGAAATATCGCTAATTTGAAAAAATTGAACCGCACAGATGTTACCCTCGGTATCAATAACTCAATTGAGTTTCGATATCGAAACATTTTCTCATCACATTGCTGACTGGATCTGTAAGAGATTCAAGAAGAAATATTGGCACTGCAGTGACTACGACATCGAGATTATTGACGTTTGTGCTATAAGCGGTGACGTCATATGTCTTCTGATAATGAAAATTCAAGCGAGCGAAGATTGCAGCCGGCCGCATTGGTAAGATGAGAATTAATCATAAAAACTGTTTTCCAAGAGCATTAAAAAATGTTTTTTTTTTCGTTCATTCACCACAGTTCGCAAGAGAGAAAACAATACGAGGTCGGCTGCAAATACACATGGAATCTTGAAACTAATCAATATCGTATAACCAACGTTCTCCCTCTAATGGAAATTAAATCCGAATCGTGGAACTCGGACTTTTCGGGTGGTGGTAACGCACTTGGACCGCTTTGGAATCCAACGCGTTTAATTGCACCGCTATTGCGGTGCAAAAGCCAGCAACCGTACGCCAGATCCGTACGGTTTCTGCAACACAAAATGGGATTCACAGGTTCCTATAGATAATTTTTATTTTTTCTTGAATTTTCGTCGACAAGTTCGAATAAATATGCTTTTAAACTATTATATGACGAAAATAATCAAGAATACGTTAAAATAGATTCATAAACAATCGAAATGTATTTTATTTGCATTTTTTACATGTTATAATTTACATTTGTTTCCTTCATGATGGATTTTTATTCGAACAAAGCAGTCAATTCGTTTACATTAAAACTTAACCATCTCTCGATATTTATTGATATATTTTTGTTTTCTTCCAGCTTATCCAATAACACATCTACACGATCTCGATAATCTTGTATCGTTTTACATAACTCCACTTCCCGAGGATACCGTAGAAGACTGAAAAAACGAATAAATCCAGTGGATTCAACGCAAATTCGAATAAATCAATTCGACAACGAGACACTACGAAGCAAATAAATTATTCATTGTCATAAATGAGAAACTGGTTCATTTCAAGTTTTCCTTTAGCTTTCTTTTCCTCATCAAGCAATTCGTAATGTCCTTCCAGTCGAAATTATGGAAAGGAACGATAAACAAGAAGTTATTCAACTATACAAATGCTAGGAAAAGTAATGATGTACAGTCACGTCCATTTAAGACATACAAACTTGAAAAAACTGTTTTTACTCATTTTCATAAATAAACTACCTTAATTATTCACTTTTCAGTCTAATAAATGTGTAGTTGAGCTAAAAAAACTCCAAATTTAAATACATATTAATTTACATTGGAGTTGGCTTTTTTACTCTGATTCCCTGATGCGGATTAATTTTTCAATCTCAAAGCCACCAGTGTCTTCAATTAAACAAAAAAACCAAAATATCAATTATTGGCCATAGCTTTACTATTTAATTTTAAGCGTATATAAATTTTTGACAAAATTTGATGAAAGATTGTCAAACACAAAAATTGTGGTGGCATCTTTGAAGGACTTTCTCAATATTCCCGGGATCGGTACATTTGTGACATTTAATTAGTTAAGAACATATTTCTCATTTTAGAGAAAGAGCGAGAGAAAGACAAAGATTACAAGATATTGAAGGCTTGTCGAGCGAAGGATTCGCGAATTATTGCACTGCGAATTACGAACCCATAAAAATCTAACGATAATAATTTAACAAACACGAGCTTCACGACGATTATTAATCAAAATATATAATTTGATGGATTTATAAATAACAGCAATGAAACTTATTGATTAAATATCTTAACGTGGTATTTCGTTAAAACTAAATTGATTGTCTGACGATCTGTAACTCGTTCGAGCCTACGTCTCGACTATGCGAGAAAAAATTAACGCGTGCACGTGTCATTGAATTTTTATTTCTTCTCCGATACACGTCCAACGAGGATTTGGTCCCAAAAATGAATGATTTATTCACCATTACGTTTCGGAGAGAAAAAAATTGCGTGACTATTTGCAACAAGTTTGAAAGCCTGCTCAAGAAATTACATAATTTTCACGCTTTTGTTTCATTCACAGTAACCATCGAAATTATTGTTTTTTTTTTTACCTCATTCTCGGCTTTGACATTCATCAGATTTCCACCTAATGCAGAGCAATAGGTCTCACGAGTGATTAATACGCGACTAATTAACTGTACAACGTCATTATGTTTAAAACTACATGCGAAATTTTCCTAGAGGCTGAAACGCGTCTTATTCGGTGAACTCTGATTTTCAGGAGTTAACAAAATGAAGAAACCGGTCTATGTTTACACGTATCGAGAAAAAAATGTTTTGCTTTTTGTTCGTGTTCGATAGCAAAAATACAGAGAGAGAGTGAGAGAGAAAAAGAGAAAAGAAGTAAAGAAAACAGTCGAGTCTCTTCATGCCGGAATTTTCGTAGATGTTCCAACTTTCACTTCTGCTCCAACATTGTCGAATTTTAGTCCAGCTAAAATTTCTTCCCATCCGGCCATGCATTGCTGGTAATGTTCTATTTGCTGGTCCGCCATATTGATGAGCATTCCTTTTAAATCGCTTTGTTTTTCTATCGTCCAACGTTCGAGATCGCTGCGTAAATTCTCGTTCGCGCATTCAACGCGATCTTGTAAAATTTCGCTACGTTTAGCCAAACGAGGAATCGTTTGGCCCAAACGCTCAAGTTTTTCATCACGGGACTCACCTTTCCAAAGGGCACCGCCCCAACTTTGTCCCCTCGTTGATGATGAACCGTTCGTCGAACCCATTAACTAAACAATTCAAATTTTTAAGTATTTCAGACACTTTCAATCATTTTTTTTAGATTTGTGACAAAATAATTATTTGCTTTTCGTTTACCTGATCTTTCTCGAGTCTTCGTTTCGACAGTTCCTCGACAGTTAATTCGTATTCGATTTGCATTGTATCACGACGAGATAATGCATCTTTAACGGAATCGATGTAAGCGATGTATTCGCGTTCCTCGTTAGTTACAGTGTCCAGAAGATTTTGATGTGCGACAGCATTGTATTCGATTGCTTTTGCGATTGCCATCAAAATAGATTCCAGCTCAGGCTCGTTATTCGCCCATTGTGTAAAAATTGGGTGCATCTGGTGCAGCTCGATCAAATAATCTGATTGAATAAATCATCAGCATACATATTTAGTCATTAATTAATATTCGACACCCATAATTTCATTAAGACGACAAATGGGTGCAAAAATTCACATTTTTCTTCAACATAGTTTGGCTTTTTATCAAAATTGAAGTCATACGTTGTTGCCATTCGTAAAAGAATAAAAAGAAAATTTTGTTTCTCACGAAATGGCTATTATCTTTGAAAAAAAAACGTGAATCTGCTTTTTAGCTCATTCTCTCGCACTCGCGCGTAAATTGACCAAATGTTGGATCGCCTTAATATTGAACATTGATGACAAAATACATAAATATGAAAAAAAAAAAAAAAGTACAAACCTTGTCTCTCCTTGTGTATACGACTGTTAATCTTGTCAATAGTGGAAAGTTTTTCGCTCAAAGCTGTGCAATAATCTCGTACTTGCTCGAATTCTAAATTTCGTTGTTTCATCGTATAAACACTTGCCATGTTTTGTAATGAATCCGTCATTTTGACTAGTACGCTGCCACGATTTTTACGAACGATAGAAAATTCCTGCAAATCATCAAGTATCGAGCAATATGAGAAAAAAATAGGATTCCCAATGAACATTTTACTAAATTTCATTTCAATACGTACCGCGGGCTTCGCGGTCAAGAATATTTTCAGACCCTTGTCACAGCTGAAGATCGGATGATTGATCACACGGTTGAGAAAAATGTGGAGTAACTTCATACGTGCTAAAATAAATTCTTTGGAGTAACGATCCAGCTGAGCCAGAAGAGTGTGCTTGCCAGGCATTGGCTGAAAAATTAGTCGTTTTTTTTTCATCAATAAAAAATATGTTTTCTCGACTTTTAAAGGTTCAAATTTTATCTGATTAGTCTCACAGGTATTATATGAGTTGGATACGTCTCAACGAGCTTCTGACGTAACCATATAAAATCGTTGTAGCGTCGACGGACTACGTATTCCTCTTCCTCAAATTCTGGTCTGGTTGTCTGTTAATTAAAACAATAATGATTATTATTCTTGATTGAACAATTTGTACAAAAGTTCACCATTATTTTTCTATTATTATGAAAATGTATAAAAAAATCAAAAAGGCTCTGTAATGAATTGTCCAAAATAACATGACAAAAAAAAATATTGGTTTTTGAACCATTTCTTTTTTTTTTTTTATTCCTTCCGCTACATCCACTTTATTTTGGTAACAAAAACATTAAAAAAAAGGATTTTTTTTGACAAATACTTTCAGTGTAACTGTTCTTGTCTTGATAGAACCATTCACGGTTTCATAATTATTCTGTCTCCTTTGGTATTACAATATTATGAAGATTTATTAATATTATAACGACATATTATTATAAAAACAGTTATTTTATCAGGATTTTTTTTCTGAAGGTATTTTGGATAAGTTATTTACACGTTCCGCCATCAAGAACAAAGATTATTTAAACCTTTTTCCATGTCATGCTTACCCTTGTAGTAACGCGGAATGTAATGTAGGTCTCCAGGGTCTCGAGATGTTTCTGTGGGTTGTCAACTTTAACTTGCAGATCTCTGGAATCCATTTGAAAATCTGAAGTGTCTTGTTCCGGCAAAGTTGAAAAACTATCGATGGATGGTGAGGCAATCTGTGTTATTTAAATTGGAGGGTAAAAAACGTTTGAAAATGTTTAAATTTTGCTTCAATTATATACACGAATATTTTTCCTTAAAGGAGTTAACTTAAAAGTCACAATAGTGATTAGAAATGAATGAAAAAATTAGTCAACAATAACAGCAGATTTTTTGGTCAACTTTGTATTTTTACACGGCATTAAAATTTGCATTGTTGGAACGCAAGGAAAAATCTTTTTCTCATCCAGAATTGTTTAATGATAGAAATAGCTCCAATTTTTTATAAATTTAGTTTTTAGACCGTACGGAACGATCGTCTAATCATCGCAGCCAAAGACTTCATATTAATTTTGGACTCTTCTAAAGAGGAAAAATAAATTTTGTTGCATTCCAAAAGTACAAAAACTTTAACATCATTATTAAAAAAAAAAAAGACGAGTGATTGTTTATATTTGTTGACAGTTTTTTTTAGTATCTCAAAAACTTATCGTAATTCGAATTTGGTTACTCACGACCGAGCCTTCCACCGACGTGCTATAGTTCGAGAGAAAGTCAGGATCGCGAACATCGGGTCTAACAATACCGCTGGTAGCCATCGAGCTGACCTCGAGAATTGCTGTCTCGTTGTTCGATTGTTTCTTCTCAAAATCTTCGCTTTCGGTTTCCGAAGCAGTCATCATTTTGTTGTCGTTTGCTTCTCTTGACAGGTGTCACGGTGTTGCGAATGTTTGTTTTATATTATGCCACTGATGAAAAAAAAAAACAGTGTTCCGATGAGGTACACGTAAACGCGACGTATAGATGCACACGCATACGACACACCTCTCGATCATGCGCATCTCTGCGCCACCGTGACGTCAAACTCTGACACTTTGCACCGGCTCGGTAAATTACAGTGCAATCCGCAAAATATACTTAATTATTTTATTATATTTGTGGCAACTGCATCCAAGGTCGATTAAAAAAGTGGATTATCACTAAACGCTTTGAGAGTATATGTTATTGTGATAATGAAAACGATCGCTTCGAGAGATGTAATAATTCTAGACCAATTGCAAGAAGCTCTGAATGTAAAGAATACAAAACGATGCGATTAGAAAAACATAATCATCAATGTTTTCAAACATCATCACGTCAAATAAAAAATTAAATAATCTGTTCCCCTATATCATTAATGTCCTTGTAAAAATGTCTGTGATTTATGTTTCTTAAAATTCGGAAATCAACGAAATATGCAATAATAATTATAATTATTCAATGTATTATTATATTTCTAAATTGCGCTACAATAATTCGAAATTTTGGTTATAAACAATATTAACTAACTTTTGAATTCCTGTTTGCTATTGCAGCGTCAGCAGTAATGGCTTCTCGAGAAACAATTCTTATTTAATATCTATATTTACAACAGTTGGTAAGGTAACTGTCATTTTTTGAATCCTGCAAAAAAAAAAGACAATCGGGATTATTTCTTAGCCAAAATGTGAAAAAATATAATCAACATCAGCAAGCTCTCGTCATTTGTTTGCTTGTGCTTGGAGACCGTACTCGTTGCCCTCGGCTTCGAGAAAAGTTTTATTATAAACAATGAACGTTCCTGTTAAATTGGAAAACAAAGAAAGCCCTCAAACAAGAAGACTCATTGTTGTCATGTCGCGGAGACAATTTACACAACGTTATCCGTATTATAAACACGAATACAGTGGTGCTAGCAATGACTTTGAAGAACTGTTTTTCCCTGAACATGGTAAGTCTTTCGTGACCACATCGTACTATAAAAACTTTCAACAGGGTGTATAAAATCAAAAATAATGTCGACAAAAATGGCAACATTATAAAAATAAATCGTTAATTTTATGCAATGTGCAAATGAAACACAGATTGTCATCTTTATATTCTTTTTCAACGCTTTTTTTTTTGAAGAATTATTACAAAAATGGTGTATGTAAAAAATTCATATTTGCGTGATTTTTTTACAACATTTCGTAAACCTCGCGGGTTTTCCCGCCTACAGCGCTGCTCTTAGGCAGAAACTCCAAACATTACTCAATCCCAATACCCAGACTCAATAATTTTTTCTATAAATAAAATAAACCCAAATACACTTTTACCTGTTGACATTTGACATTCAATCTGTCAATTTTCGATTCAACTGAAGATATACTAATTTGATTTTATTGACAAATATCACAACGACAGAGGTTTTATTTACTATGAGCGCGTAATGAGGAGCGTGGGGATATTGGTCGTCAGATGGCGCAGTAATACAATCGAGGGCGATAGAAAAAGTAGTTCCTGCTGCTAATGAAAATGACAGGCAACAAATCAAAAGTCTTTTCTCGTCGTCGTTACATCGCGAATTAAAGAAAAACAAAAAACGTTAATGACATTATTGCAATTAAGAAGAAACCTTTTAGAAGAAAATAAAAAATGGTTTTTTTTTGGTGAAGTGTAACGGTGATACATGGGAAGGTGTGAGTACGGAAAAGTCGTGACACGGTCAGTGATGCCGTAGCCAAGGAGACCGTCGAGCCAGCAGACAAAACTACGTGTGACACTTAAGACCGGTCGTTGACGACGATATTAAATAAAGTCAATCGTGTAAAAGTATTTTTTCCAATGCGATCTCGTTAATCGCATGTGTGCTAAAGATTTTTTTTTATCGCCATCAAAAGAACTGATTTTTTTTTGGCTCGTGGTTTCCCGGGTGACGCAGGGCCGGCTCCAAGGAAAAATCAACAGTGATCGGGGCGACACATCGTGGTGGGCTGGTGGGGGCGGGGGGCCCAAAATCGACGGTCGTCGATCCATCACGAACAAATTTTTTATACAACTCGTTAAATTCGCTATTGATGAAGACAGGTGAGCAGCGAAATTGCGATAACAACTTTTTTTTTTTATTAACTCTACCGTCTTCATCCCATTGTTTCGTCTTCGCCTTTTCAAAGAGACGAATTTTTCCTAATGAAAATTCTGTTTCCTGCTTCCCTGTTCCATTTTTTTGTTCTCAGCTTTTTGAGCACAATCAAAAAAAAAAAAAATCTACGTAAGGACATAGAAAACTTGACTAAGTATTACATTTCCGATATATTAATAAATTCTCTCTACTTAATCCGAACAGCCTTTTAATTTACTTGGACAAATGAGCCTTTCGAGTGCAATTTCTTATTGCAATTTATGTCCCGATAGATATTATTTTAGTTAGGTTCATTTTTAGGCTCTAAAATCTTGCAGAATGTACCAGTGAATCTTTAAAAGATTTTCATAGGAATTTTATGGAAAAAATTAATTAGAGTATGAAAAAACCATTTCAGTTTTGAATTTGTTTCTTTCAAATCTTGAATTCCTTAGCCTTATTTAGGCAAAGATTTTATAAGTTCAAAGTTTCTATCATTAAGATGCAACAAAAAGTATTTTAAATGCACTATTTTTTTAGCTTTGAAATTGTACTACCTGGCAATTGGAATTTTGTTGTCCCTGCCAATCCAAACTTCAAAACCATTAATATTTCACAGCCCCTAATGAACTATATTTTAAATAATTTTGTGAATAATTGAAAACAGGTGATTAGTCAATTTTTTCTTTTTCAATCAAGTCAACAGCGAAAATGGACAGTGTCAGATGGTATTGAAGTTTGCATCGTTGGAATCAAATAGAAAAAGAAAATTTCATTCATTTTTGCTATTGTCTCAATTTTCCTAGTAGATTGAGTTTCTAAATTGACGAAAAATGATGTTTGATCGTTGTTACACAAGATAAAGGAATTTGGTTCCATTCCAACGATGGAAACTTCAAGATCATTTGCTTCAGGATTATGTGTACAAGCAAAAGTTACCCTTTTGATTTTTACCGCTGTATATTTCTTTCTTTATAAAAAAAAAACATTGTTGAAAAGGACGATTATTTAGTTGAATACGTCTAACTAAATATTTAGCAATAATAACAAAAATTTTGTCATTTAAACAATATATTTGGCTGACAGTCTATGAATAGATCAAATAATTTGTTGAAATAACAAAATTTTTGTTATTGCTAAATATTTAGTTGGACTTATTCAACTAAATAATCGTCCTTTTCAACTAATTTTTTTTTCTCAGAGTATATACACTGCTTCAAAGGACCAATAAAGTCTGGCATGGAAGAACCATTATGTTTGATCGCTCTGAATGAAATGAGGAGAATGTTGCATTAATAGGGGAGACTGCTCGGCAGAAGTATATACATGCTGAAAAATATTATGCATTGTGTTTTGGAAGAAGTGCCCTGATACTTCCTTCAAAATCTTGCAATTAAAAACAGGCTTTTCAATTGATGATTATGAAAAGAGTATAAATGAGAAAAGAAGATTAAGATTCATTGAATATCATTGTCAAAATTTTAGTAGCGATGCTATTCAGACTGTATTCAATGTTTTTTTTATTTTGCTTCATTTATGAAGAATTGGTAAAACAATCAATTGACTCTAGGGGCCGAGGGAGTTTTTTAAAAAGAAAAAAACAAAACATTCAAAACGAGAAGATTCGTAACAGGAGAAATAAAAAATTTAATATAAAATATTCAACTTGTTAAGTTTTTCGAAAATTTATTTTTGACCCTTGACAAGTACGATTTCAAGCAAATTCTTCATTCCAATGATGTTTCTTCTGTCATAATTTTTCAACATTTTTTTATGAAGTTATTCGAACGATTTTCTAGTTTCAAAAAATCTTTTACAGTCTTTGACCATTTTTGTCAAATATATGAAAGATTCACACGATAAAAAGATACCGTTTTTTGCCGTTAGGTTAAAAAACGAAAATTGATTATCCGTGTGTAAATGTATAAATATTAATTCATATTAGAGGATTTTCTTTACTTTCGTTATCAAACAATGATACAAAATTGTGTGCTCATTAATTTTGATATCGTTTTGTTTCCATTGTCGAAATATTGAGATTCTTTCTTTCTCATGTTTCGAGCAATAGCACTTCGTTTTTCTTTTTTTTTTTTTTACTACCACATGTGGACACGAGCATAAGGCAGATAATAGAGGGATAGGACAGGGCCACGCGACATGCTGCAGATTCAAAGGGCGGGTGGGGGCGAAGAAAGAAAAGAAAATATGCAGGGAAGTTGATGTGTATAGTGCCCGCCTGCACAACAGAGTACCAGGCACCAGCCATGCATAACATACGACCGGGGCCAGGTGCACCTTCACCTTCGGATATGCTCCTCGACTTTGCAGCTTTCCTCCATTACACAACACCTTGTTTCAGTTTCTTTCTAACGTTTGTACGTGCCAAGTGTGTTTTTCAGCATAAAAAGTTATTTTTTTTAACTCTACTTTTTACTTTATTCGCTTTTTTCATTCTCACGACGTTTTTCGTGTCGAATTTCCCGCACTGAAGAATATTCGTTTAGCTCTTGACATTTTGGCGGGATATTTGAATCGTCGAGGAACGAAGCACAAGTGAGCGGCCAGTTTGAACTGTTTACGTTATTTGTTTAAAGAAGTTGGTTGTTTTCTTATACTCGAACGTTTTATGAGGAAGAATCCAACATTCACATTGGATTTATAAATAAATATTTTGGGCTGCGTAATTTTTAGTTGTGCAACAAAATTCTGTTTTTTTTTTTTTTTCAACGAGTCTAACATTCATATGCAACCTTTGGCTACGAAGATTAAACGATCGTTTTTAACGATTTTGAAAATATATTAACGAGAAAAATTAGAGAAATTTTGAAAATGAATTAATTTATAGTAAACGTCAATTTTCGTTGTGTTCGAAATACGATTTTTGAAGATGTATTTTCTCATGGCGAATTAATTCCAGTTGACTCAAGATTGGTATGTGGGGAAAAAAATTTATTTCGACAGATTAAAACAATAGATATTACTATTATAATATTTTGTTTTGAAAAAATAATCAAATACTCGTCGAAGTTTACTTGAAGAAAAAAAATTATTTGTTGAACAAAAATAATTGTTTTTGTCTTGAAATATTTTACTTCCAGAAAACACCTTTTTGGATCAAACCAGACCCTTAATAATTTTGATTAAAAGTAAAGAAAGAGTCAATACGATATATTATTTTTTTTTTTCGTTTCTACTAAAAGAAATGTTTCCTCCTAAGAATCAAATTTCATCGTTCATTCGCGTGCTTATTTCAAGTTATAATTGATTTTCTTATTTGTTTTCGTTCTCATACGAGATTCCTAGAAAATCTTATGTGCACAATGGTCCAATTATAGGGACGAGGTTACCCAAGTTCTCGTATTACCTCATCTTAGATCATAACAATTATTATATTTTATCAACATTATAAAAAAATGTCATAATATCCCGGTATCAAATGACAATCTCATACTGAGAAACCTTTCTCGATACAGGTGATGGTATTAGTTGCCTGGGCAACACCCTAGAATCAAATAAAACGTCTCTTCTCCGATCTTTGCTTCATATCCAGCATCGGGATCTGCGATAGTCCGAGTGAAGTTCAATGCTTTTAGAATCTCGAGATGACGGGTACATTTTTTTCTCTCTCTTCTATTCTGCAAAGTGACTGAAACGAATTAAAATGGAAATATCTCTTGAAGGATATACTTGTAATTTTTATTCTTAATAATATTCCATTTTTGACAGTTCACTTTTGTGAATGTGAATTTTTTCAATTTTGATATATTTTGATAATTCTTTATGCGTCGGAACGAGATTGACAGCTGGAAAGCTGATTCCATTCCTTTTTTTTTTCAAGAGTCGCTTCATTATTTGAGAAAAATGAAAGTTACCTCTTTTTTAATGGTCGAACGAACACAATGTGTAATTTTTATTTTTATGGAAAATTCAACTCGTTAGAAAAAACCGAACGATGATAAAGTTTGCATCGTTGGAATGCGACGAAAAGTTTTCTTTGAACTCGAAATTTCGCAATTCGAAATTAGCTCTTTCTTCACTTTTTTAAATAAAAAACCACAGAACGAAAAATTTTGAAAAAATTAGGTACAGTTCTTTGGAGTGTTTTGAGATCGTGATGAAATGCAATTAACAAATAATTACTGTTCACATTTTGTTCACATTAATAGATATTCCAAGAACGATGTAGTATCGAAAAACCTGACGTTCGTTGAAATGGTAGAATAATAATGAAAAACAAAACAGAAAGAAAAGTGGAACAACGTAGGTTCCACGATGGCTCAAAGGGTAGAGTAAAAAACGTGCAACTTTCAAAGTATACGACTCTTGAAACCCTAAAAACAATCAGAACAATATTGAGCTTTCGCTGACAAAAAATCAATTATATTAATATTCAAAATAAAATGAAACATCGCTAAATTCTCGACAGCGTCGACACACAGCGCGATATAATACAGTTGACGGGCTAAAAAATAGATAAAAATTCGTGATTGGTTGAATTTACTGATGCGAAAGATTTTATAGGTTTCATGAAGCTCGTCGATATAGGTATGTGTTGGGGCTTTTGTAGAAGGGAAGCATGAGCTGGCTTTGAGTTCTTATAATACCATCTAATTGCTCCCGTGATCTGAACCTGTTTCTTTTGTAATATATATCTCAATGGGCTCACTACACCTTCATATTTTTATATTACGTTGTACACATCGATCTCACCCTTCTCGTGTAACATATCTAGTCACGCTTGTGTCTCATTTTATTGTTCCCCCTAACACGAGCCACCCTATATATCTAATATTATACGGTTCAGCCCCTCAACGAGTTTATACTGCAACTCTGTTTGGTACCTGCCACCCCATAGAGGTAGAAAAAGCATTATTGATACATGTATATATTGAGATACGAGCGAGCGAGGGACGAAAGTAAAGAAATCCTTTATTCGACTCCGGGCTTGGCCCAAAATGCACGATTGTACCAAAGAGAGCGAATCGAAGAGCTTGGTGCTTATCGTTTTCCTCGAATGCTTAAATCCTATATGTATATACTGCCCTTTGATCTATTCTCCACACGGGAGAATTATTAAAAGAGCGCCGCCACGCGCGCACCTGCGACTAAACATACCACCAAAAGTCCTCGCCCTCTACCGCCCATTCTCACCCCTCTTGCTCCTTCCCACCTTCCCACTCTCCCTTATAACTTATAATCCCTTTGCCATCGGCAATATAGGGCTTTTTTAGGTTAGGATTTAACAATTCTTTCACAAATACGTTTTTTATGCACTTTACGTTTACTCTGTTACCGCTAAATACCAGTTGGTACATTCGTAAATCTGTATTTACTATTACATCACGGTTTTTACAATTACACACGTTTTTACAATGCAACTCGATAGCTTGTGTTCACAGCTGTCAAACGTATCTCGATATAAAAGTCATCGCAAAATGTTTACTTTCTATTCTTCATAAGTCACTGTGCACTCATGAAAGTAAGTTTTTTTTTTTAACGATTATTACTAAATACTATTAAATAATTGCGTTGAAAATACTGGAAATATCAATCAAGATCCTGTTTCATTCCCTGGGCATCAATCTTTGCGTTGTAATGGGATGAAAAACCATTTTTTCTTCCTAGTTCAAATGAAACAGTGAACAGAAAAGAATTTCCAAGAACCACAATATTGTCCTTTTTCAATAACGGTAGCTTTAAACATATTTTATTGCAATTAATTGTTTTTGGAAACATTAGACTATTAGATATTTGTTCAAAAAAGAACAGAGAGCCTTTAACAAAAAAAAAATGTTCCGAAAAGCTAATTCTTTTCATGCACGTGCGTAAGTTTGTATGAATGCAAACAATTCGAATTAATTGTACGGGCGATGAAAGATTTCTTAGGGGGAGAGTTGATATGCCGGCAACGCAGTGAAGACGTTATTGATATTTAGTTGAACTCGAAGGCGGTGGGAGTGGAGGGAGCAAGAAGGAAAGGGAAAATGTGAAGCGTCAACTATGTCAATATAACATAGCTGTACCTGCAAATTTCAGAATCGTCCATCCAGAAACAGGGAGGTGGCGGTGATACAAGCGTTTCGGACAGGAGCGAGGGAGCTATTGCCATGACTACGACTGGAGCCCAGTATACCCTTGCAGCTTCCGCCGGGGCTGCAAATAGCGGGGGTAACGCAGTACAAGTGGGGGTCGAAGCAAAGCCGAGCGTAGTTGTTGTGACCACTTCCAGTAACAACGGCGTACCCAACACTCAACAGAATCAGTCTACCAGGGGTCAACAACTTATCACTGTAGTCGCCGGTCCTCATCCTTCTAGTCCAAATAATCTTCAACCTATTCAGGTTTGTTTATTTATTACTTTATTTTATTCCATTCGAGATTATATTGTTAAAAAGCAACAAGAATTGTCCTTTCTCCTTAAAATCACTGTGGTCGCCGATCTTGATCCTTCTAGTCTAAATAATCTTCAACCTATTCGGGTTTGTTTTTTTATTACTTTTGTTTTATTCCATTCCAAATTATATCGTTAAAAACCAATAACAATCGTCTTTTCTCCTTAAAATGGTTGACAACTTTTTCCTTTTTTTGCAAGTTCGTTCTTGAGGCTCTTAACAAACTGTGCAAAAAATCTTTACTAAAGCTTCGTAGTTTCAGCCTAGAAAAAAGTGCCAAATATAAAAGATTTTTTTTTTCTTAATTTCTAGTTATTTTTTTTTTTTTTTTTTTTTCAATAAAATAATCTACATCGTGTGATTCACTATATTTTCAAAGAGTTTCGTGCAAACTTTCATTTTATTCATTTCATTATTCAAAAGCTTCAAAAAATCATCATTTAATAAATTATCCACATTGAAAACTCGATTTTAAAAATAACTTACTGTCAATGGTTGTTGCAGCTAAAACGTGATTAGAGTACAAGAACAGTGTGTGTTGAATTTTAAACAGTGATTTAGTACCAAAAATTTCCGATATTTGTTCATTATATAAATAATTTCTAAGTGTACATTTTTACAATCTAGCGATGTGTTGATGTACAAAATATAATGAGTAATTTGTTGAACATTATAATCAAGCTGTTGATAAAATTATGATACAGTTTTTGTACTGAGACACTAGTAATTATTTATACTAATCGAAATACGATTATGCACGTGGAAATGAAACAAAAAAAAATTCTGAATAATAACCGAAATTCTTGACATTGTAAATGAAATTCACCTAATCGTCTAGATTCCAAAAATACAAGATGAATTAATAAAAAGTTCATTAATTTCGAAACTACAAGATTATTTTCGCCAATATTTTATTTTTGCCTTCCTTAACGATTCGACATTCCTACAATTTTTTATTTCTTACAAATGGAAAGTAACTCATGTAAATGAAAATTATCGTTTACAATATATTAAAAAGTGAAATAAATAGGATATTTGTGGTAAAAAATCAATATCTGCTATCTGTCATGGAGTTCTGAAGTTTGTACAAACAGGGCTGATAACGAGTTCAGAACATCTGCTACCCGTACTTTCGACAACTATCACTTGGAATTCAAATATTTCATGAAAGTCACGCAGCTCAGTAGTCAGATGTAAACTTTTCATAAAGTCGTTTTTTTTATATAAAAATAACAAAAAATATTCAACTTGTGTTTGCTCGTGTCATCGTAATGTCATTATAATCGAAAGTTACACTGAAAACTCATCAAAAACAAAAAAATAGCTCGAAGATTTTTGATAAATACAGTTAAATAAATATTTTCGTCCTCTCAACAGTAAATTTGGTTTTTCCAAAGACTCTCAACAAAATACATCGTCGAAATGACAAATATTTTGTTGTTATTTAAAAATATTTTTAAAAAATATTTTTTTTTTCAGTTGCTCGTTCAGGATCCTTTAGAGCAAGCTGCTGATTCTTCCAATGGGTCATCGGGCACACCACAACACGTTACAGCTCAGGTTGTAGTAAATACGACTCATCAATCGGGGCAGCATACTCTCGTTGATTCGGACGCTGCCTCAACGTCGACTTCAACAATCGTCAGTGGATCGCCTCATTATATTACAGTCACAGGTATTTTTATTTATACATCTTCCAACTTGATGTGCCAGAGATAATAAATGAAAAATTCGTAATTCATAAAAATTGATTAATCGAGAAATTTCTCTTTATTCTCAAACCACTACAAATATTTCCATATTTTGTGTCAAGGACCAGAGTTTAGTAGAACGACTTTTGTTAATACATTTTCAAACTAAATTCTGAAATAAAGACATTTAATTGCCGATAGTGAGCAAAAAAGAAAGAAAAAAAAGTAAAAATACTGTCTCTATGTGATTCCGCTGTTTGATTAAATTGACAACTTTAGGCACCGGCGATTCACCGGCGTACGCGTCGCTAACAACGGCTGTAGGTGAGGGTAAAAATCCTTACAGACAAAAAATTGAGCGCACGCATGCAATAAGTGGATTTTTTGTATTCCATGTTTATTTCGTTCATTAAAAAACAAGAAAAAAGTGATTAATTGTTACGGATCTCGTGATGTAGAGCTGCGCTTCAAAAAATGAAGAATTTTGTTCGACTTGAATTATGCGTTTAAGGATTACAGCCCGAACCTGAAAGATTCTACTCGAGTTCGTGTTTCTATTATTTCTTACGGTTTCTGTCGTTATTTAAAAAATATTCCATTGATATTTTGTGCGGATAAAAACTCTAACTGGAAATAATGTGAGAAAAATTCTGATTTTGCAAAGAGGAAGAAGTTTTTTAACAATTATTTATAAAAATAATATTTGCAATGAGGAAAACGTTAAATAAAATAATTTTGGACATTTTTTTATACGACTTTAATACTTGTTAAGACTTTCATTATTAAGAGAACTATTGAATTTTTTTTAAATTCATTTACATCATGGATTGAATGGCCGTTTCGTCGCTTTGGATGTCGACGTGCTATTATGAAATTTAAAACGTCAGATAATAGTTAATAATGAACGATATTGATTGTACTCGTTTTGTTGTTGCAGTGTCGGGTGACGGCGAGGCAGTGGGGTCCGAGTCAGTTTCACATTCTACCTATGTCCAGTATGTCGAGGGGGATGGTTCAACGTACAACCTTACGAACGGACAGATGTAAGTTTTTGTTTTTTCCTCAGAGTTTCCCTTAAGGAGGTTCACGCGTTAGGCATGCGTTAGATGAATGCCAAGTTTAATTGTTTTAAATTCGTATGAACCTTCTTCGCAATAATACTCAACTGTGGGTAAAATTTGAGAAAGTTTTACCGTCTAGAAATTAAGTTATTTGTTGTGAAAAATCGTCTTTTTTCGTAACTTCCCACAGGACCTCATCTTAAAGTTGCTATTTTAAACACTGAATATCTCGATTACTAGACGGTGAAACCTTCTCAAATATTTTACACATTATAATACGATGCTCAAGAAGATTCACGCAAAATTTCAAAAAATTATCTTGGAAAAAATAGTTTCTGATTTTGCCTGTCCTTTGTATATACTAATAACTGTTTTTTCAGATATTAATTTTTTTTCTACCATTTTTAAGGACGTATCCCGTTTATGCTGTCGCTGGGGAGGCGGGAGCCATGTATACTCCCGCCTCCAGTCAATATTACACTCCAGCATCGACACCGGTCACTTACGCACAGGTAATCACCTTAATTTCAATTTTCTTAATACTTTGATAAGACAATTTTCTCTTATCTGTTCGTTGACACACTTAAATTTGGCCACTGCATTGACACTGGGTCAATTTGACCCGAAACGTACTTCATCCGTCCGTCATCAACAATTCCTTGGTTGGTTTTTATTGAAAAAAAATCGACAGTGCACTTCAAACATTCCCCGATATGTGTGCATCGTGGAAAAATGAGAATTAGAAAACTCAATTGTTCAGTAATCTTATTGGAAATGGACTTTTGCAAAAGTGTAAATTTTACTAAAATGAACAATATTTTATCAATTTTTAATATCATTAAGAATAAAAATCGGAGATGGACTCATGAAAAATGCTATTTTTAAAAAAGAAACTTGTGGTCTGACGAAATTTTCAAAAAAAGCTGCTATTTGAAAAATAAGTCCGGGTCACAATGACCCAGTGTATCAATGAACAAGTGCAATCGAATGCACTTTAGTGGGTTTATTCAAAAGTATTTTTGAGTGCTGCAGCAAAAATGAATTTCCACAAATTTCGAACACCTTTTCTTCAATAAGACCACATAAAAGTCTCACTAATTTTTCATGCTCGATTTTGCAAAAAAAAAAATCTCATAACACGTATAAAAACAAATGAATGATTAAAAATGAGACCGAAGCACCCGCGACCTTTTAGAATTTGCTAAAAGTTTAAAAAAAAAAGCAAAATATAAAAATTTTACGATTTTCAACCGTTTTTTTAATTCATCTCTAGGTTCAAGGTTCTAACACGACGACAGGGCAACTTCTCACGCAGGGTAACGGCACGTACCTGATACAACAGAGTGTAGTAGATGGAGATCCGACGACACACGCTTTAATATCCGCTGCGGCGGCACGAGCGAGTCCTCAGACCGAAAGTGCCGTAAGTTTTGTTTTTTCTAATACAAAAAACAAACAAACAAAAAATCCTCGGGTGGCTTCATCTGTGCATACGTGAAATTGATGACGATTTTAATAGCATAACGATACATTTAATTAATGAATCCTAATATGCTTTTTATATGTGAAGGATCTACTACAAGAATGATGCATGACAAAGGAAATTGGTTTCGAGATGTGAGCAGTAAGGGTTAAGGTAATTACTGTACTGCATACTAGTCAAATGAGTACTAAATTTGAAAAACGCTTTTAGGCCAAGTTTAACGTACCAAGTGAACGTATACTAAGTGTATTTATATTACAGCATGTCTTGTTAACGTGGAGGCATTTTAAAAACGATAGTTTTGCAAAACCATCAACTGATAAATGCAAATTTCCACGATGACACATTTTCGCTGGGATTTTTCAAAAAATAACCTGTATTTATGAAGCGATTTTGATGCACCTGGTCTCATTTTGTTCCTGTACTGATCCTCTACGAATCCACCACGTATATTTTTTTCAAGTTCATTCGTTCAGAAATTATTTATAAAAAAAATTTTCGCTTAATAAACAATTGACTGCAACAGTGAAACGATTAAGTTTTAAACAAAATCTACGTGGTGGATTCGTAGAGGATCAGTTAAGGAACAAAATAAGACGTGGTGCATGAAAATCGGTTAAAAAATACAGATAATTCTTTGAAAAATCCTAGTGAAAATGTGTCAATATGGAAATTTGCATTTGACATTTGATGGTTTTGCAAAACTATCGTTTTTAATATTTTTTCACGTTGATAAGACATGTTGTAATAGAAATCCACTAACAATACGTTTAATTGATACTTTGAACTTGGTCTAAAAGCGTTTTGAAAATTTAGCCCTCATTTCACTAGTATGCAGTACAGTAGTTACCTCAAAATCTAAGCATTCCGTTCGTAGAATTGGGTCTCGAATGAGAAATTTGTCTCCAGGATTTTTTTAGTGCCATTAACAAGTTAAAAATCCTTCAAAATTATTCTCTGGGAGCGATTCGATGACAAAGTTGGTTAAAATTCCATGAATTTTGGACATTCCTCATTCTTGCAGTAGACAAGAACAAAATAGAGCAAAAAAAAATACAATCGTGCTACATTAACGAATAAAACAAAAACGCTACCCCACGGGATGTTTGATAGGAGGCTGTGGTTAGCGGGGGTGGAGGTGCGTACTTGATCAGCGGTAATACGGGAGGTGCTGCTATCAGCGTGGAGGAAGCTGCATCGGCGGCGAACATGACGCATGCCACTAGGGTCTCCCAGGCGACCGTAAGCCATGTCGACTCCCCATTTGTTAGCTATTTTTCTTATACTAATACCCGGAAATGTGTTAAAAATCGATTTTTTATTCAAAAACTACTCTGTCCACGTCAACACGATCATTGATACTTTACAAAAATGAAAAATTTCTTGATTATACAGTGAGGATACGAATGTGACGAGAGGAAAGTAATTTTTAAGAATCGATTTTTGCTCGGCCCGGTTAATAATTTTATGATAATTCTGCATGTTCGTTATTCTTGTTACATGTTTTCTTTTATTGCTTTTGTACCACAACCCTGCTTTCTCATTCGAGCTTTTTTGAACTTTGAATTTTCTTTCGTCCTCTTTCAATGTATCGTGCTTTGTTTTTTATTTTTATTTTTCCATTGTTATCCTGGTATCCATATCTGGTTTGAAATAAAAATGTAATTCCGATGCGATTGAGACGGTTGGATCTTATTATTTTCTGTTTTTACTGACCTCACCGGAAATTGAATGTTTATATGTGAAACTGGCACTAGATATTTTGCAGCACAGGATTTATTTTAATTTGAACTCGCTCCCTAAGATATTGATTCATGATTATTTATGTTTTTTATTGTGAAAAAATAGGTGCAATGGCTACTTGAAAATTACGAGACTGCTGATGGTGTCTCGCTGCCACGATCTACTCTCTACAATCACTATTTGAGACACTGCTCCGATAACAAATTGGACCCTGTTAACGCTGCTAGTTTTGGAAAATTAATTCGCTCGGTTTTTCTTGGTTTGAGAACGAGACGATTAGGCACTCGGTGAGTAAGAATTTCATTCGGTATTCTAAGCTACAATTATTTAGTGAAAAGCAACTTGTTATTTATTTCCTGATAAAAATTTTGAAGTATCACTTAATTTGCTGACGATTCGATGAATCAAAAATTCTTGTTCCTCGTCAGAGATTCACAGTTCCATGTTTACTTTTTGATTTTAGTAGAAATTCGAAGTATCATTACCACTTCAAAATATCATATTACATTATGTCATTTATTTCCTGATAATAATCTTGAAGCATCAATTAATTAAATGACGAAACGATGGATAAAAAATTGCTTGTTCCTTCTCAGAGATTCACAGTTTCATGTTAACTTTTTTATTTTAGTGGAAATTCGAAATATCATTACTACGGTATACGAGTTAAGCCCAGCTCCCCATTGATGATGCTCAACGAGGATGGAACGTCCAGACAGCAACAGACAACGAATTCACAAACTAAACGCTTCAAGTTTGTCAATCAAAAGCAAGAATCAACGTACGAGAATAATGCGCAAACGAATACAAATGTAACAGCAAATACGACCTCACCACAGTATCATCAATATCTTGGCGAAGCTAGCGGGGCTATACCCGAATTTCCAGAAATAATTGTTGGTCATGGATCTTCCCTACCAGAGGATTGCACGCTCGAAGATATTGACACCTTTCGGAGTATTTACAGGGAACATTGCGAAGCGTTTTTGGACGCGGTATTGAACTTTGAATTTGGTACGGTCGAGAGCCTTTGGCGTGAATTTTGGCGTAGTCAGGACAATAATAACGGTGACGAGTGCGAGGAAGAAAAATATTTGTCCAAGTACGTCAAATATTTTATTTTTTATCAAATATATTGAATCATAACAACAACAAAAATCGGCCATTGTGCGATTTTTATGTTGTACTTTCTTTTTTCTGTTCATTATTTTGCCCCACATTATTCACGATTTATTGAACGGTGAAGCTTTTTTGATACGTTCTCTTAATGTCGTTTACACAATTTTTACATATTCGTCCAGTTTCTTAGTATTTAAAAAAATATTAAAAATTCTGTGTATTATTTATTATGGTTTTTTGTATTTTTTTTTTTTTTTTGCAGAACGAAACTTTATCAGATGTGCAAATGCGGGGAGGTGCAAGATTTTATTAGAACGGTAGATTATACATTCTACCAGAATCTCGTCGAAGTTTTGATGCCCGATGTACTTCGGCCAATACCGAGTTAGTATTTTATGCCATTCAATCGAATTAAACGTTTAAGGTGATCTATCAGTTGCATGAGTGCGAGAGCGATAACTGCAAAGTAGATACACACTTTTCTCGGAAATCCTTAATATTTCGAGAAAAATAAAAGTTACACATCGTTCTTTGACGAAAAGAGTGCAACGTGTAATTCTTTTTTTTCGGAAAATCAATCCTCACTGAGGGAACCGTGCAGTAAAATTTTTACCAACCAAACGACTGACAGATCACCTTAAATTCTTTACAATTTCCCTTATTGAACTAATTACATTTTTTAAATTATTCTATTCAGGTTCTTTGACACAGTCCATTAGAAATTTCGCTAAAGGTCTTGAATCATGGCTGACTGCTGCGATGAACGATTGCCCTGAAGAAATGATGCAAATTAAGGTAAAAAAAAAAACGTTTTTACCAATTTTTTTATTTTTTATTACGAAGGGCTTTTCGTATCGATGATCGATAAATGATCATTGTCCTCTTTAACTTTTTCAGCTCACTGCGGTTTCGGCCTTTGCTCAAACGTTGCGACGTTACACATCCCTCAACCATTTGGCCCAGGCTGCCCGCGCAGTGCTACAGAATTCTAGTCAAATTAATCAAATGCTTGCCGATCTCAATCGCGTAGATTTTCACAACGTTCAGGAGCAGGTAATTGCAATATTTGTTACAAATTTGAGAAGCATTATTAATTAATTTTTATTAATTTGTAAATAAATAATATTATTATTAATTATTATGTCTATTAATTCGTAAACCATTAGGAAAACCATTTATTAATTTGTAAACCATTAGTCGTGCGTTTGGTAAAAATCTTACTGCACCTTTATTTTTTCGCCGAGGCTTGAAATTTCAAGAAAAATAAAAGTTTCACGTTAATCTCTTTTGTAAGAGAATGGTGTGAAATTTTTCTGCCTCTTGGCGTCAAAAATTCGGCGCCAGCCGTCGAGAAAATAAAAATCGATTAAAAGGCAACGGGAATTTCGTGGCATTTCGGGATCTTATGTAAAAATAACGGTCACAGGATGTATAGGGTGTATCGTGACATTTAAATCATTTTTTTTTTTTACAAAAGCTCATTTTTCTCAAATCTGTGAAAAAATTCAAATGAAAATTTTTTAGACGTCCGCGGATATTGTTCAGTCACCCCAGCCCACTTCGAATTTTTGGAAATGACATTTTTCGACACTTTTCGACACTTCGATTTTCGTAAAGTCACGATTCGCGATCCTCTGTACATAATTCATTCAAATCAATTCTTTAGTTTTCGGGATAGAATCATTACCGTTTTCGAAAACACAATTTTGGAGGAAAAGCATTTTTATTTAATGGACGAATGGACGCAAAATTGTTGTTTCGAAATGACATACAAATGGTGACATTATGGAATTAAGTATTTTAGAGAATTCAATATTCTTATGTTTTTACTTTTCCAGGTGTATGTAGAGTTTTCCGATTTAATCGTATTTCTCTCTTTTTTTTCTGAAGGCTTCCTGGGTTTGTCAATGCGATTACGCGATGGTACAACGTCTTGAAGCAGATTTCAAACTTACTCTTCAGCAACAAAATTCTCTCGAACAATGGGCTGTTTGGCTGAAAGGTGTCGTTACTCAAGTGCTCAAGCCTTATGAGGGAAAAGCAACGTTCGTTAAAGCTGCTCGTCAATTTTTGCTCAAATGGTCATTTTACAGGTAAATTATGAAATTTCTGCTTTTTTCTCGTATTTTTTATTTCAAAAATTAAACGCAGAGACTATAAACAACGAAACGCATCGCGCAGCTCTTAACTAAATGACTATATACCACGATCCTGTAAAGAAAATGAAAAAAAAAAATATTTAATAGGATTTCAAACTCTTTTTTTCTGTTTCTCTTCTCAATATTACAACAACAAACAAATCATTCTTCATAACAAAACAAAAGTGAAGTTGATTTGACGTATTTTATTTTTATTTTCCTCAGTTCGATGGTAATTCGTGATCTCACCCTCCGAAGTGCCGCAAGTTTCGGATCTTTCCACTTGATCCGATTGCTCTACGACGAGTACATGTTTTACTTAATAGAACATCAAGTAGCGATAGCGACGGGCACAACGCCGATAGCTGTAATGGGAGATGTAAGGATCGTTCTCCATTTTTTTTCTCGAGTTCATCGCAATTGTTACTTTTAAACATTAAGAACAACGATTTTATTTTCTATAGAAAAATCAGGGCTGTCCGATGATCAACGTTTACGGTACAACGTCAAACGGAGGTAAAAAATTACTTTAAAAAATATTTAAAAATTGCTATTTAACCCTTTCGGCAGTAAGTCCGCGATATGGCGGAAAAAAATTGTTTTCAAATGCTACCTCATGGTTTTTTTTTTTTTTTTTTTGAAACTTTAGATTTCTCACCTATTTTTCAACACTTGATAGACATTTGTTCTTGCACCGAAAGGGTCAAGGTGATCTATCAGTTGCGTGAGTACGAGAGAGATGACTGCAAAGTAGATACACACTTTTCTCGGACATTTTTGACATTTCGAGAAAAATAGAATTTACACATTGTTCTCTGATAAAAACAGAACAACGTGTAATTCTTATTTTCTTTGAAAAATCAAGCCTCTTTAAAAAAAAAGCTTACAGTAGGATTTTTACCGATCGAGTGACTGACAGATCACCTTAAGATTGTTAATTTGATTGTGAAACTCACGGAAATTACTATTTTCAGACGTATCGAATCCTAACCAAACAAAACGCATGAAGCTGAGCTAACTGAGCGCCAGCATTCATTAGATTCTGCGATAAATAATCCTCACAATGAAAGAAGAGTATATATAAGTTAAAGAAAAAGAAAAAAAAAGAAAAAAGAACCTCATCCATCAGAACGAAGTGGATCAAGGCCTAAATGCCGAACACGAGCTACTTGTACGAAATTATTATTTTATATAAAAAAGAGAAGAGGAAAAGGAAAAATAATTGAAGAAATTAGTACGAATGTGAGAAAAAAAAACAGCATAGATTAATTAAAAGGAAGAATTTTTACACAAACACATTGGATCGTGAATTCAATTAAACGATTTAAGTATGTGTGATAAATTCTATCCTAAAATTGTGTATATATTCTACTGAAATATATATACATAATAGATATTTACGACAAAAAACATTGCCGAAATCTTGTGTCGTAAAACGACGAGGATAGGGACTCTAGTGTGAATGAAACGAGAGTAACAACCGATTACGAACAGCACGATTTATGAACTGATCGGTCCAGTCTAGTCGGATATCCACCTTTGGAATTTAAAATCTATGGGACCATGAAACACGAAGAAACGAAAAAAATGAAGAAAACATGCGCAAAAATCATGCCCTTTCTTTGGAGTGTACCGAAGAAAAAAAACAATAACAAAAAATGGTGAGGTTCGGAGCTCCGTTCCATTCGAACGATTCCTTGTGGATCGTCAGTCCTTGCCTCTTAATTATACATGCAAATTAAATCCGCCCGAACCATTGTCAAAAGTAACGAAAAGAAATAAGAAAGATAAAATAATTATAATTCTATTTATAAAAAAGCAGCACGCTCTAGATCAGCCTCGGCAGACGTAGTCGTGCCGAGTTATTATTTCTTTTTATTTCATTTTATCGTAGTTAGAAACAATGAAACATATTTTTTAAAGACGGATCGCTTTATTTATACCTGAAGAATAAGGAGAAGCAGGAAAATGCAAAATATAGAGAAAAAAAATAGGGATTTCGTTTCCGTAGCGTATTCGAAAGCGGCTTCCAAAAGAAATTTGTGAAATTTCGCCAAGTCGTCAAACCGTGAAAAATGTAATGGATGAGTTTGCTAAATGGAGTTAATTGGTTGACGAACATTAGTCCATAAGAATCACGATTCTTATCATTTTTAAGAGACATGCGAGTCGTTTGAGTATCGAAGAAAAAAAAAAGGTCGGCGCTCAATGAATTTTCAAAATCGCCTCGATCGATAATTCAATTATTTTCAAAATATTAATTGTACATCATTGCGACACTTAAATTTTTGGCCACAAACTCACTTCGGGCACGAAATATTACGTTCGAAATTCGTTCGATCTCGCAACGAGAGAAATCGATGTAACGTTTATTTAAATTCTCGTTATTTATGTAAATTACATTGCAAAGTTTTGACACCAAGAAATATTTCTATATATTTTAGGAAATATTTATTTCTGCAGAAAAAAAAACCATTTTTTTTACTAACAATTTGTTTCACAAACATCGAACATAATAGGAAATTAAAATGTCGTAAATTGCTGTTGCCGATAAAAAAAGTGTCTAAATGAATTTTAAAATCGAATTATGTTGATTATTTATTTCTTCTAAAAAAAAAGAAAACAAAGAGCTAGACCGAAAAATTGACATTTTGTTTCCAAGCCTCGTTCTTTCACAATTGGACTCAACGAGTCTAGAGCGCTTTTTTTCTTTTTTTTTTGTCGTTGTTAAGCTGTCACATATATCTGGATCGATGTGAAATTACGATTGAAAAAACCGTTTTATAGAGACAGCACGTACTAGTCAAACTCCATGTAGATTAAGAAAAAGAAGAAGAGTTAAAAAAAATACAAAAAGGAAGAAGAAAAAATCAAGAGTTCGACGCATCGATCGATCGCGTTCGAGTAAACACGGAAAAAAAAATGTTTCTATATAACTGTAATGAGCTTATAAATGTGTAACGAAGAGATGAAGAAATGGAGAAAGTTGAAAGGGCGAGAAGAAAAAAAGGGAAGAAACAAACTATCGATACCTAAGTGTACCTAATATGATAATGGCATATTTTACTATAGAAATTAAAAAGATTTGAAGAAATAATAATAATATAATATAAATTATAAAAGTAATAATAATAACAATAATAATAATGGAATAGTAAACTAGACAAGGAGAGGTTAGGATTGCAATGCTGCTGCTACTGCTGAATAAAAATGGGAATAAGTGTATTAATAACAAAACGAAAGAAGAAAAAAAAAACACAAAAAGAACAAAATAAAATATAATTACGATATTAATTTATACTGGAGTCGAAGTCGTGATGACTCTGACGTTTCAATACACGAACAATATTATCATTCGTATGACCTCAGCTGAAACTTGGTGAAAGTAGAATAACGAATGAAGTCAGTAAATGAAAAAAAAAAAAAAAAATCGAAAAATTTACAAAATATAGGTAAAATGACTGCTTTGCACTTGTCAAATGAGTTTTTAATTTTTAATGCAGTTGTATGTCAAGTTTAAGACAATAATTAAATAAATTGACGGTGGATTCATGTTATGGCTTGTTAACCTAGAAAAGTATCGATAACTATAGATTTATGGAATTATGACGGGTAAATACAAAATTCTATATTTTCGTGTTTTTCATCGACATTTTTGGAAAAATAATTCGCAATTTTTAAGCGATTTTTATGCAGCAGGGCTTATTTCGTTCTTTAAAACTTTCTCTGCGAATTCATCACTTATATTTTTCTCTAAGTTTGTTATTCTTGAAATAACAGCCATTTCTTTATGAAATATTTTTTTGTCGGTTAAATGATCGGCTGCAACGTCAAAACGACAATGCTCCGGGAAAAGTCGACGCTGTGAACTTGTAGAGAATTTCTTGGGGAACAAAATGAGCGGTGGTACATCGAAATCGCTTGAAAAATACGGTTGATTTTTGTGAAAATGTCGAGGAAAATATGACTTCGTGGAATTTTTCTTTTAATAGTCAATGCTTCCACGGATCTGTCGTTATTCATTTTTTTCTACGATTATAAGACACGCTGTAATACGAATATTTAATTATTTAATCAAACATTGCATATCCATTTACAGTGAAAATTTGACGCTCATTTGACTAGTGTGTAACGGTTATTTGATGTCAATCGAACAAGATTTTTATTTAATTTGATTTTAATATATATTTTTCGTTTTGTTTTTGTAGTTGAAATAACATGGCCGCATAATCGCGCGAATGAATTGCACAGTATTTTTAATTTAAGGCTATGATTCACTTTTATTATATCAAATAAAACATTCCACAAACTAATTTCATCCAATCGTACCTTTGTCACTCGCATAATTAGTTCGTCATAAACGCCTTGTTATGTTTTCGCTAGTTTAAGTACGGTCGAAAAGTTAACGACCGAAAAATCACCAGGTCAATTTCACAACAACAACCGCGTCAGTTGATCCTTTGCGGGAAAAAATTACTTTTAGTGGCAAACCGTTTGCCTACGTCCCTAATGTACCCAAAAAAAATTAGCGTCATTCGGTTGGAGGGGAAGTGTCACCAGTCTTAAGACGATGGATCAGTCACCTCGAATTTTCCAAATAAAAATTCTTCGATGTCGTTTCACTAATCAAAAAAAAGGCTCTGTCAGCGCACGCGGGACGATGGCAAAAATCGACTGACAGGGGCTTTTTTTTGTTGGTGAAACCGTGTCGGAAATATCCAATTTCAAAAATTGCAGCTATCTCTCTCGCACTCACATTCCGAGAAAGTGACTGCTCCATCACCTTAAGGTGATCTATCAGTTGCATGAGGGTGAGAGATAACTGCAAAATAGATACACATTTTTCTCAGACATCCTTGATATTCCGAGAAAAATAAAAGTTACACTTTGTTCCCTGACGAAAAGAGAACAACGTGTAACTTTTATTTTCCTCGAAATATTAAGCCACTCTGAGAAAAACGCGCAGTAGGATTTTTACCGACCAAACTACTGACAGATCGCCTTAATTATAAAGGGAAAAAATCATTTTTGTGCTAACGCCCGTATTTAAGAACCGACTAAGCTGGGTAAAAGAAGCCAGCCAAAAACAGCGATGGGAACACATTAAAATAAAATTATTGAAAATATTGCCTTTTGTACAAAAATGAGCTAAGTATTAGTATATGAAAAAGGGTTCGTGGAGGCGACGGGGAGTGACGACGTCCGCACCATCGGCTCGTTGTTCGGGTTCGATAAGCCGAGGGCACCCGGCTGTCCTCGTCGCACTCGTTGAGCGAGAAAAGCCGAACGCGGTCGGTGGTTTACCGAACACGAACGACGCGCCAAGAGACCGCGGACGTCGTCGTCGCGCGCTTTCCCCTCCGCGCGTCGTTTTTCATGCCCTTTAGCTCATTTTTGTACAAAATGCAAAATTTAAAATAATTTTCTTCCATGTGTTCTCACCACTGTTTTTGGCCGGCTTTTTTTTCCACCTTCTGGGAGTAATGAACTTTTAGCATAAAAAAAAAACTAACGTTGTTATTACTACCTGAAAATGAATTTTTGCCCCTCATTATATTTAAGGCTAGCGACACCTTCCCACCATTCGAATGACGCCAACTTTTTTTTGGGTATACTGGGGACGTAGGCGAATAATCTGCCACAAAAAGTAATCTTGTTACTATGATCATTTTTTCCCCACCCCATGACACCTGCACTCACCACGCGAATCCTGTCAGGTCGAAGGTTTTCATCAAAAAGTCTCTCAGATAAGTTGTTGACTGTGTTTTATATATTGTTGTCTAAAATTACTTGGCCGTTTGGTCGTCAGCTTTTAGACTAGTAGGCCATTTCGTTTTAAGTTCATTTTATATATTAAAAAAAAAAACTAATTACTAATATAGTGAAAAAAATCGCAATCGATTGTTTGGTGTAAGCGCGAAGTATATTCTTCGTCATTACGCGCCATTGTCCTATTTCTGGAGGGGCCTGAGTAATGTAAGGCAACCAAAGGCAACAAAAAGTGGCGCAAACGGAGGTTAAATTTTTGGGGATATCATTTTTACGTACAACGTGCATAAAAAATATTTTAATACGTCGCCCAATGTGCGATCAAACGACGATTGATAAGATAAATTATTTAATATCGCAGCTTGGATAGAATTATTTTTACTGAAAACGAAAAAGAGATGCAGCTCGAGTCCTATATATATTGCAAGACCTATTATACACACACTATAAATAAAACAAATTGTATGAGCCATGGAGGACTGTATGTGCGTGTGAGTATTGCAGAAAATTGGATTATATATGATAAATATATGTTTAAAAATGAGATAATGCATCTTGTCTAATAATTACAAAATACTGAGCAAAAAAGTAACACGATTTTCCGAACCTTCCCCCTTTTGGAAGTTGTTTTTTTTTTTTTTCATTCAGACACCGTTTACTACCTGCCGATTTGTGCCCCTTTGGGGTTTTTCCAAAACTCCATCATATTATAACACTCGCATTGACTTTTATACTTGAAATGAATTATTTTTGCTGGAGCGTATTTTGCGATTACAACGCTAACATTTTCTGTCATCATTTACCGTCTTAGACGATTACAAAAATCATTAGAATAACGTTTGAAAGAATGAGAAAATTGTACGCGGATGATCCATTCGGTTTAGGAAATCGATCATGTGACCCTTCATTGGACCCAATGGTTAGAATCTTTGATTGGTTCTAATGGCATTCGTTAATGTGCAGAATAATTAAACGACGTATATATTCTAAATCCCCTGCAATTGCAAGTTTTTCAAAATTCCATTGAACCTTCCGGGTTACGTCGAATTTACTTCGTCAAATGACGCTTGCCTCTGACCGGAAGTGGAAGAATTGTTCTCTTGAGCAATTTGACGCCCTTTAGTTGGATTGGTTTTCAACCACGCCTTCAACGTTCGGATATCAATGTTGAAAAGGAGAATAATTTTTTCTTCGACATTCTCAATTCCTCAAACATGTACGCTTCTTTTTTAAAATGAATTTCTAAATGCGAAAAATGAATTCGAGCAAGCCGTAATCTCGATGACGATACATATTAGTTCGGTAAGCATTCGCAGTGGCGTTTACGTCGACGCGAATGCAGCGCCACTCGGTATATAAAGCCGGCTCGTGGACGCATAACCGGTAATGGCGTCAAGCGCCAGTCGAAGAAACGTCTTCTGTGTGTGCTAATGCGTTTTCTACACAGTTCGGATTCGTTCGCTGCTAGAAATATTATAATTTGACAATTGTGGGAGGGGTAATTATATGTGGAAGCGTGTAAGCCAAGAGATTACGTGTTAGTGCCTGTGGAAACAACGAAAAAAAATAGAAAAGTCTGGTCTTTTGCGGATTTCGTCTTTGGTGCATCGACTGAAGCTACAGGGTTATAAATCGCGCCAAACCCTCGCTCTCGCTATTATTTACCAATTTTATTACGTGGTATGCGCGAGAAGGTTTGATATACATATGCCAAAGGGAAATAAAAGTTGTCGCGAAATTACCAATCTGGCCAGCGGTTTGCTCCAAACTCTCCGAGCTAAAGACACGGTGGATTTACAATTTCGCAACGCTCGGGACACTCATATCTTCATCATTCACTGCAGGTTGGTTTGAAAAACTATTTTTTAATTTATTTCATTTAATCCACTCCATTTCCTCATGCACGAATTATGGAATCCATCCCATAGATTGTTTTTGCATTGTGCGTGGAACGCTTTCTCCGATCATAACCTAACTTTTCTCACGAGAAGACAAAATACATTTTTGCCATCGTTATTTTGTGTACAATCAGAGTATTCATATATCGTTATGTTAATTATTGAAGATTTTCCACAATTATGTTATTTTAGCGATAAATGCTTGAAAAAAGTCTTTTCGCTACTAGATTTCTAGAAAATTGTAATTTTTTTCGCAAAATACATACTCGATACTCAACTACGAGGCAACAATTTGAACAAGCTTCAAAAATCTCCTAGTTTTCGAACATACATCATTTTCTATCCTATTTATTGTTTTAATTTATTATAATTTATTCTTAAATATGCTCAATATGAATATCAAAAGGATTTTTCAGGAAAGTAATGTTCTCAAACCAAACCAAGAAATAACTTTTGTGTCCATTATAGATGATGATTAACCTCAAAGTTTTGTTTGAAATTTATTGACAAATCATTCGTTATCTTGATCTGTTTTGACAAAAATCAACTTATCATTTGACTCAAGGTCTAGTGTCATTTTGATTGTGCAGCCACAAGTATAAGAAAAAAAATTGTAAATTTTGAAGGTCAAAATCTTTTATGCGTTATCTGATCTGAACGAAAAAAGTCTTCATCCTTGACAGGAAATCGAACTGGTGCACAATCTGAAGACTGAAAATTTTTATCCTTGAATCCTTGAAAAACCTTCTGGAATAAAGTATTTTTATTCAAAAACCTTTTTTTTTTTTTCTTCCATTCGTTCCAATGTCTATGCAAAATTCAAAGATTATTTCCCCCATACAAACCCAAATTTGTTTACTATTTCCGCAGTTTTATATGAAATGTAGATTTTTGATACAATTTTGCTTTATAGACATTAGAAAACGGTTAAACGAATATTATTTACTTTGCATCATTGCTGTGCAACAGAATTTTTATTTTTTTTTCAACAGCTTAAATTTTGTCTTGATCTTTTTTTTAGACGTAAAATCTAAAACTGTAAAATATATTTGGAGGATTTAAAAAATTTGGAAATTGATAAGAATATGAGTTGAAAATTGAGTACAATATCGAAGTTTGAATCCTTAGAATGCATGATATTAAAGTTTGCATTGTTGGAAAGCAACAAAAAGTATCATTTTCATTCATTTTTTTTAAACTATCAACATGGCTCCAATTTATTTAGCAAATTTGGTTTTCAAGCCCAAAAAAAAGTTTTTTTCAATCATAGAAGTTAAATACCATACACAAAATTTGGGCTGTGCTAATAAGAAAATAATTTTGTTGCATCCGAATGGTACAAACTTCAATATTATTGAAACGCCTAAAATTCTTCATCTTATGACGCCCTAAATTCATTTTCGGCGTTGCATTAATTTGAAATTTTTTATTGCAGACCTAAAAATTGAATTAAAAAAAAAATTGAACGAGTCCAAAAAACACGATAACGATGAATGGCAATAACATTTCTTGTTTTTTCCATCACTGCAAACTTTAATAACGCTGCAAATGGGCCCCCCTGTACTCAATAAATAAATAAATAAATAAACAATATATTTTGTTGTTGCGTGTCACCAATATCCTTCTACAAAATTATTATAACGACCGAATAAGAATAATGACATTTATTTCATCTGGCGTTAGCAATATTTACTCATTGAAGAATAGTTTTAGTACAATTTTTTAATATGATGCTCTTTTCTCTTGAATTTACAGATAGTGCGCAATGGAAAAGGAATAAATGGTTGCTTGTTGAATGCGAGGATCATAATAAAAATGTGTTTTTTCCTCAAATCGTTATTAAAGCGTTTTTCGAACCTTTGAGATTACGCGAAAGACGGGAGTTGAAATACCCGTTAATAAAGAGAATATTAAACATAAAAAAATGTCGGCAAATACTCAATTCGCCAACCCGCCGCCGGCAATAAGCCTGCCAAATATGTCAGTACCACCACCGGTGACTCCGAACCTTTCCGCACCACCACCAAATTTAACAACCATCAATACCTCGTCGAGTTATCAGCATCGTTATTCGAATCATCGAGACGGTGGTTCCAGAGGTTTTTTCAAGCCTTTTAGGCCGTATCATGCGCCTAAAATAATAGCTGGTGGCCAAGACGCTCTGCAGGACGAATTCGATGGAAAAAGACTTCGAAAGTCCGTAATGAGGAAGACGGTTGACTACAATTCGGCGATAATCAAGAGTCTTGAGGTAAAAAAAAATCCTTGCTTAGCATTATTTCGAAACACGAATGGAAACCCTCGTTTTTTAACAACAAAAAAATAAGTAAATAAAAACTTAAAATATTGGAGCTTCAAAATATGTCGATTTTTTATAATTACATACTCAATGATAATCATTCTTCCAGCTGAACAAAGATGTATTGGATAAATCTCCGTATTTTTTTTATTAACGTGATACACAATTTTTACCGAGCGAATAAATAAAAATAGTTGAGAATAAAATTGAACGAAAATAAGTAAAGAAGAAGGCAATTTTTCGAGCAAAAGTTATTTATAACGTAATTTTATAATTGACATAGAATCGTGTATGGCAACGAGACTACAGAGACAGAAGAGCACTGCAACCGGACGTGATATATTATCCGGATTTGTTGCCACCTCCGAGCTACGTCGATAATCCCATAAACGCAGTGACAACGCGATTCGTTAAAACCGCAACAAATAAAATGAGATGCCCAATATTTTGCATGGCTTGGACACCCGAGGGTCGGCGTCTGGTAACGGGTGCATCGAGTGGCGAATTTACACTGTGGAATGGTTTAACATTCAACTTCGAAACGATCCTGCAGGTAAACAAATTTGGCTTAATATTTAATTCGTTCAAAATCACAATTGCAACGTCGGAAAGTTGTTTTTACACTGATATTTTCTTTTTTTTTTGTCTCTTTTTGCGTCGGTGAAATAAAAAGGCACACGATAGTCCGGTTAGAACGATGGTCTGGTCGCACAACGAGAGCTGGATGGTTACCGGTGATCACGCCGGTTACGTCAAATATTGGCAGAGCAACATGAACAACGTCAAGATGTTTCAGGCGCACAAAGAAGCGATTAGAGGACTCAGGTATATCATCTACCACACTAGTCCTTACGTCTATCGGGCCACAGTTGAAGTATTAATCGTAACTGTTTTGGCGATGTACATTTTTCTCAATGCCGATAATGTCAATTGCGTATTTCTTCTACATTATCGCGATAATTGTAAATATAGAAAAAAAGAGAATTTTAAAGCGCGTTCGGAATTGGTAATCGTGTGGGTACATAGGTGAAAAATTTTGAGATCGTCAATCAAAAAAATGACAAAAAAAAAAGCAAAAAGAATTGAAACGACGTTGGCAACGAAGTTTTAAAGTCCTGCAAGTGCGAAAACGCGGAAATGCGATTTTTTTCAATCCCATTCGCCCTGTTTCGTCGATTCAATGACAAAAAACGCGTTAGTTTTATTTATTCTTCTCGTTTTTCGCGAAACCGGGTTCGTATCAACGTATCGAATACATTCTCGCGATTCCCAGCTATAGAGATCGTTTGTTTGTTTGTTTTTTTTTTATCACGACTTTTACACCCTTGATCTGTGACCCAGAAAAAAAAAGAAACTTTGTTCGCGACTCTCCATCTCTGGTGGAGTTTCAGTTTGCGGCTAAATAGCACATTGGGCAAAGATGTATTGTTGAATTTTTTGGAGATCAATAAACAGAGGTGAAAAAATACATATTTTATGCAGCTTGCACCCGAGTCGAGATTCCTATATTGACGATAATAAAGATATTTGAAAATCCTGCTTCCTGTCTCTTTACAACGTGTCCAAAGGAAAAATAAAGTATACAAAAAAAAACTAAGAATTATTAATTTACGGCCGATGTTATTTTTTTTCCAATTTTATAATAATAATAATAATAATGATAACAATAATAAAAGAACGCTTGGAAATATCACATCCCTGTTTCTACCTTAATACGTATGCGACCAAGACTCATCACGATTGAAAATTTATTCCGACTTTTTCCAATCTCGGTATTTCAATCGGTTATTGAGTCTCGTCGCTGCTTTTTATTTTTTTATTTTTATTTTTTCATTTTGTTAATACACGTGAAACTCATTGGAACAAGCAGTGATTGACATCGTTGGGATGAACATTTATTTGGAATATTGTTCTTCAATAACATAATTCTAAATTGTAATGTTTTTAATAAATTTTCTATAAAGTTTCGCGAAATTTTCATATTAATCGGAGAGTGGAATAATTTTTTTTTTTTTCATTCAATCATTTTCGATGAATCTTCATACAAATGCAAATCCTTATATCCATTAAATAAAATTTACTTTGGATATTGGACAAATAAATATGTGAATAAAACGTTTCAACCTCATTTCCGGAACGTGTGAAAACAACAAACGGCATTTATCCCAGATATTCGTCTACCTTGTACACTTTTCATGAAAAAAATCCCGAACAAACAAACCCAATAACGCGTAACTGCCTCGTTCTTTCTTGACAAACGGTGAATCTTCAATTTTAATAAATAAAATCATAAAAATAATAAACATCGTTTCGGAGTTTGGATACTGCGTCGAAAAAAAGCTTCTTTTTCTACAAATTGGTGTTCACGAAGTTGGAGTCGTAGTCGAAAATTTCTTCGCCCCTTTTATTTTTTGTTTGAGTCGAAAAAGTTATTTGTGCCCTGTTTCCATTGAGTTTAATTTAAGATGAAACAACTAAAACGTCAGATGTTTTCGCAATTTTTATAAAACTTCTGTGATCTCATGATTTCCTGTTCAGGACACCGAGGACCAAGACCCTCCGCGTTTCCTTTAGTCAATTTCTGAATAAATAAAAAATAAAGAAACAACTTTATACTGTGCGATCCGATGGAACATATTTTTGGAATGAAAAAAAATTATTTTTTAAATATTTATCTTGTATATTAAAATGAAGGGCTCGATAAATCTCGTTTTTTCTTATACTTATTGTGTCTTTTGGGCGGGTAGTTTCAGCCCTACGGATCACAAGTTGGCGACCTGTAGCGACGATGGAACCGTGAGAATCTGGGACTTTCTACGCTGCCACGAGGAACGAATTCTCAGGGGTATATAAACAAATATCAAAATTAAAATATCTTGAAAGCTAATTCGATGATTAGAAGAGAGAGAAAAAATTAATAATTCGTTAAAAAAAAGAGCTGCGATTTTAAAAGCGAGTCTTTATCACGTAAAAATTTCATAAATTCGAGTAGAATGCTTGCTCTCAGTCTCGGCGTTGTCCTTAAGCAGCGGCGCGAGAAACAAATAAGAATATCGTGAAAAAAAAATACCTAACGAAAGAAAAACGACAACATAGCTTATCGAGTTTATCCTTAGGTCACGGAGCTGACGTCAAGTGCGTACATTGGCATCCACAAAAGAGTCTAGTTGTCTCAGGAAGCAAGGATAATCAGCAGCCCGTTAAACTTTGGGATCCTAAGAGCGGACAATCGTTGGCGACTTTACACGCGCACAAAAGTACCGTAATGGATGTTAAATGGAACGAAAATGGCAATTGGTTGGTAACAGCATCCAGAGATCATCTTCTCAAATTATTTGATTTGAGAAATTTGAGTCAAGAAGTACAGACCTTTAGAGGTCATAAAAAAGAGGCATCGAGCGTGGCGTGGCATCCGAGCCACGAAGGCTTATTTTGCAGCGGTGGCAGTGACGGTGCCATACTCTTTTGGCATGTTGGGTAAGAATTTTACTACGTAAAAAAAACACAAAATTATATATATATATCATGTTCCATCTATTTTTCTATAAATCTAAAATAATTTTTTGATTAAATTTTCATTCTACTGGAATTTTGCATTAAATAAAAACGTTTATAACGAAATAAGCTTTCAAAATACGTCAAAATATCGTTTTGTATGAATTTTCATAATAGTTTTGACAGAAAATTTATAATTATCGTCAAATAGCATATTGATAAATTGTCAAAAGCACGTTTTAACGATATTATTCATTTACTTAGTCACAATATCAAGACAACCTCACATTCACACACAACCTCTTTACATTCGTTGAATTATAATTTCGATGTACAAAAAATAAATGATTTTAATTGAATAATACTTGAAAACGTAATTGCAGTGCTGACAAGGAAGTTGGAGCGATAGAACAGGCTCACGACAGTATCGTTTGGACATTAGCATGGCATCCCTTGGGCCACATATTGTGCTCGGGAAGTAACGACCACACTTCAAAATTCTGGACACGAAACAGACCAGGTGACCTTATGCGTGACAAGTACAATTTGAACACACTTCCAGCCGGCGCAGCTGGAATTGACGATCACGAAATTGGTAAGAAAGATCGAATAAAAGCATAAAAACCACTGTAAAATCATCAATTTTACGACGAACGGCGAATTAAGGAGAAACAAACAAAACAAAAACTAACAATTATTTGTATTTTGATGCAGCTGACGAAGCTGCAGTTATTCCCGGAATGGGACCCGAGGATCGTATCAACGCGGATGGCGAGCCAGAGGAAACGGTTGTCGCAAGTATTCCGGGATTGGATCTCGATCACGTCGTCGACGAGGGTAAAAAATTCGCCAACAAGAAAGTACCTTACAGCAAGCCTATACCTCGAAACTTCCAAGCTCAATGGAACGAAATGGATGCCGAAGAAGGCGAACAGACTGAGGCTCTGAACGCCTTTGTCAATCAATTAATCGAAACGACTCCTGGGGCAGTACCCCTTACCGAAGTCACACCAAATGCTATAATTCTTTATGGAAAAATGATAACCGTCGAACGTAAGTAAAATTAACATTTTTATTGTTATTCGTCGTAATTTAATAATAGTTTGAATATTTTGTCAAAAATATTGAAAATTATGTTTTAAAAAAGTTAAATTTTTCAATTTATTGCAATTCCTATGATTTGATATTAACGAGTTTCACGCGCCATAATTATAATTGTATATACAAAGTAATGGCAAAATCATCAGATACAATTTTTTCAAAGATAATTTTTTGAACTTTCGCGTAAATTTTCTTGAGCATCGTATTATTATGTGTAAAAAATTTGACGAGGTTTCAATGTCTAGTAATCGAGGTATTCAGTGTTTAAAATTGCAACTTCAACATGAGGTCTCGTGGGAAGTTACGAAAAAAGACGATTTTCCCTAACAAATAACTCGATTTCTAGACGGTAAAACTTTCTCAAATTTTACCCACAGTTGAGTATTATTGTTAAGAAGGTTCATACGAATTTAAAACAATTAAACTTAGAATTCGTTTAATGTATGCCTAATCCGTGAACCTCCTTAAATTAGCTCAAAATCTTGTCTTCACTGCTCTATCCATTGCCCTGTGAACCTTTTACTAGAATGCTAATTTGTTATTTCGTTTTTTTGTCCATGTGAACAAAAGCCGGCTCAAAATTGGCGGATGCGATCTTGAAGGGCAATGATGCGATAAACAAGCTCGTTTACGCAGGAGAGATCGAGGAGTTGCGAGACATTGCAACGACGGTACCCCTGGTCGAGGACGTCGATGAGCCTGAGGAATATTTGCAGGACGAAGGTGACATAGATTACGCAAAAGTTCCAGAGATCGATTTACCACCGCCTCTGCCAAGTTCGAAATTTGCTCAAAATCCAGAATTATTAAAGACGTTGAATCGCGGTGGAAAGCGAAAATTCGATCAATTGATAGGTTGGAGCGAGGGTGGAGCGAATGATCGTACATCAAAGATTCATCAGCCGGTATTTGGGGGTTCGATGACGGAAGATTCGCAATCGAGCGATACGGATCTTCGATATGGTAGAGATCACGTTAATTCACCGTTCATGATGAATCAGGACGACGATATAAGAAGAATGATAAACCATGAAAATCGAGGTGGCCATGGGCGTGGGGACGAGGATCTACGATTTAATATGTCCGGTGGTCCGGGCAGGCCGTCATCGGGACATTTGAGTGAATTTGAAATGAGAAACAATTATCCTGACAAGGATTTCCGTCACGGTGCTTTCAGCCAGAAATCTTCGATCGACGGAAGCGGCGATCATTACAACGATCGCGAACGTGATCGTGATCGCGAGAGAGATGGTCGTTCGCGTTGGGACGACGAGAGTATGATGGGCACCAGTGGCAGCGGTGATGGTCCTGGTCGTAACAGTTTCGACAAGCGAGACATGTTGGCGTTAGGTATAAGCAACAACGTCGGTCACATTGCAAGTGGAATGCCAAGTGGAGCGATGCCGAATCATCACAACATGCAAAATATCAATCCAAATATGCCAC
Source organism: Campoletis raptor (assembly GCA_948107755.1). Taxonomy (NCBI): domain Eukaryota; kingdom Metazoa; phylum Arthropoda; class Insecta; order Hymenoptera; family Ichneumonidae; genus Campoletis; species Campoletis raptor. The sequence continues at coordinate 26,858,863 of OX403622.1, read as the reverse complement.
CGCCGATACCAACGATGGTTCCTCATCCGAGTATGAGCGGTCATCCGGGTATGCAGGGAAAAAATAATTCAGGAATGATGCCTGGGGGCATGATGGATGGTCCAATGCCTCATATGATGCACCATCCAAATTTAGGCCCGCCAAATTTTGGCCCAAATGGTCCACCACCCTCGAGTTCCGGGCCGAACTTCGGCCCAAATTTCCGACCACCGAACGGTAATTTCGGCCCAAATCAACACTTCAGACCGATGGCACCATTCGCGCCTAATGCGCCGCCTGGACCGTTCAACAATAATTTTCCAGGGCCACCAGGATTCCATGGTCCAAATGCTGGAAACTCAGGTCCGCCAAATTTTGACAGAGGTAATTTTGGCCCCAACTTCCGAGGACAGAACCAAATGCCTGGCGGCCCCAATGGCGGAGGAGGCAACAGCAGCGGATTCAACAATGGTGGCGGTTTCGGTAACAATTTTGGTGGCGGTGGCAGGAACCCTGGACACGATAAAAATGGACCCAATCGTGGTATGAACAGATCTTCGAATTACGACGATTTTGACGATCGTAACAATCCTTCGGGAAGAAATAATTATAATAACCGCGGGGGCAGAGGAAGGGACGGTGATCAGTCCAGGGGATCCAGACTACGTGATAATTATTGAAATAACTACGTCGTGGATGCAGTGAAAGAAAAATGAACAATTAAATAAGATCTTTGACTGGAAGTTAACGAGTTTTTGACGTTCTCGTTTGTGCCTCCATGACTATTGACTTATTTGTGTGAATGTACATTGAGCAACAAAAAAAATATATAAAAAATAAGAAATAAGACGATTTCTGGATCCGTCAGAATCGCGATATCTCTGAACCGCAGAGATCGACAAACCCGGAAATGGATAAAGCACGAATTTAGTTTGTGCCTGTGTTTACATTCGATTATTGTAACTTTACGATTTCAGACCTAAAAAGTGTGCGATCGGATAAAAATATTGGTGTAAAGTGACACAGCAAACGGACGACAGAGGAAACAACTTTTACGGTCGTATGTGAACGAAAACACTCCTTCGTTTATTGCCGAAAATATTATTACGATAACTCGGCACAATCAAAGCACGAGAAAATCCGGTTTTCAGCCGGAATCAAATTGTAATATATTATACAGTTTAACGAAGATAAATACGATGAGAGCTGCAGTTGATAAAGAACAAAAGAAAAAATAACAAAGAAACGAAAATAACACATGAATTATTACTCCCCAGACGAGAAACTGGTTCACGAGCTGCCTTGGGATGAATTTTTTTTTTCGTTCGTTTACTCCAATGAATTCACTAAAATAAATACGGACCGAATGATGGTAATAATTTTTGAGTGACTCATCAAGTTGGTAAATTAGAAAAAACACATTCATGTTTGGTCTTTTGGCCAAACGAACATTGAGAAATGAATTTTAAACGAGCGGAAGCTCCCAAACTATGAGCAGTTTACTTAAGAATAAAATCAAATAACTCGGCAAACACTCGTTTTTTTGTTTTCATTTATTTTATTTTATCCTCTTTGTTCCTATCTGTCCCATGATCCTACGAGCTTCACTTTCACTACAGGAATTGTTAAATATTGCAAAAATGTTTGTTTTTTTTTTTTCCTTATTTTTGACAAAACTTGAAAAAACCTGAAAATCCTTAATTCATCGTAGACAATATTATATTTTTGTATAAAAAATTGACTCTCGTAGAGAAACAACGATTCACAGAAAAAAAGTATGCACGTTGAAAAAATTTTAGTTGCTTTAAGAAGTTGTAGAACTTTGTACATACACGGTTGTCTGGGTTCGAGAATCCACGAACGTTGAATCTTGAACTTAAAATCTTTTTAATAATCATTGTTGAATTGCATTTTTTATCGCAGCATACTGTGAAAATGCGATTCGACATAAAGAAAACTAGAAAGCTTAATACAAAAACTTGTAGACCATAAAATGTCTTGAAAAATAATCTGAAACAGCATTTTTCCATCTCTAAAACGAGTTACACACTATTTTAGGTTTTTCATACTAAATCAATTTCCACTTCTCAAATCATTAGATAGAAGGTAAAATCGAATTTAATAACAAAGTAATCTACGTCAGAATTTCATTATCATTAATTCGCATTCCATAACTAATTATCGATGGAGCCCATCGATTTGTTTTTTACGATTAAAAAATTGGATGATTATTGTTTGTCAACTAAAAAGAAATGAAACGTGACGTCATATCCGACGACCGTTTGTGGTTTAGTTGAGTTTCCGGTCGCACGATGGTTGTAGTCACTGGGGACGAATGGAAAAATTTGAATCAGTTCGAATCTGTCGCCAATACATTATTATTTCTCTTAGCAATGGCTGTTTAAGTGTATAATATAATTTTGTCGGAATTGTAGCTAAAATAATGAAACCTTTTTTTATTTTAATAAATAAATCTCCCACACGAGATAACACATGAAAAGCACGAGCTCGATCGATAAAAAAGAGATGGTCGTCATTTTTTTAGCCTATAGTTATGCGGTAAACTTCACGCGTATCAAGTGCAATTCGAAATGAATTTCACCACCAATTCGGGAATTCGTAATGTTTGAGCGTCACAACTCATAACCAAACTTCACGAAATTGACATTTTGCTAAGATTTCAACAATGAATTCAACTTAATTTAACCTATTCTTGCAGGTATCAATAAACATTAAGATTTTTATATTTTATATCATAATTTTGATTCTTAAAAAATAAAGAGAGACATTATGTTATCGTTGAAAATTAGTTGAAAAATGAAGTTATGTTATTATTCAGTCTTCAATAAATATTTCGTTCATTTTTTCTATCTCGCAGCATTATTGTGTCAAAATAGTGGCCACGATGTCTCGAGTTGACGTGACAGAGGTCATAGATCTCGATTCTGACGAGAGTTCGTCCACCAAAGAAAAAAACAACAAACCTGCAAATACATGCAGCAATTGTATAAATTTTCAATGCTCGTCTGGTTTAGATTTAAAAATTGCACCTTCCTTCGCATGTGCGTACTATGGCATCAATCTTGCAAAGAGAAGAAAACGCTTGATATGTCAGCAATGCTTCGATACAGCGATGGAACATCAAGAAGTAATTATTAACATGAATTTTTATAATTGGTCAAAGTTGCTATTTTATGAGAAAACTATTTGCACAAACATGCCTTGTTTGACACCAAAATACAACAATTTAATGTTTCTGAATCGAAAGTGCAGAAAAAAATTATAATTTATGGCGATAGTCTTTTTCTCAGTATCAATTTTTTAATCAAGTGATTAGATTTTTTTCTTACCATTTTTACAAATTGTGTGAAAATTTGAATAGAAATAATTTTACTACCAATTTTCATGGTATGCGTTCAAATGAGTGGCTACAGCAATTATCGAATTGTGTGCCTTGAAAATTAGTGAATGAATGTGAGACCAATGATCATCAAAAACATTTTTTTTTTTTCAATTCTTCGTAATGTAGGAACAGTTTTGTACAGGATTCTTTGGGTATTTTCTTTCAATGTATTTATAGTCTCTGTTTTCAAAATGAATAATCTATGGCAACAGATAAACTAAAATTCGATTCCTCACAGAAATTGGCGACTGCTTTGCGCAACAAAACACCAATATTGAAATGTGAATTTCCGGATCACACAATGGAAGTTGAGATATCAGACAGCGAAGAGTCGGACGACGAGATGAAAGAGAGTTTAGAGGCACATGGTAAAAAAATTTCCCCGCCTAAACAATCCCTTGATATTCCAATAGGCAAATAAACAAAAAATGTGCGATTTCAGGTGATTACTTGCCCGAAGAATTTCTTCTAGACGTAGAACAAAGAATTGACAGCACATTGGAGAATATTTTATCCAAATACGATATAGATTATCAATTAGAGGCAGCGCACAAGATATTGGAATCCGAATGGACGTCAATTAATGGTAAAATTTATTTCCTTACAAACGATAGCAGAATAAAAGGAGCAAAAACGTTGAAATTCTAATTTTTGTTTCTACACCGGTAGACAGGAACGAGGCTCTGGACAAGGACATAATGTCGATGATTAAAAAAATGGATTCTCTGCGAAACAGTTTGTACAGCAGTTGCGTACCAGAGATAAAAATGCTACAGGAATTGCAAATAAGCGATCCACCCATTACTAAACCACCGGTTATGCCAGGAAAGAATCAACCCATGAAACGACAGCCTCCGTTGATAGCTTCCACTGATAGCGAAGTCACGCCCCTCCACGCTGTTAACCGAAGTTTAGGCTACGATCTTCCTCCCCAAGGACCATTTACAAAGCCAGTGCCTGAGGCTGAGGCCCGAGTTTTCGTTATGAAACACCCTCTGATGCCATGGGTACGAGGTAAAGTTCAACAGGTTGTCACTCGTTCGCCATTGCAGTGTCGTGTCAAATTGTACGGACGTCGTAGCAACGGTGCTGTACGAACTGTCATCGGTAAACATATGGCAGTCAATGCCCCATGCTCGGTCGTCATTCCCGTTGCAACGAGAGTCGTTGCTGTATTTCTCGATGCAAATTCTAGCGATTATTACAGTGGAGTTATCGCTGAACCACCCAAATCAACAAACAGATATAGGTTCGTTTGCAATATTCTATAAAATCATGATTTTGGAGTTTCTATCGTTGGAACGCAACGAAAAATAATTTTTTTTTATATTCATTATTTTTGAATTTCTTAAATTTTATTAGTCGACATAATTTTTCTGATTCTAAGAAAAGATTTTTAAATTATCGTAGCAAAATATCAATTCTACGCCATAGTTACGTTCAAAAGTAAACTCTCCAGTTAATTTTGTATGACAATTTGGATATAACTTGCGGAAAAATTAACTTGTGTCAGTTTTTATATCTTATAGAAATGTAAAAATATAATCTTTCGAATCGTGGTGAATCGCTTTTTAATTAAATTAATTAATTAATTTAATAAGTATGGAAAAACTCCATTTACAGCATTGATGAATAATGGTATATACAGCAACAGAAAGCGAGCATAAAAAGATACTAGAAAATTAGAAGTAATAGTTTCGTAATAGTGCTCTAAATATGTCCCCAAAATAAAATCTGTTGAAAAAAGATTTGAAAAAAAAGTTGAATTCGATGTTTTAATTGGAAACTGGTTTTATCCTCAGATACCTCGTATTTTTCGACGATGGTTACGCGCAATACGTCCTCCACAAATACATCTGTATCGTCAGCGAAAATTCACCACGTGTTTGGGAAGATATTCCAGCAGAATCTCGTGATTTTGTGAAAAAATATCTTGAGACCTATCCGGAACGACCGATGGTGAAGCTCTTGCCTGGACAAGTTGTGAAAACCGAGTGGAATGGAAAATGGTGGATTGCACGAGTCATACAGGTCGATGGTAGCCTCGTACAAATGCATTTCGACGCAGACGATCGAACCGAATGGATTTATCGAGGTTCAGCGAGGCTCGGTCCTCTTTATCTTGAGCTTTTGAAAGCAAATGCAAGGCAACATGGTCATCATGTTTCTTCGAATGCACCAAGTCGTCATCGACTTCCTTTACCCACAAGCGTTAGTCTCTCAATTTGTATTTAAAAAAAATCTTTTTATTTTTTTTATTTTTTAAATGAAATTTTAATTTTACGAAGTGTTTTTAATCAATGATCCATTTCCGTGTACAGAAAAATAACGCTCCTTACGTAGAATATACGTCGTTCAATCCAGAACTCGAGAGCGAACAATCAAACGACGCTTCGGTGGCTGAATCGTTAAAATCTGACACTTCATCCACTGGGAAATCTCCTGTCGCAACTGCCACCTCAAGTACCTCTAACTCTGCTACTCCCGTGCAACAGCAATCACGAGCTGTCGCGAAAAAAAGAACAACTCCAAAGCCAAATGCGGCTGATACTGAAGTCCAGTCTACGGGGGGAACACCAGCACCTGGCGCCGCTGAGAAACAACCGTCTCATAGTATCGTTGTAAGTTTATTGAAAAAACTCATGATCTATTAATCGAAACGAATTTTTTTACCATTTTTTATGGTCACATCAATATATGGGTTAAGAATTTATTTTCTTTATCAATTCTAAGTCGAAACTCCGGATCTTCTCTCTAGTTTTTTTTCTCAATTAGAAAGTTTCTCAAGAGAAAGTTTTAAATAATTTCGAGAATTGGAATAATGATTGTTCAAGGAAAATTTCAATGTTTTCGGACGATGCTAACTTTAATGTTACAGAGCAGCATATGACGAAGTTTGCCTAAAAATGAATAATTTTGACCGTTTGAGGTACAGCAATATAAAGTATTGGATTCAACTAAATCGAATACTTTATATTGCTGAGAATTCAATTAAAATTAATTAAAATTTCAGAAATAAACACCTTTTCTATTAAAATTTCATAAATGAACACCTTTAATATTAAATAATAGGAAAGGTGTTTATTTCTGAAAACACAAAGTAGATAATTTTCGTAAAATTACATAAACGTCGTTTACTTGATACTGATATACAAATCGTTCCCAATCAGTCTAATAATTGTTTTAAATGTTTTCGCACAGTATTATCAAACGCAGAACAAAATTCAAACACGTAAATTCGTGACACACAAATGCGGGCCTTCCTGTGTAAAGGACATAACATTTACACCGGACGATCTCAAAGGATATTCACCGCTGTCGATACCGCTTCTATGTGGATGGAACCGACAGTTGTGTAAATTCCCTAAAGGCAAAAAAGTAACACTTTATCAAGCACCATGCGGTGTACGTCTCCGTAACATGGAAGAACTGCATAGATATCTTCGAAAAACCGGAAGCCCCATGTCCGTCGATCTTTTCGATTTTGATTACTGGGTACACTGCTTGGCCGAATTTGTTCTCGACAAGTGTTTTGTTAATATTAAAGATCTCAGTTACGGGGTAGAAAACGTACCGATTCCGTGTGTCAATGAAATCGATCATGCTTTGCCCGATACCATTAGATACAGTACACAGCGAGAGCCAACGGAAGGAGTCGATATTAATTTAGATCCGGAATTTTTGTGCAGTTGTGATTGCACGGATGATTGTCAGGTACGAGGATTTTTTAAAAGTTTTTTATTTCAGTTAATTTAGTTTTAAAGTGATCTATCGGGTGCATGAGTGCGAGAAGATGATGGCGATGAAATTTTATTGCTTTGATTACCCTTAAGGCCTGTAAGTCTTTTTTTCCTCGACAAATCAAGCCTCCCTGAGATAATCGTGCAGTAGGATTTTTACCGACCGATCTACTGACAGATCACCTTAAGGGCTTACGTACACCTCGAGAGGTCGAAAAATTTGATTCACGTCTATTAACAACAAAATATCCTTTTGAATAACCAGATTTTTAGTATTTCCTGGTGTAACTAAGCCCTTAAGACATCAAAAATATATTTTTTGGTTTATCGTTGTAACTCGATGTATAAAATAGTGAAATAATGGAACGTTAAACTTTTTAAAATTCAGGATAAATCCAAGTGCCAATGCTGGCAATTGACAATCCAAGGTGCAACGCTCGGTGGTCAAGTTTTGAACAACGAAGTTGGTTACGTTTACAAAAGGTTACCAGAGCCCGTGACGACAGGAATTTACGAATGTAATTCAAGATGCAAATGTTCTGTGAAAACGTGTCTCAACAGAGTCGTTCAGCATCCACTGACACTGAAGCTTCAAGTTTTCAAAACAGCGCAACGAGGCTGGGGAATTCGTTGCCTCAACGATATTCCACTTGGATCTTTCGTTTGCATATACGCCGGCAGGCTTCTGACTGAACAGGTTGAACCAAATTTCATCAACTTTTCTCACATATTGTATGTCCATTGAAAAACAATTAAAAATACCTTAAATTTATACGATTTGGAAACATTTTTCAAGGACGTGAACGAAAGAGGCAAAAATTATGAAAACGAACCTCAAATTTATACAATTCTAATATATTTTTCAAGGGTGCAAACGAAGGAGGCAAAAATTATGGTGACGAGTATCTCGCGGAGCTTGATTACGTCGAAGTCGTAGAGGGCATCAAGGACGGCTATGAGAACGACGTTCTGGATCCAGAAGGTCTGATACAAGAGCAATCCCCACAGCCGAGCCAGTCCGCCGTCAGTCGAAGCGATGATGAGAGTTCGGCCAAACGACCAGGCGGCGAATTCGATGAAGATTTTAACATCAAACTTACGAAGGGGCTGACCGAGCTTGAATTGGATTCCGACCGAACTCCCATAAGGTAAAACTTATCATTCCAAGAAAAACGTGAATTACAAAAATATTGAAGAGCTGTAAGTTGAAATATAACATGACTGTGACATTGAAATGAACCTTCGATTGATTAAATGAAAATGATGTTTTCTCTTTCCCTGCAGACGACGGTTGAGAAAACGAAAAAAGAGTGAAGAAAACAGTGGATTAGATGGTTCAGAAGATCGTAGCGAGGATGGAAGTGTGTCAAAAGGTTCGGAATCCTCGATTGCGAGAGCTACGGGGCAAGAAGCTCCAGAGATACTGTTAAGCGACGACGAGGACGCAAACACGACGGGTCGACGAGAACCAAGTAGATTTGAGCCAAATTTCGAGCCCGCCGAAGTAACGAGGCCGACTCTAAAGTCAGTTCGTAAATTTTTCGGAGAGCACGAAGCTCCTTACATAATGGATGCAAAAACAACGGGAAACATTGGACGTTACTTAAACGTAAGATTCGTAAAAATAAAATTCTATCGATTAACTTTTATCCTTATTTCATTAACCCTTTGTTGGACACGCCTATTTATGATTGGCTCATAATGGGTTGAATATGAATGTTCGACCATAATTTTGTAGATACGGGCCTGGGAAGTAGTATTTTTGGACCGCGTAGCAAATTTGCTATCAACCTTTTCACGCTTTTAGTTCGAACCATAATTCTAATTTAATCAAATTGTTTCAAAGCCTAGTTCGTCCAATCAAGCATCCTTTACTTAATTTAATCGACAAATATTTCAAAAAAGTTTATATATTTCCATTTTTTGACACAAACGGACAGCAGATGCAAGCGTCGTGAATTTTCGTGTTAATTTTTTTGCAGCATTCCTGTGATCCAAACGTATTCGTACAAAATGTATTTGTCGACACTCACGACGTTAGATTCCCATGGGTAGCATTTTTTGCTCTCAACTACATAAGAGCCGGCCAGGAATTAACGTGGAACTACAGTTACGACGTTGGAAGTATTCCTGGAAAAGTGATGCTTTGTAAATGTGGTGCATCAAATTGTCGTGGACGTTTGTTGTAATTTGTAATTATTTGATCGATTAGTCTATTTGATATAAGTGATGCCTCGATACTGCAAGTGCGTAATATAAGAGAAGAAATTAATTGCAAATTAAAAAGCGTTTTATAATTTATTGTATACGAAAGAAAGAGGAAAAAAAACTGAATCAAATGTCGTTGAAGTTGTGTCCCGACGACTCCTTTTAAATGTTTTTTTTTTTTGCAAATAAGCCTGAACGAAAATTCAATAATGGATTAAATAAATGTGTGAAACATTGATCATGTACCATTATAAAATGGATATTTTTTTATTACTAAAAATACAAGGTTAATTCATAATGTTATAGAACGCAAATACAAGACGCGTTACTTCCCTATTATTTTTTGTTGATTATTTTCTTTTGCTTTATTTGTTTTTGTTTTGTTTTTTTTTTTTTTTTTCATTTACGTTTGTACCAACTTTTAACGGACTCTCGAGTTGCTTATGATTTGATTTTTTCTAAAAGCTATTTATTCAGTAAGTTATGTCAATGATACGAACAAAACAGTCAACAAAAAAAAACAACACTCGTTTGATTTAGACACGTAAACCTTGGAACAGTAAACGCTTTTGTTCTTTAAGAATATATTAAAAATAAAGTAAAAAGTAGGACAATGATAAATTTGCAGACCTGACGAAACATTTAAGCCTAAGCGAGCCAACCACGATGGTTGACAGCAGTCACAGATTTTTTCGTACGTGCACCTGTACGAATAGGCATGTTGCTTTTATATTTAAAAAACAGAAAGACAAAAAAACTCTATATATTATATACTCACTATTCTAACGCGAACATTCAATAATATCCTCGCACGGATCGCAAAGCATGATATATATTTACTCAGTTAGGAAAATTGAGTTGCACTAGTTCGTTTTTTTTTTGCTTTTTTTTACCTATCCTGTAATATATAAATATATAGGTACTGTTCTAGGTCGTCGTATACAATAAATCCATATAACAGAGCTATATATATGTGAGAGCAACGAGAAAATATAAGTAAACAAAGGAAATTTTTTTTTTATAGCTTTGACAAATCGTTTTGGTTTTGTGCTAGTGATGCCGACGAAGCAAATCTTTTATCTCGTCTTTTTCAGCCGCTTCTATGTAACTTGTACCGTCTGGTGTCAAACCTTCCGGATGCGCACCATTTTCCAGTAATAACTTGACGCAGGTGGTGTGACCTTCCCATATGGCAGCCAGTAACGGAGTAATGCTGTGTTTGTCCATTGCCTGAACAATAATGTCATTTGTTTGTTATTAATTTTGTAAAATCTACTTTTTGAACTCTCCAACAACTTCCCGAAGGGGCAGATTCGAAAAAAGCATGAAGTTGTGCGTTTTAATACGATTAAAGAGGTTCACACGTGAGGCATGCGTTGGACGACTTCCACGTTCAATTGTTTAAAATTCAGTTGTCAAAAGTCGTCTTTTTTCGTAATTTCCCACAAGACCTCATGTTCAAGTTGCCATTTTAAACACTGAATATCGTGATTACTAGACGGTGAAACCTTCTTAAATTTTTTACTCATTATAATACGATGCTCAAGATGATTCAAGCAAAATTTCAAACAATCAACTTGGAAAAAATTGTATCTGATAATTTTGCTGTTACTTTGTATATACTTTTATAATTATGGCTCGTGAACCTTGTTACGTGTACGAATCAATCCGTCACAGCCTTTGGATTTTTCTTAAAGTACAATTTCTCGACAACGTTCAATTTATCGGCATAAAAAAAAAGTCTTGGGCCATTTTTATAATTATTTTGTCAGCGATGAGACGTTTTTATTCTGTCGAACAAACTGTGTAGAATAATTTTTGGCCGATCCAGAAAAATGTTAAAATGGGGGAAAACTTTTTTATTCTGAGCAGCAAACACTATGAAAAGTTTATATTTGGTTTATACAGACTGAACTATACCCATAACTGAATTTGAAGGTTTTTTAAAATCTAATTTTCCCGTAAAGAAGAAATATTGATAAATTTATGGTATTTAGTCAAGTCCTTACATTTGCTTGCGCTCCTTTCTCCAGAAGATATCCAACGACTTCATTTTGTCCGTAGTCAGCCGCATAATGAAGCGGCATCCTGCCGTCAATCATTTGGTTAACATCTATGCTCTGTCAACGAAGCCAAAATCAATTTTATTAATTTTTTTCAATAATTTTATAACGTCTGAGAAAATACGTCAATGTTGCTTTGTTTTTTTCCTGTGATACAGCCTTTGACAGGTCCTTTGCTCACAATATCAGGAAAGGGAAGGGGGGAACTTGACAGGATTGGACTTGTTAAAACTTCAGTGGCGCTATCCCCTTTGTTTGAGTTTGTTTGGATTAATGATTCTCTTTGTTTTTGTTCACAAAGAAAAATGGTTAGCAAATTGCCGGAAATTTGATTGAATTTTTAACGACGAATGACACGAAAGTACGATTTGATGCGAGACCACTTTTCATAATGAAGAGACAATTGATAATTTTTCATGCGTACGAAGGAAAAAAACGATGTCACAAAATAATAGCAAAAAATAATTTTTTTACTTGCAATACTTCAGAAACGTACCTTTTTTTCAACGATATCCCGGACTTGATCGAGATCACCGTTTTTTATACCCCACACGAGTTCACTCATTTTTAAGTAATAAATTCGAGTACTTTTGAATTATTTTGTATTTTGAGAACAAAATTCGTGTTGCTTAATTCCGGCGTCGAAGCGAAATCATCGGGTGTAAATTTTTACCGACAAACCGTTTTCCGTTCCGTGCAAGTGTGTGCAAGTGCGTCTGTGTGTGCCCACTGTGCTATGACTGTGTGTTGCGGGTGCCGATTGCCAACTGCTGCATTACAAATGTTTCTGTATGGACTTCAAAATTCTCCAGAAACCCCTAGATGGGACAAGGCCAACATTTCCAGAATTTGGCATATTTTATCTTGTAAATACAGAGCAGGTTGAACACATGATAAAAGAAAGTTTTTATTCCTGAACAAGTTTTGAACAGTTTTATCAAACGATTTGTTTTAAAAACGTCAAGTTTGACTTTTTTTTTACTTTGCCTTTTATTTCATTTATAAGAGCGACGTGAAAGTAAATAAAGCTACCACTTTTGTCAAAAAATGTTCGGAAAATAAACCGATATAAACACTAAACATAAACACATTCTAATTTAAAGTGGAGTGATCTTCCCAAAGCGTTTCCCAATAATTTTCATTTTTTATTTTGAGGACACGTTCAAGACACTATTATGAAACTACGTGCCAAATTTCTACTACGTGCCAACTTGAAAGTTGGACAGTTTTACACGCGTTCTTATGAGGAGCAGCATAAAAATGGACATTTTATGGAATAACTTCGTACCTTTTTTACAGGTACATTTCTTTTTTTCCTCACTTGTGTAAAAACGTATAACGAAGGTTGTCTTTAAACTTTATATTAAAGACATTTTCCCCTAAACTTGATTTGTTTTTACATTTTTATAAGATTCACATGACATTTTTAAGGTATAACTATCATTACTATATTATATTCCGAAATATATATCAAGTTCCTAAATAAAATTGACCGGAAATTTCACTTTTGAACGTGACTCTGTCTAAACTACTGCGTTCAGACTTCAGGAATTAAAGATAATGTTTCATTAACTCTGATGGTTGAACTGCTCTTTAACTAATTACTTTTGCATAATTTTAATTCATTTAGCATTATTTTTAGTCATGACAACAACGACATACGCATAATCAGAAAAAAAATCGGACAATGAACACAAATCTATTTAAATCAAAATTGTTTTTAACCACTGAAACAAAAATCATGAAATTCCTGTATGTATCACCGTTTTGATCGGAATGAAAATTCACGTCGTTGAAATTCACGTGACAATGAAATAATTCCTGTCTGCACTGTTCGCGATGTATTTTGCGTATTTCGATGTAAATTTTCTGAAACGTTGGGTGGGGCGTGGAAAAAAAATCGAGCGGGAACTGAGCGCTTTTACCCTTTAAAAAAAAGTTCTAGATTAATGCCTTCCCTGTCGTCGCAGATATCGTTCGCTGATCCTTCAGTCGATCGAAGGACGGCTAACCGAGTTAACCGAGTAATTTGTTATCAGAAAATAATTAAGTTATTAATACTGTTCGACGCAAAAATAGAATATTATTATTTTCATTTATTTTTTACACAATAATGATTAATTTCTGAAAATTGAAAAAAAAATTAAGTAACAATTTTTTTTCCCGTGTTCTTTTAAAATGGCGTGGCGACCAAAGAATTTGAGAGACGCTTTCATTCCCATACTAACGTTTTCGGCAATTATGGGCTTTGGAGTTTTTGACTGTCCGGTTGGACGACCACGTGTGACATTTAGTGTCATTTATGCAACAATTATTACGTTTATTTTTTGGGTGTTGTTCGCTTCGAATCTAAAATATTCGTTTGAAAGCGAGTGGTTCGATGATGAGGATAATATTGTTTATTTCATTGTTTATATCAATTTGGCAATAAATCTTGTAACACAATTGCTTCATTGTTTATATTATAAAGTAAGTAATTAATGTGCCTGCAATAACGTTAATTGTATCATGAATCGTTTTTTTTAACATCTTTTTATAAACAAATATCACAAAATGATGCTCATAGTTACGGTGAAAAAAGGTTCAATTCAAAATTTCCAAGCAGTAAAAATCGAACAATTTTCAACCGATGTCCTTCAAAGTTTAACAGCATCTGAACGAATAACTTTCTTGTACATCTACATAAGATTTTTTTTTATTTGTTCAATATTTTTGGAAGTACAGTTGATGTAACTTTATTTACAAATAAAAAAGTTAGACTTTTTTTTTATCTTCACTGTTTTGTCAAAAATCCAGGTATTGGAGTAACAAAATTGAATAAAAATCAGTTTTTCATTCGGGACTAAAAATTGCAGCATTTATGCTGCTTCCTCTCAAATCTCGTTGACCAACTAACGACCTCCTTGATGCTGCCACTTAAATCACGACTTTGAAGAATGAAATATCAAAACGAAAATCATTTCAAAATTCCTAAAATCAATATTTTTTCCAGCCAATTATAAAACCCCTTAAAATCAGCGAAAATCCTTTTCGTTAATTTTTTTAACTGCAATCATTTTTTTTTAGTAAATTTAGTACGAAAGAGTTAGTTAAATTTATTGAGTTTGTTTAATTTGTTCAATTTGTTGGATTTGTCCAATTTGTTAAATCTGTTACATTTATTAAATTTGAAAAATTTGAATTTGTAGATGACAGTAAAAAAATAAATGTTATTAGTATAAAATCATTTCGGAGTTGAACTGTGAACTTCGAAATCACTGAATATCGAGAAATTCAACGTCTGTTATGCAGTAGAAAAATCTCTTTAAGTTGTTCCAGCAAGTATGTTTTCAGACGAATAGTTGTGCTTAGATTTTGAACTGAAACGGAAGTTTTGTTTGTTCTATTTCATTAACATGACTAGTTTTTATGTGCTGGTTATACTCTTTTTGGTTCTCGAGCTTATAGATGGGGAACTTGATATTTGTATTTAACATTTTCTTTTATCTTGAAGAAAATGGAACGATGCTTGCTTAGAATGGTGAAAGTGGATGAAACGCTTCGTGAGCTCGGAACCTCATTCAATTACACAAATTGTATGAAATTAGCAATATTGATGGATGTTTGCTGGCTCGTTATGATTGTCCTCCAAAATGGTATCGATGTGTTGTGGTTCATACACAAAGTTCCTTTAGAGAGGATTATAATGATCGTATCGATTCTTCATCATCCGGTTCACATCAACACGATGGTATCTTTAAATTATTGTCTGATTATGAGGTAAGGTATAAACAATGTGTTAAATTGAGGGCTTAGAAACATCAAGTAATGTCAAAGTTAGGGTCAATTTCAACCGTCTTTTTCATACTAAAAAATTAATTCGATTATCTGCGGTCGTGGTTTTTGTAAAACGGTTTTTTGATCAATCTTTTTTGCTGTAATTACTATTCAGACTGTACTCTTTAACCGGAAAAATAAAACAATGTTTTTGTTATTTAAGCTAATAAAATAAAACGAGTCTTTGTCAAAGTCGAATTTTATTCAATGTCACAAAATGGCAGAGAATTGAAACCTAATGTCAGGATGTGGTAAAAAATTTCTATCATCAAAAAAAAATATATATAAAACTGCTTGATGAAAACTAGAAAATTGTGTCAAGCTTCTCTGAACCAAACTTGTTTTTTCTACTGCATTTTCATATTTATTAGAATTCTGAATTGATATCTCAGATTTAAAAAAACCATGATTGATTATAATTTAACTTTTTTTCTAACGAACGTTTTGCAATTGCTTTATAAAAATGAACAATAATCAAAATCAAAATATTGGAATATGTTTCACAAATTTTTCCAACTCGTTAATGAAAATATAATAATGACAATATATTGTACTTTGTCTTTTTGTATTTAGTCAGATAGGGGAAAGATTTCGTAAAGCAAACCAATTACTCGAGAACACATTTAAGTTCAATGATAACGTATCAATCGGTGACATTACCAGATGTTTGTCAAAAAACAAAATCAATGTAGTTGCGTCCACGGCTTCGAATAATAGAAATTCAAAAAAGGATGATAAAGTTATGAGTTTAATGCAGTCTGTCAAGTGAGTTTAAAAAATCAATTTTTCATTATTATTTTCAGTAACGCTAATTGTCAATTATTCAATTATTTTTCAATTATTAATCAGTTAGTTAATAATTAATTAATTAATCAATTATTTTTAATATTTGAGATCGCTTTGATTACAAAAATGTTTTTTTTTGTATTTCAAGGCACGTGCATCTGGAGTTGACTTTAATCGCAAGGGACGTTAATCAGGTTTACAGTGTAATAATACTGTTGGAAATGGCAGCTTACTTCGTAACGTTAACTGGATTATTTTGGATTTTTTACATAATGATTATGAGTCCAATGCAGGAAAACAAAAGTTTACGAATAATTGTTGTCTGCGCATTGCTCGTTGCGTACGTTCCAATAGTAATCCTCATCAATCACGTGAGCGAGAGGGTAACCTCAGAAGTAAATAACAAAATTTATCTTACTCTCAATTTCACTTTAAGCTTTAAAACTTTACAAAAGAATAATTAGTTGCCCCACGACAATTTTGAATGTACTTTTCATTTACGTTTTTCATAATAATTATTTTTGGTTTTAAGAGTTTTTATAATTCTAATGAACGTAATTAATAAAAATGCAACTTCACGTCACTGAATGCAACTTTATTGGACATCGTTCTCTTTGTAATAAAAAAAAACAAAGAGATTACATCGAAATTTTTTTTTTTTTTTTTTTTTTACGTTGATTAATTAGTTGAATAATCATGAATGTACATTTCGACAGTTTATATTGATGACGGTTTCTGAATATACAAAAAATACGAAAATAATGAAATTTGGATAAAAATTATAAACAAAGTGATACAAGTTTTGTTATAATCGCTTAATTTTTAATTCTATGTATTTAACTAAATAGTCGACATTTTCAACAAAATTTTGATCGCAGTGCAGTGTAAAATAAACCGTAATTATCGCATACGAGCAACATTTGATGCTAAAGGAAAGATTGGGCTGTATTTAATTACTCCACTGTGGGGTTTACGCACGCAAGAATTTATTGTGACGTTTTAGGCTTAATTAAGGTAGTAGTCTCGCCACAGTCACGTTCAAAAGTTTACCGTCCAGTAATTTTTGAAAACTTCGATATTACGAACGGTGTAATTTGATAATTTTGGTTTTTATATTTAATACGCTTGTAAAAACATATAAACTTTTGTGAAAAACGTCTAATATGGAATATGGAGCTTAGATTTTGACAAGTAATCTCGATTTTTTTAGAAAAACTTGATTGTTTTAGCAAAAATTTGTCATATGTTTCTCTATAATTGAAAAAAAAAATAAGATAAATATTTGCAGAAAAGTTACGAAGATATTCTGTGAAACGTGAATTTTTCTACGGCTCCCCATAAGAACGCGTGTAAAACTGTGTCATTTTTAATTGTCTATATCTCGAGACGGGATAGTGAAATCTTTGAAAGTTTTTTACGTAGTGCCTGAGATGTGTTTTCTAAATAAATAAAATTCTGTAGAAAAGCGCTCTGGCGAGAGTACAACCTTGAAGATACTGACTTTCGGAAAAAAAACCGTAAGCCTGTAAAATGAAGTGAAAAAAAAGCACTTCGCTTATGTCTGTATAATATGAACCTTTGACAGCTATTCTTGTTAAGAATTTCTTAATTCTTTGTTTATTTAAAGGCGAACCGAACAGGGTCCGTTATTCATTGTGTTTACAATGGTAATGACGATACCCCATTTCGTGACGAAATTAGACAATTCACTCTGCAATTATTAACCAATCCTTTGACGTTTTCTCCTGCTGGCTTTTTTACTCTTGGCTATGATTTTCTTCGAGGGGTAAGTGGAATTTTTTGAAATTTTGTACTGCAAGCAACTATTTAAAAAACAAGTTACTGCAAACCCAATTTTAAAGAAAACCAAAATTCCTTGAAATTTCTAAAACTTCCTAAAATTTCTTAAAATATCCTAGAAATTCCTAGAAATGCCTAAAATTTGGTTTCAATGGGAATATTTATGAAATTCTATTTTTTTTTTCAAATTAAATGATTCAATATATTGATTGCAAATGATTTTTGATTTTTACAGTATTTCGGAACCGTCGTGACTTATTTGGTAATATTTATACAATTGGGCAGCGATCCAAAAATAATTCATCAATAATTTATCATTTTGGATTATATGTTTGTATTATGAAAAAACAAAATGGATCATTGAAATTAAATGTTCATAATAAATGAATTCTGACTGAACTATGATTTCCGTTAGTATCAAATATGTAAAGTTATTGATTTCCATAGAATCTTTTCTTTTATTAATTGTCTTTCACTCTCTGATAATTTCTTAACGTGACATTGCACTTAGGGGATTAAAATAAAATGAATCAAGTGAACAATGATTATCAAAGAAACTTTTTACGGTTCTTACAATTACAGTGCCAAGCAAACAAAGGAATTTTTTTGATGACAGAATAGATTGAAGGCTTCAATTAGTTTCCTTCGAACGACCCTTCCTTTTTTATTTTACGAGCTTTTTTCCTCGATGGCATGAGGCTTTTCAGACTAAATCGATCTATTTGTGATTTCTGAGCTCAATTATTTGATAGCCTCAAAAACATATTTTGAAAAATGAGTTCTTTGTTGCATTTCTAACAATTTTTAATTTATAATGAAAATTATTATTTTTTTCTCATGAAAGCATATTTGGAATATTCTGGAATAAAGAAAGAAGAGTCACGATTTATTATTTGGTCGATCGCCGAACTATAGTAATCCACGGACCGATGGTCAGTCACTATTATTTAAAATTAATTCAAATTGACGACGTCGGGGCAGTTTGATTGCGAATATTGTCAAAACGGTAAGAGATAGAGCAAAAATGCATGGGACCGATTTGGTAGAGGGCAAAATTTCCAACAAAAAAGTATTAGACGAAATTTTTCTATAATTAATAGCTTGGTCTTGCAAGACGATTGAAAAAACCAAAAACGACTCGCCTGACGGGTATAACCAACGAGAACCGATCTGAACCAAAAACTACTGAAGATAGAAAAGAACGGTCGGAATGTTTTTTGTAGAAAGTTTTTTGCTTTACAAGTTTGGTCCTATACATTATTGCTCGATTCCTGACCGTTTTGAGTGGGGGACCGATTAAAGTGCGTAGCTTCGTTAACTTTAATAATTGATAACCAATGAAGAGGGAATTGGATTGAAAAAAAGGCTATTCGACTGGGAATTGGTTATTGCACTTGTTCACGTTGTCGATCATCGATGGAGGGACACTTTGTACATATTCGCTATACAATTAAATTCCGAATTGTCCTTTAACACGAGAACGACGTGTCAGAGTAAATTCTCTTGTTGGGGTGATCACAACTCTGCTCAAATTATTGAACGACGTAAAAAAAAAAAATTCCAAACAGTCCTGAGTGATCAATAATTATCCAAGTGAATTCAACGTTTTCTCAATTCTTTATTGTTAGTTGGACGATCCCTTTCGAACCGAAGACATACCCCAAGAGACAAACTATTTCTATCGTTTGTGGCTATTAAGTTAATTGCAGTCTTTTAATAAAAAAAACACGACTCACGTATCTGTATTTTGCATGATCGCTCGCAAGATAGTTCTACACATAGACAGTTACGTGCTAAATTTACTTCGATAAGAGTACACATTAATAAAATATACAAATTTAAAAAATAAATACAGTGAAAGTCGAATATTAAGATTGACGGGAAAAAAACTAATTGACTAATTAACTTTATCTAGTTAAAATAAAAAGCATTTCGACAGGTTGATTTCTTAATGATGCTGACATATTTACTGAATAAATAAAAAATCGAAATAAAAATTGATTTATTGGATAAAATTATATTCTAAAAAATTGATTCAATGTTAAAAATAGTATAATTCTTAATTTTTAAATTGATAATAATAAAGCGATTGCTGTCCCTGAATATTAATTAGTCTTTTTCCCTGGTAACCAACTAATTAACTAACTAACTAATTAGCTAACGAACTAACTAGCTAACTAACTAACTAACTAGGATAAGTAATTAGTATAAAAAAGGTTCACATAGTTTTTTTTAATTCAGGAAAGACGTTTTTTTACTGCAGGAAATCCATTTACGAAAACTAAACAATTTCTAGTAAACGTACAACTTGTCGCATATGCATCTGCCATTTTATATATTTTTTTCTTTGCGAAGCAAGTGGTTAGGACAAACTGAATTCCCAGAGCATTTATCCCTTTCAACAAATGTAGACTTTTCACAGAATACATTACAAACGTAATCGTCCTTAGGGATCGCCACTTGGATGGAGTCGATAAAAAAATGTCAATGAAGTTGCTCGTAAAGTTATTCTCCGTAAGCACAGAAATGCGAATTTCCACGTGGTCGTGAAAAATACTTCCGACTTCTAAATATAATCTGTCTCTTTTGTGTCAATGGTCAATTATCATTTTTTCGCGTACAAAACAACAATTGTGATTCCTCATACAAAAAAAAACCGATTTCTAATCGATATTCATTCACAATTCTTAAGGCAGTAGACTCTCCTTCAAAAATTAACTTTTCAATGACTTATTAACTATACTTTTTATATCTTATGGGAATGAAAAAACGATTTCCAATAGTCCCCGGAATGTTACATCGAAATAAAAAAAAAAAAATCGATATAAAAAACCGCTTTAGCGAGGCTACTACCTTAAAGTGGGACAATTTTTTATTTCAAAATATTAAAGTATGGACATTATTTGTAAAATCGAACCTCAAATTCGTTACGAAATGTAGAAAAACACTATAAAAGTGTCGTTGTGATCATAATTTACGATATTCATCGATTTTCCATCATTTGATTCAAGTTTAATCAAGTCTGGGTGTTTGGCGGAGTAGTTTATATAAAAAAAAAAACTGAAAGTGATTCGAGTGATAAAACAATATTGAAAACACCATCCATGACGATGGGACTGGATGATCTGCTTGACTGGACAATTTCGAAATTGCGGATTAAGCCTAAAAACATAAAGCAATTAATGTTGCCAATGATTATAAGTGGTTGGGTAATGGGAAGAGGAATCATAGAATTTCCACTTGACAAACGTTGGCCTGTTGCGAGCTGCATTTATTCGCTATTCATAATATTTACATATACTTTTGTAGCCAAAGTAACAACGGACAACCTTAATATAATAATACCAACGTCATCTTCGATGGGAATGTGGATCATTAAACCAATGATCTGGATGGACGAGTGCGTCATTATTTGCAGCATTTTAAATGGCTGGAAAAGTATGAAAGACGTTAAAGATATAATCAAAGGTTTTAAAGCGTCTGACAGAAGAGTTAAAAAGATAGGAATCTTTCAAGATTATAAAAGAGTTTACTGTCGCCAATTATTCACTCTCATTGGTGAACTCGTTTTTGCCACTTCTATTATGATTTTCGCATTCATTTGGATCCCATCGAATGAACAAAGTGATTGGCATACATTGGCCAATGTCATTTGTATTTATTATCCATTTATTGTTGGGTCTATTGACGATGCACAGTTCATCACTTTGGTCCGGTATGTTAAAAAAAAAAAATTTATCATTTTTTTTCATCTCATATGGACAAAACGTGTTATTTCAATTATTTTTGTGTCTAAATATGAAAATTCGTCTGTTTGCGATAACGATAAAGAAAAATTGGCAAAAAAAAATCTGTAAAGAAATTAAAATACGTAGAATTTCGAAAAAAATTCTTCACATTGTTCAAGAGATCAGCTGTTTTTTTTTCTTATGTTTAGTTCTGTCACTTTGAGGTTTCAACGATTGAACAAATTGTTGAAAGAATTGTCAACAACTTCGGATCATTCACCTCAACATAAAAGAGTTCTTTATTCAAAGAGAATCAAGACACACAAGTTTAATAGTGTCTTTGAAAAACGTACAAATGACGATTCGACCGTACTGAGAGCAGCGTCCGAAGATCATTACGAACTTGTCAAAATAGGAAGTTTAATTAATGCCACTTTTGGCACCCAAGCATTGCTATCGATGACACTTTCTTTTGTCTGTCTTCTTGGATTACTTTTTCGTGGTTCTGCCTTACTTTTGTGGTCTCCTTTGACGATGGACACTTTAAATAAGGAACTTGGCGTTATTGTGGGTTGGGCTTCTTTTTATATTTATAGAATTATTATTACGACGTCTGCGTGCACGGAATCGGTCAATGAGGTAAGACGAATTTTCATTACTTTATCTTGACACCTCCTGTTGACTCTTATTGTTTTTTAAATTATTAAATTTATTGTTCTCCTGTCCTCGACTCTTTTATTTTATTTTTCTTTAAATTAGAACTTAGTTACGCGGCTTCGTCACTTCGTTTTGCCACTATTGTCATGCGCCTACTCCGTGTTATTCTTCTTTTTTTGTAATAAAAAAAATTATGTATCTCTTTCTAGTGCAAGGAAACTGCAATAATCATTTGCCAACTGCATGAACCATCGACCAGGAAAGCATTTAGGGATGAGGTAAAAATGTTTTTTTAGTTATCGACTCAAAACTTGAAGAACTAATAAATTTTATCGCATTTTTGCATCATTTTTCAAAAGATAAGCGATTTTTTGCTACAAATAACACAAAATACGATCGAGTTCACGGCATGTGGTTTTTTTACTCTCGATCGGAGTCTTATACAACGGGTACGTATACAACACACAATTATTTTTCACGATATTTTGTTCATTATGGAAACTTTTCTATTTTCATTCTTGTGACTCATTTCAAGCAACTTGAGAGACGAATAGTTTTTTGGCTAATTGTACTCCACTTTGAAATAATGAATAAATTTTTTTTTTTTTTTGCAATAGATAATTGTGACGATATCGACTTATCTCGTTATTCTTGTACAAATGAATAGCGAGACGAAATCAGCGTTGCCAACAGCTTCGACGAACATGGCCTAAAACACGTAATAATTTAAGTGGAAAAAACAAATCGCTAAAATTGTTAACTATTGCAATTAAAAGATAATTCGAAAGCAATAGCAAAGTGAATGAGTGGTGGCGGGGGTTGTAATTTTCGACAGTAAAAATGTAAAGCTATTTTAGTGAATTGACTTTAAAAACATTAGAAAATTGCCTTATTATCGATAGTTTATGGAGAAACTTTTTTTTTAGTACTTTAGGGACAAAACCAAAAAATGAAGTTTCCAATGGCAAAATACGGAATTATTATTACAGCTGCATTGCATCAACGATTCACGCAAAAATTGATATTTTTTTGAATGACATTTTTGACAAAATACTACAAATGAGTTTCAAAAGGGCGAGAACGGTGACTTATAATTCAAAACAATGACGTTGCTGTTCGTAAAAAAAAATTACACTTTTGCAGCAATGAAATGTGAGTATTCACGCGAGCTTGGGGTGGAAATTCAATTAGCAAATTACAATTATTACAGCAGTTGTTGTCGTATTGTTAAATATCAATATCTTATTAGTAGAGATGCGTATCTGTCACGTTACTTTTTTTCCTCATTTCCTGTAGCTTCGCAATAAAAAATGTTATTTTTATTCTTTAGTGGTAATGTTTACCATTGTCGATTGCGGACATAAAAGCACAATTTTTAATTAGAAGTTCAGATAAACGTAAAGTTAATTAAGAAAATCCAGGTCTGCTTTGTACGTAAGGAATTGCTCGTGATTTTGAAAAAACAAAAAAAAAACAAACAAAACATCCACCGACCATGGATTTGAAGGTTTTAAATGACAGGATCATGACAATGTTACGGTTGAAGTCTAAAAACATAAGGCAATTAATGTTACCAATCATAATAAGTGGTTGGGTGGCCGGAAAAGGTGTGATAGAATATCCCATTGGGAAACGTTGGCCTGTAACGAGTTACATCTACGCAGCTTTTTTAAATTTGGGATATTTGTTTATGTTAAAAATAACAATTGACGACATTTCTTCGATAATCCCAGCGGGTTGTGTGCTCGGATTATGGACGCTTTATGCAGTTTTGTACATCAACATAATTATCATCGTTTCTAACATTTTCATTAACTGGAAGAGCATGAAAGATCAAAAAAATATAATCGAACGTTTGGAACTGTATGATGGGAAAAAAACAAAAATGAGAATTCCATCGGACTATAGAATAATTTATCGTCGTCAACTTATAACTCTAATTGGTGAAATTATTTTCATCGTCATTGTTATATTCAAAGACATAATCATTGCATCGATGGAAGTCCAAGCGACGATGTACGCTGTTGTTACGTACTTTCCTTTGACACTTATTTTCATTGGAGATGCAGCCTTCATCGCTTTAGATCGGTATGTTATTTAATTTTTTTAAATCAACCAACATAGGAAACAGTCGGAAAACTGTTTTATTTTATAATGTGAACCAAAAAAATGCCACTTTTTTGTCATAATTTCTTTGTTTTTTAGTGTGGACATTTTTAGTGTGAAAATCAGCAGAAAAAATTATTGATATTTTGTACCTAAGTAAAGATATAAACAAAAATAAACGATATTTAAATTTAAAAAATTAAAAATGAGAATTTGCAGCTTAGATCGAAGATTTGTAATGAACATAGGAAATAAAATCTTTTTTTTTGTTAATTCTCTCTTTATTGACTAATTATATTTCGTTATAAACCTACGTTTCACATTATTGAATAATTCATCAAAAGAGTATATTTCATAGTCGTAAGTTAACAAAACAATCGATAACGTTGGAGTGAAAATGCTCTCATCAAACAATATTTCTGTTTTGAAGTACATTCAAGAGTTAATTAAATTTGCATGTGTGGCTTAGTCTAAGAGTTTAATGAGTAGCCATAAACTAGTGAATAACGACCAGTATAAGTTTCGCGAAATCCAACCAATAGCTCGAGTGGTAAGGATGAGCAATAACGACGATGACACGTGTAAAGAACGTTCCACATTCTAAACCCTACAATGAAACATTTTGTACTGAAATATCGTTTCATTTAATTTAGTGAAAGAAATGATTAAAAAGACATGAATGACGCAGTGCATTTTTCTCTTTCAACCTTCACACTTTCGATGGAATATTATGGAAATATATTCCCTACGGGATAGGTACGTGGATAGAGTTGCAAAAAAAAAAACGATGTCGTTGATTGTTAAGTGGATCGTTGGGAGGATTAAATGGCGTGCTCTCACGAGAGATAAGGGTGAATTTTTTATTGGCAAATGGCAAGTACGACTGCAGTATTGTTATAATTCTCGTACACTCCGGGAGTTATTAAAATGAGAAAAATTGAATGTGTTTAAAAAAAAAAAGTTACAAAATAATAAAACAAAAATGGGCCTGAATGCAATAGTCAACTGGACAATCTTGAAAATTCGGATGAAGCCCAAAAGTTTAAAGCAATTAATGTTACCAATCACCATAATCGGTTGGGTGATCGGTAGAGGAATCATAGAATTTCCACTTGGAATATATTGGCCTGTTACGAGTTGCATTTACTCAATTTTTTTAGTATTTGGATTTTGTGCTATAAGCAAAGTGTCGTTAGACAACATTGAAGAAGTTATGTTATCGACATCTGTGGTCGGATCATTGGTTCTTGATATAGCTCTGTACATAAACATTTGCGTCGTTGTTTGTAACACTTTGAGTGGTTGGAAGGGTATGAAAACCATAAAAATGATCATTCAGGATTTGGAAGCGTCCGGCAGAAAGATGGAAAGACTGGGAATCCCTCAAGACTATAAACCTGTCTACCAGCGCCAAATAATTACTCTACTTTTCGAAATTCTTTATGTGGTTTATATTGTCGTAGCATCATACATTTGGAACCCACCGGATGTCACAATATTGTGGTATGAAATAGCTACAATCATAGCTCTTCATTATCCAATAATGGTGGTTGCCATTGGTGATGCAGCGTTCATCACTCTGGTCCGGTATGTTTGACAAGAAGTATGAGAAAGATTCGACGAAATTTACAAAAAAACAAAATAAATAAACATAAAAAATACATAATGTTCATTTTTGTTTTGTCGTTAACGTTTTTTTTTTTTATTATTTTGAAATCGTTAATTTTTTTGTGTACACTATTCAGTCTTCAGGTTGGAAAAAAATAGTTTTTGAACTGCCATAAGCGAACACAGTGTAGAAATGTATGACGCTTTCGTAAAAGAGTGCAAAAACATAGTAAATGCCGAAAATTTTTATCATTCTGCTCTTTAACACCATAGAAATTTTATGGCGATGAAAAGAAAAATAAAGAATGTCGTCGGATTGTAACGATGCAAACTTCGACATCATTATATTCCTGTAAACTGTGTTTTCATTATTGTTTTTTTTTTAAGTCCTCCTACGCAGCAACGAGTATATCATACTCTATCGTCAATTCTGATTTCGCTTCGATAAAACTTTGTTTAACTATATTTCGTGTGAAATGAAAAATAGTCACTTATTGTTGCGTTGATAATAATGAATAAGTAATCAAATAAAACATTCGATAATCCAAAATCATCAATTTTCATCATTTTGAAATGGCATTTTTTTTCCACAGTTCCCTCAACTTAAGGTTCGAACGACTAAATAAAGTGTTGAAACAAATGTCAACTACGACGGATGATTCACCTCAACATAAAAGAGTACTCGAACGCACTATTTTGAAGCGTCGCATTGGGAACGATCTGTTTGAAAAGCGTACGAATGACGATTCGGACTTAATGAGGATGGCATTGGAAGATCATTATGACCTTGTTAGAATCGGCCGCTTAATAAACGCAGCACTTGGAACACAAGCATTGCTATCGATGACCCTTGCGTTTTACATGCTCATTGGATTGCTATATCGTACGTCTGCCTTACTTTTATGGTCGACCTTGAGCAAGGCTGTTGTTGATGGGGAAGTTGCGACTTTATTAAGTTGGGTCTTATACATTGGTTGGAAAATATTTAACATGAATTCGGCATGCGCGAAAGCAAGTAACGAGGTCAGTTGTTTTAATAATTTTTTCTATAAATACTGTTTTAACCACGTTCATCTCTGGATCAAATGAATGAACAAGAGTTAAATAATTCATGGTAATTCTTAATAATCTTCGTAACGAAAAGACTTGTTACGAATTTTCGTTTATTTTATAAAGACACTGATCGAAAGAATAAACTGTTATTTAAAATGCAATTGTTATTAATTATGAGATGAATTTCCATTCCAATTGAAAATCATCGAAATAAACTTTTATGGAGGGTACCAGTAAATGGTTTTTGCTTTTTTTTTCTAGTGTAAGGAAACTGCGGTTATTATTTGTCAACTTCATGAACCAGCGACAAGCAAAGCCTTTCGGGATGAGGTGAGTTACGAATTTGTTTTTATGATCCCTCTCTCCACCATCGGAATTGATAATTCCACTTTAGTTTTCTATTTTTCAAAAGATAAGTGATTTTTCACTGCAAATGACCCAGCATACGATCAAGTTCACGGCATGTGGTCTGTTCACTCTTAATCATAGTCTTATACAGGGGGTAAGTGTACTTTTTGTTCAACCATCTACTGCACATCGGTAAAGACGACATATAATGACAATAATGATATGATGACAAAAATGGAGGCTTCGATTACGATTTTTTTGTTATTTTTGTTTACAGAAGTTTAAAGCATACAATTTCCTTTTTCAACAATCACTTTAAGGTGATCTATCAGTTGCATAAGTGCAAGAGAGATAACTGCAAAGTTGATTATCTCTGCAGAGAAAACCCTGCAGAAGGATTTTCACTCCGACCCAACGACTGACAGATCACCTTGAATGTTGAAATAGCGAATGACTGTTTTTTTTTTTTTTTTAGATGGTTTGCTCCATTTCAACGTATCTTGTAATTCTCGTACAAATTGGTGATACGTCGACATCAACGTTGCTGGCAACTTCTGAGACACCGATAACTCATGAACAGTCGTACCAATGAAACACACAGTTTAATTGTAGATAAACTTTTGATTAGAATGTATACTTTCTCGTAATTTTATATGTCTTTTGAATGTGCTCGTATAATGGCTGGAAATATTTAAAACATTTGTAAATGGAAGTAAAAAATACATGTTGTGATATACATAACTGGATTGAAACGTTAGTTTTTTCCTCATATTCCCATCGAAGTTCTTATAGAATTCGACTAAAGAAAAAAAATGGTTTTAAAAGAACTAAAATCTTCATAGCATGTTCCCCTTTCGACCTTCCCACTTCCGTAAAAATTTTATGGATACATATTCCCAATGGGATCAGAATGTGGAAGTAGAGTTGCAGAAAATATAATATCGTTGAATGTAAATTGGTTCGTCGTGAGTAATGAATTGCGTGCCCTCATGAGAGATAATCAGGAACCTTTGATCAGCAAATAGCAAGTACTGCTGTAATATTCTGGTAGTTCTAGTGCATTCCAAGAGCGTTACAAACGTCAGGAACCGATTGTGGTTAAAAAGAAAATTTGAAAAAGGAGACAAAAATATGGGATTGGGCGCTCTAGTTAATTGGATAAAGTTGAAATTTCGGATGAAGCCCAAAAGTATTAATCAATTAATGTTACCGATCACTATAAGCGGTTGGCTGTTTGGAAGAGGAATCATAGAATTTCCACTTGGAAAACGTTGGCCAGTTACGAGTTGCATCTACTCGTTTGTTCTAGTAGTTGGATTCTGTGCTGTGACGAAAGTGACATTAGGAAACATCGATTTATTTACGCCAACAGCATCTAAAGTTGGATTTTCATTCTTCCGTGCAGCCATGTACGTTAACTCGATGATCGTTATTTGCAATACCTTGATTGGATGGAAGAATATGAAAGGTGTCCAGATAATCATCAACCGTTTGGAAACGTCTGGCAGTAAAATGGAAAAATTAGGAGTCCCTCAAGACTATAAAATTCTTTACAAGCGTCAATTGATCACTGCATTTTTTGAAATTATTTTCGTCATTTTTAATATTGAAGGATCGTACAGTAGTATCCCAACAGATTTCGAAAGAACGTGGTATAAAAAGGTTGCGAGTTGTATAACTATTAATTATCCATTCATCGTGGTTACCATTGGCGATGCGGTACTCGTCACTCTGGCTCGGTAAGTTGTTTCGCAACACATTAAAAAGATTGGAAAGAAATTGTTAACCTAAATACAGAAAAAAAAGAACTCGTGAACGCTGTCAATTTCTGAAAATGACACATCGTTGGAACTCAAACTAAAATGTTTTATTTGGTTGGAAAAATAAAAAAATTCATAA
Organism: Campoletis raptor; assembly: GCA_948107755.1. Classification (NCBI taxonomy): domain Eukaryota; kingdom Metazoa; phylum Arthropoda; class Insecta; order Hymenoptera; family Ichneumonidae; genus Campoletis; species Campoletis raptor. The sequence continues at coordinate 26,829,669 of OX403622.1, read as the reverse complement.
AGTCCTCATCTCTTGTTGGTCAGGATATACATTTTTAATCTTTTTGAATACTTGTCTTTGGTACCACGACACTATAAAATTCGAAATTCTTCAGTTATCGATATAACTAGTAGACATCAAACCAGTTCATGCTTCAAATCATCACATATCTCCTGAGCTTCGTAATTAAAGAAAATGACTTACAATTTCTACGCCCATCACCGGGAATTGTTTTATTTAGAGATAATATGATGATCGGGCAAGCCTGGCGCCAGCAGACGACAGAGCTGATGATTATCTTCAATTACTCTTTTCGTTTCGTTCTACGATTAGTAAGATTCCCAATACAAATTGCTTTAGCAGTCATGTGTAGTGCCTAAGGCAAAGTCATTCAACCAAGGACTGGTCATACCCAAAGTCGTTCAACTTGGAGTATCAGCAAAGCCGAATACCGACCAGGTATTTATCGCGCTGCTAGTAAATGACGATGATTTTTTTCTCTATACAGGTCCCTCAAGCTGAGGTTTGAAGAGCTGAACAAAACGCTGAGACAAATGTCAACAACGACGGATGATTCACCTCAACATAAAAGAATACTCGACCGAATGTTTTTGAAGCTTCGGAACTTGGATGATGTGTTCGAAAAGCGTACGAATGACGATTCGAACTTAATGAGGATGGCATCGGAACACCATTATGAACTCGTTAGAATTGGAATCTTGATAAACGAAACACTTGGAACGCAAGCGTTGCTATCGATGAGCTTTTCGTTTTACGTTCTCATCGGATTACTTTATCAAGCTGCTGCTTTGCATTTATGGTCAACTTTGAACAGAAATATTGTTGATACAGAAACAGTGATTTTATTGAGCTGGGTGGTATTCAATGGTTACCACATAATGAACATGACTTCGGCGTGCGCGAACGCAAGTGATGAGGTAAGTTGTTTTTTCCTCATCTTTTTGACACACTATTTTTACCACTTTGAAGATGTTGATGTGTTGGACATCGGGAATGATGATAGAATTCGGGAAATTTGTATAATGTTTTTGTATGAAATTTTCAAGAACTCGTGTTAAAATTTCACGACGATTAAGAAGTTTCATCATTTGTGATTTCGAACTTCACATCCTTGAACTGTTTTCAATTGAACGAAAAAAGACAAATAATTAATCAAGATTCTTAATAATGTTTATGATGTAGAAACATATTACAAAACGTTTCATCGTTTTAAATGTTGAAATACAAGATGAAATCTCCCTTCTAATTCAATTGCCAATTTCATTGTGAGTGAAATTTCATTCGAATTGCAAACTACCGAAATAATTATTAATGCACTCTTGTTTGCTGTTTTTTTTTTTTTTTTTAGTCCAAAAAAACGGCAATTATTATATGTGAACTTCATGATCCATCGACAAGCAAAGCCTTTCGGGATGAGGTAAGTCAAGCTTTTGGTTTAGGATCGCTCTCGCCACCACAAATTGTTAATTCAATTTAAATTATCATTTTTTTTTCAATAGATAAGTGATTTTTCGCTGCAACTAACGCAGCACACGGTCAAGTTCACGGCATGTGGTCTGTTTCCTCTTGATAACGATCTCGTTCATACTGTGAGTATCCTTATTTTTATAAATATCGGCCGGAAGTCCGTTACGAGAAAAAATTTTATCTTGACAATAAATTAGAGCTTATATTTACAATTGGATTTGTTTTTGTAATTTTCATAGACTTTAAGCATTGAACATCATTTTGTTTATGAACATTATTGTTTTAAAAAATTTTCATTGGTGTTGGAGGGCCGGGACCCTCGACTTGCGAGCCCGAACCCTCATCCACTAGACCAACCGCTCTCCCGCATAGAACATTATTTTTTCATGAATCGCTTAATTGTTAAAATAGGTAACGACCGTTTCTTTTATAGATGGTTGCATCAATTGCGACTTACCTTATAATTCTTCTACAACTTGGTGAAACGTAGACATTAATATAACTGACAACTTTCAAGAAGACACTGACAACCCAGTAATAGTCATTTCAAATGAAACATATTTAGTCGATTTCCTGTTGTTGTAATTTCGAATGTTCTTTGAATGCGTTTATTCAATGGCGACATGTATTTCAAAAATTTGTACCCGATTCGTTAGAATGAATTCTATAAACGATACATTTTTTGATAACTTTATTGAAACGTGGGTTTTTCCATTTTGTATTTTTGTCGTAAATCTTTGAAGATTTTTTGAGCTCAACTTCTTATTAATTCACCAGCAAGCCGTACAGTGACATAAAAAGGTTTAATTTTTTCTTACGAGTTAAAATCCATGTCATTTACTTCTACAGAATAAATAAAAAAAAATCAACATTGTTAATAGTTGAAAAGTGTGTGATTTGTTTTTGGCAATTAATTGATGAATTATTTGCTCTTATTAAACCCCAGTCTATACGATAAGGGATAAGTTTTTTTTATCGAACCATTGAATATTATATTGTCTTGTGTCAATAAATAGAAGCAAAAGAAATAATGCGATTTGTAAGGAACAGCAAACAAATGTGAAACTATAAGTCCCTTTTTATTTATCCCTCCAATATATTTTCCTGCTTCCAAGAATCATCCATTTGAACCCGGTAGTTATTATTCTTAATCAGAAGTTAACAAAACGATCGATAATGTCTAAATAAAAACTTGGATTTCAACGAAATATTCATATACTTCAGCAGATTGAAAAATTCCGTGCTCAGCCGAAGAGTTCAATCAACAAACATAGATTGATGATTAATTTCAAGTCAGTTTTTCGAAATTCAACCAATGAGAAACGTAACAAGTATCTCCATTTCGTTCATATTTGATTCTCTACGAGAGATTGTTGCAAACTGTAATAACACTTTTTTTTATAATGAATTTTTTGTATGAAACAAGTTCAAACCCCTGGTGTTTTTTCCCCTTTAGAACTTGATACTTCTATGAGAATATTGTGGGTATATTCCCTGAGGGACAGGTATCTGGATCGAGTTGTAGAAACAATAACATCAATGGTCGTTAAGTGGTTCGTTGTAAGCAGTAAATTGCGTGCTCTCTATAGAGCGATACAAGCGTGAATTTTTAATTGGCAAATTGCAAGTAGTACCGTAGTATTGCCGTAGGTCTAGTACATTCCGGGAGTGTCTCATATCTAACGATTGAAAGGTTATTGAAAAAGGTGAAAACAAATAGAACAAACATGCGTCTGGGCGCTGTAGTTAATTGGATAATCTCGAAATTGCGGATGAAGCCTAAAAGTATCGAGCAATTGATACTACCGTTCCTAATAAGTGGTTGGGTGATCGGAAGAGGAATCATAGAATATCCACTTGGAAAACGTTGGCCAGTTACGAGCTTCATCTATTCGCTAGTGTTAACAGTGGGATACTGTACTACGGTCAAGCTATCATCAGACTACTTTGACTCACATCTGTTATCGAAATCTAAGTCCGCAGCATTCATCTATCGTTCAATTACGTGCAGTTTCTTTTGCGTCGTTATTTGCAACACACTGATCGGTTGGAAGAGTATGAAAGGCGTTAAAATGATTATCAATCGTTTAGAAGTGTCTGGCGGAGAAATGGAAAAAGTAGGAACCCCTCAAGATTACAGATTTGTTTACCGGCGCCAATTGATCACTCTCCTTGCTGAAATTTTTTACGTCATGTTCATCGTCATCGTGGTATACTCCTGGGAGACATCGGATGATGAATCTCTCTGGTGGCAAGTCATTGTTGTGATTGCTTTTCATTATCCAGTCATTATGCTTTCCGTTGGAGATGCGGCATTCATCACTGTTGTTCGGTACGTTGTTTTAACAGTTATGGCAGAGGCTGAACGCCAGGCATTGAAAACTGCAAGACTCAACAAAGAAAACAAATTTTTAAGTACTGCCGTGCTCTTGTAAATCCATTTTTGGGAATATGTGGGGTTTCCGGTTATGGGTTATTTTAAAAGTCCATCTATGCTTCAACGAGTGAAGTATAGAGACCACCGTTAATTTTGCTTTCACATAAGCAACATTTTTATAATTCGTGTCAAACGAAACGAAACCACTCATTGTTGAGCGGAAGAGCTGTTAACTGTACTTGTCCCGAGACTCTACAGAATCTCTTAATGAATCAAAAAGAAATAGGAATCCTACAATTGTACAGTTGTCGACTGTGCAACTATTGAGTAGTTCGAAATACTTTGTCTCAATATGTTAAAGTGATGGAATTCGGACCACTCGAGCTATCTCCAAATCAATTAATTGAGTTATTTTCGTATCTTTCTTAGTCAATTTTGATTGAATATAGTTTTTGTATGAAATTTCATGCCACACGACATCCGATTACACATCGCTGCCGGCAAATGAGATGGTAATTTTCTTTTCCTCTCAGTGCTCTCAAACTGCGATTCGAACAGCTTAACAGAATGCTGAAGCAAATGTTAACAACGACGGATGATTCGCCTCAACATAAAAGAATACTCGAGCGCACTATTTTGAAGCATCGCAACTCGGGTTCTGCGTTTGAAAAGCGTACGAATGACGATCCGAACCTTATGAGGACGGCATTGGTAGATCATTATGAACTCGTTGAAATTGGAAGGTTAATAAACGAAACACTTGGTACGCAAGCATTGCTATCCACGACAATTACGTTTTACTTTCTTGTTGTCTTGCTGTGGCATACTTTTGTCGCACTTTTATCGGCGCCCTTGGACGATCATGATGTTCAGGTGTTTGTGAGAGGATTATTAATGTGGGTGGTATTCGGCGGTTACAAAATAATTAGCATGACTTTGGCATGCGCGAAAGCAAGTGACGAGGTCAGTTGCTTTGCTCCTTTTTTCGATACACTACTTTTACCCTTTTCATCCGTTTTCAAATGGTCCAAAGAATGTTGAATAATGAATGGAGATTCTTCATAATAATTCTAATTTAGAAACTTATAACAAACTTTTCATTGTTTCATATGTTCGAATCCAAAATAAGCTTTTATTCGCAATTCAATTCCAATCAATCATGAGCGAAGTTTTATTCAAATCGAAAATCATCGAAATGTTCAGTCGAGAACTTGTGTTCGCTTTTTTTTTGCTAGTGCAAGGCAACTGCGGTTATAGTTTGTCAACTTCACGAACCATTGACAAGCAAGGCTTTTCGGGACGAGGTAAGTTATGCTTTTGTTTTACACTTGTTTTTGCCATCACAAATTCATAATCTCATTTCACTTCTCTATTTTTCAAAAGATAAGTGATTTTTCATTGCAAATGATGCAGCACACGGTCGAGTTTACGGCCTGTGGCTTTTTCTCTCTTGACTATGGTCTCCTTCAGGCGGTAAATATGTTCATTTTTGAAATTTTTTCTTTTCTGTAATTTTTGTTTGTGATTTGAAGAGTAACATTTTTCTGTCATCGAACTCTCTCCATATGGGAATATGAGTAATGATCGTTTCTTTTACAGATGATTGGCGCAATTGCGAGCTATTTTATTATCTGCGTACAACTTGGTACCCCATCTCTCGATAATAATTATGATGATTACGATTATATTTTCGATTTCATTTCAAATTTTGATTGGGATTATGATGAGGATGATGATAATAATGAGGATGAAGATGAGTAATAGTTATTGTAACAATAGACGATTTAGTAAAATTTTGTTGTTTTTTATCATTCCTTCCTATATCTTTTCCGATTTTTATGAGCCCATAACTGTTCCTGTTTCTGTACTCATAGGACATCCTCGAATGTTGCTCATTTGTAGTTGTCGAGTATATTTTGGTAATGTTTCAAATGTAAGGAACTGAATGTGTTTTGAAGAAGTTGCCTATAAAGAATATAACGAAAATAGCATTGAGTTATTTTCTGAAGTCCGATATCATTGACCTTCAGAGGATGGGAAATTTTCAGTACAATCGACTCTTTTCACAGGGTATAATTCATTCATAAATCAAAAATCTAACTCAGCACCAGTTTCCGGCCAAAGATTTGTTTCCTAAAGAGACCAGTTTTTCACATTTCTACATAACATTATAAGTGAAAATTATACCGCAAGCTATATCCAATAATTTAATTAATAAACAAATCATGCGTGGTTACGCTTGGCTAAAATATCACGTCGTATATTATCGAATTATTTATTAAATCTGTTATAACCGACAGCGATCGATACGCGGTCGGCGCGTGGCTCCGGCTATCACACAAGTTAAGCAGCATCGACTTCGGTCTGTGCTTGGTTGGGTGACCGCTTAGCCATGAACGGCCGACACCCAAGAGATTTATGCATGAAAAAATCAATTCATTTGACTTTTGACGAGGCTAACTCACGATCAGGGATGTTCCTAGACGCACTGTAGGTATAGGATGGAATAATCGTGTCACCGTGGTCACGGCATATTGTGATACATAGAAACGCAGCAGGGTGTCAAGTCATAAATCAGGAGGAGTCAGCTCCTCCAAAAATGTCATCGACGTATCGACCGTTGGTGAGTGAAAGGACCGCTAATGAGAAACTGGGACTTTCGTCCTCGACCAACTGCATAAGTGTTCGTACTGCAAAAATGTTGTAGCTTTCGTTCCATGTGTCACCATGGTGAGTCGATTCGAAAAGGAACTTCGTTGTTCTGTTCGTCGATCCATAAGAGTCGTTGGAGGTCCCACTCTTCTTTATGAACTTGTATTTGCCTGTACAACTTCGTGTTGTCGGTAGCCTCGAGGCTTTCGAAAGATCGCCCGGGAGGTACTGCCACCGATGAGCCATGGAAGAAGCTCGCTCATCCGCGAGACGAACGTGGATTCTCGAACAGTTCATGTTTCCGTCACGAACTTCACGGTGCCTGGCCAATTGGAGAGCAGTTAAGTGGCAAAGCGCAGAACTGATTGGCTGCTACAACAAACGGTACGGACGGCGGACGCGTCCTCCTGCAGTACTGTTGAAGAGATTTTTGAGTGAATGTGATTTCTCAGTCATACTATTTTTTTCGTGGAAGACTATAACCCCGCTTCGACGCTTTGGCCGATTTACGGTTTTTCATATTTCACGTCGCTTCATATAGAAGCATCGTGTACACGTGAGTTGTACAAAAAAGTACAACGTTGTTTTTGCAAATAGTACGCTGAGTATTTGCAACTCGTCAGTTTTTTAATCCCATAAATATAAAAAGATGGCCAAGTTTTGTCTTAGTGAGTATTTCCAAATTAAAGTAAAAATTTGCCGCATGTTTTCCAAGAGGTTATATTGATTCGGCACTTCGAACATTCCACACGAATTTTTTTATACCAAAAATTTTATCATCTATAGAAAAACCAAGTAAGAGGATCCAAGCACGCCAGAGGTACAAGATCGAGAAAAAAGTACGTGAGCACAACAGAAAACTGCGCAAAGAAGCAAAAAAAAATCCTAAAAGTATGTATTTTCGTGTTATTGTTAAAATTTGTTAAAATGGAGTTTCAATTCAACAAGCATGCGTTTGTGACGTATTTTCTTCTTAATTGCTTTCATTTCATCATCACAATAAATATTCTATGATTAATTTTTTTATATTGATTAATTTTTTCATCATCATCAATTGTATAAAATGTAATCCATAAAAAAAGGTCTATCAACAAAATAACTCTCTTTGAGTTCATTTGCCTGAAAGATGTTCTTCTTTTTTGTAAACTCATTAATCGTTTGAATGTCACAAAACCATTGGCGCTTGCCAGAACAAAATATTATTAAAATATTAAATAAAATTTTGTTTAATTGCTTTCCAGAAACAAAAGGAAAGGTGATGCAAATACCAAACCAATGTCCGTTCAAGGAAGACATATTGAAAGAGGTAGAGGCGATGAAAAAGCAGAATGAGGAGGAAAAGCAAAAATTGCGAGAAGCAGCAAAAGAGAAAAAGAAGGAGAAGAAGGCAAAAGGTTTGGAGGAGTTAGTATCAAATGCAGAGAACCAGCAACTGAAGCACGAAGCTACAGTATCAGATGCGAAGAAAGATCCTCTCAAAGCAGCGCAGAGCAAAGAAGAAAATTCTCTGAAAGCTTATTACAAAGAATTCAAAAAAGTATTGGATTCAGCAGACGTGATATTGGAAGTGGTGGATGCTCGCGACCCGTTGGGGACAAGATGCAAACAAGTGGAGGAAGCGGTGCAGTCGGCCAAAGGGAACAAGCGTTTGGTCCTTGTTTTGAACAAAGCGGATTTGGTACCACGAGAAAATCTTGACCAGTGGCTCAAGTATTTAAGAGCGAGTTTGCCGGCGGTGGCGTTTAAAGCTTCGACACAAGATCAATCGAAGCGATTGGGTCGAAAAAAATTGGGCTTAAAAAAAGAAGACATGATTCAAAGCGGAGCTTGTTTCGGTGCAGAATTGTTGCTTTCTCTTCTTGGAAATTATTGTCGTAATGCTGGGACCGTTAAGAGCAGTATAAGAGTGGGAGTTGTTGGTCTTCCGAACGTTGGTAAATCTAGTATAATTAATTCTCTAAAAAGAAGCAAAGCTTGCAACGTTGGAAGCACACCTGGAATAACAAAAGCGATGCAAGCCGTGCAACTTGATTCAAAAATAAAGTTACTCGATTCTCCTGGAATCGTGTTCGCCACATCGAATCCTGACAATCCTAATGATTCATCTGTCGCACTCAAAAATGCTGTCAAAATACAAGCTCTCAAGGATCCTTACACTCCGGCGACTGCGATTCTCAAGAGAATATCAAAACAACAAATCATGGAATTGTACGATATGCATGAATACTCCACACCCGATGAATTCTTTGCTAAAAAAGCTGCGAGAATGGGCATGTTCAAAAGAGGCGGCGTACCTGATCTTTTGGCAGCTGCCAGAAGCGTCATTAACGATTGGAACTCGGGCAAAATTAGATATTACACTGTTCCACCTGAAGCAGCACCTTGTCAATTATCTGCTGAAATTGTTACCAATGTTGCCAAGGAATTCGACATTGAAAACTTCGCAGCCACTGAGAAAATGATGCTTGATGATGTGGAAGCTGCCGCTGCCAAATTCAATCTCAATGTCGTTGATCCACTTTTGATCGACAGTACTGGACCGGTTGAATGTTTTATGGATGTTGATAATAAAAAGGTACAATTTAAAAACAACTTTTCTTTTGAATTTCATCACTTAATCATGATTATTAAAGTGCTCTATCGATCGTCCAATGGATTAAAATCCTGCTCCCAATTTTTCTGAAACACATTTCATTGAATTTTTCAAATGCAATTCATTATTCGACAAAACTTATTTTTCTACTGTTTATACAATGAAATATAATCTTTAAATTTATCATTTTTTGCCTATAAAATCCGACCAAATAGTCTAAGTTGCTTATTAAAATTCATCGGGATTGGAAAACCGATTTTTTTTACAGCAAGAATTTAAGCTTCAAGAGATGAATGAAAAAAGAAAAAAAATGGTCGACCCAAAGAAGAAGGAACCGAACGTTCAGAGAAAAAAGAAAGTCGAACCGTTGTTCCAGATCGAAGGCAATCAGAGACTAAATAAGCTTAACAAGTTGGCCTTCAAAAAAGAAAAGAAGGATAAGGTCCGAAGAGGTCAGTATTGAAAATAGTCGATTTTTTTATATTTATGTGTGAAAATGCTTAAAATGCTTGTTCGAATTTGGATTTTTTGTTTTTCATAGAAAAAGAAGCTTCGAATTTGGCCAATCAATTGGAAGAAGTCGATCTTTCAATGGGAGACGATTATAATTTCGAAACTGATTTTACTCCGAAATAAACGTTGTTCCGAGGTTTGTGGATCGACAAATATCTCGATGACAACGTTCAACATTGTACAGTATAATATTTTGTTAAAACATGATTACTCAAAAGTTTGATAAAAAATATATCAATCCGAAATCCGTTGTTTTCAATTAGTATTTTTAGCAATTACAGTCCTTAATATTCATAAATCGAAATTAGTAATGAAATTTGACCTATTAGTCTCTGGAAAAATGAGGATATAGTAAAAATGAGTTTTACATTTTTATTATAACGATTCCTCAAAGCACAATTTTCAGTGAAGAATAAAATTGTTTACATTTTTTTTTTGGGTCTTTCACAATAATTTATACAATTATTTTATTGGCTCCATATCTTTATCGATGTCATTGTTTTCAAAGCAATATCCAGGTTAAAATGACTGTAGAAAAATATTTGATAAAAAAATATAAATTTACAATCGTTGTTTTTGTTCGGTATTTGGTAAAATTGGAAAAATATTCATCCAAGATCTTTGAGTTTACGGAATACAAGCTCCATTTCCGGTCGATCTTTGGCCAGTCGGTTCGTGCACCATTTGCCCAATACAGTTAAGTTCGAAAATACTTCTTTTGATTCTTCGCCTGCTTTTTTGTCCATGAGTCGAAGTGAATATCGCTCTGGCCAGTTGTCCACGAAATCTTTTAAAAATCGGTACTTTGGCCTCGACTCGTCGTATGCCGGTAAACCCGTCGCTAATTCAAATAAAACGATTCCGTAACTGTAAGTGTCTACCTTAGTAGATAATGTTTTTCCACGCAGAAATTCTTCTGGCAAATAGGGTCTCGTACCATGAACCTTGCTAACCTGTTGCAAAAAAAAAAAACATTTTCTTTTAAACTATTTACAAAGAAATCAATATTTTAACGAAGAAGTCTCGTCACAGTTACATTCAAAAGTTAACTTTCAGTTAATTTCTAAAAGCTTTGATATAACCTGTAGAATAATCCAAAAATGTTAGTTTTAATGATTTATAGGAATTTAGAAACGTATAAACTTTCGATAAAAATGTCTGATATGAATTTTAGAGTTTGAGAAATAATCGCCTTTGTCATAATTAATTCACAAAGATTATTCTTTATATCGGTGTATCTCCGAAATTAAACGTTCAAAATTCTTGATTGTTTTTGGACAAACTTCGTCAAATGTTCCTCTGTGATTGAGAATAAAGAGAAAAAAATCTGTAGAAAACCATTTTGGCGAGACTTAAGTCGCTTTTAATACTGAAGACTAAGCGTAGTATCGATTTTTGGCAAATTAGTCTTTAATTTTCGTAAACACTAAGACAAAACAAACAAGTTTTGGGAAAGATTAATACGAAAAATCTTATAAAATATTTTTTTTTTAGCGTTTGAATCATAATTTCGCCCCTGTACAAACTTGTTTTTAATAATGAATCATCTCAAGATCAGTTCATAACTCGAAAAAAATTAGTTTTGAATTTTTGATAATTTTATAAAAAATTGGTTATTAAAGGATTTTGATACGTTTATTACACATTTTCGGAAAACATTTCAAAAACATATGTCGGTTGACTAAATTCGTTTCAATGTAAAAGGTTTTCTATTCAATTTCGAGAAAAAAAAGAATTTTTAGCAAAAATATGCGATTATTCAGAAAAATGAGCAAATCGATGTTCATAAAATCTCCACAGTGATTGAATTCTTTTAATTCATTGCTAATTATCGAAGTTCTTAGAAAGAATAACAAGTAGTGAGTAAGTGATTGGAAGAAAAAAAAATACCTTCATAGATTCCTTCGCGAGACCTTCTCGCGCCAATCCAAAATCTCCGATTTTAGGTTCTAAATTATTATTCAAAAGTATATTGGCGCTTTTGATGTCGCCATGAATGAGGGGCTTCTCACCGATCGTATGTAAATATTGCAAACCCCGAGCGGTACCTTTTGCTATTTCGTGTCTCTGTATCCAACTGAGAGGTAAAGATTTATGCTTCAAATGCAATCTATCTTCGAGCGACCCATTTTGCATAAATTGATAAACCAAACAGGGCGATTCGCCTGCAAGACTGTAGGCATAAAGTGGCAGAATATTTTCGTGAGGACGTGAATTTAATATTTTTATTTCTCGTAGAGATTGTTGCAACTGTATTATGTAACTGCTGTCAGTTTCCGGTCCACGTCGTTCTATTTCCTTAATCGCCACATCAGTGTTTTTCCAAACTCCTGCAAAAATTAATGTTGTTGTTAATAATGACGAAATCATTTCGTTTTTCAAATTTTACCCGGTTTTGAGTAAATTTTGTAACCCAAAGTCGATGAAATATATTTCATCCGATAATGCAAAAGTTTCTGAATTTCATTTATGAGCAGAAAAATCTATTTTACAACATTTTTGTTTATTGCAACCATTTGCAATGGAGAATTGATATATATTTTTTTTCATTTATTGAAATTTGCAGTTTTTTAAATGGTGTTTGGGTTCATAAGACAAATTCTAGTAAAGATTTGACCAATTTTTAAGTTAAAATTTTCGAAAGTGGTAGTCGCTTATGAAAAATGCAAGTTTTGTTAAATATCAATAATTTGCAGTTTAATTGGAATAAGAATTAAACTCACCTCTGTAAACTGTACCAAAACCTCCTTTTCCTAAAATATTACGTCTATTCCATTGTTCGGTCGCAGCAGCTAATTCTGCGTAAGTAATTTGTGGCAGTGTAGATTCAACGTGTGTAAATGGAACGGTACTCAAGTTTTTGGAGGTTGAGGCAACATTTTGAAGCATCGGTGACAAGCGAGAGCCGGGCACTGGGGAAGCGACTAGTAAATTATTAGAATTGCTGGGAGCAACTTCGCTCCCTTGTGCAGGTTGCATCGGCTGATTCAATATTTTGTGAGACTCTTCGCGCGTACTTTCCGCAATGACAAGTTTGGGAACCGTCTGAGGTCGCGGTGCACTTTGATTAAAATTCTGTGCTCCGATCTTCAAGTCTTTGGAATTTTTGTTTTTCACGCTTTGACCCAAAACTCGTCGCAGATTTCCTTCGCCGTTGTCTATGAGAGCGTGAAATCTTTCTTCTACGAAAGGCTTCAATGGCACCATCGATTGATAGTGCTCCATTTTTGATAGTAAAACAAATAATTCTAGTATCGTGTGGTTGTAGTGACTCCATAACGTTAGCAATTCGTCCGTTGGATTTTTCTCTTTTCTTAGATTTTGAATTGTCAACACATCGTATTTCATGAAATTTCCTGTAAATTTGTATTGTTTTATTAATTTCAAGGATATCTGAAATGGATCAATGTCATTAATTTGTATTCAAAAGAAGCATGTACATGTGTCATATGTCGAAACCACGTGACCCACGTTAAAAACTCTACCTGCAAGTTCCTCCCACTTGTCGTTCTGATTCAATATTTTGCACAGTTCGGAACGTTCGAAAAACGGCAAGTTGTAAATATATTTGATGCTTTTAATCTTCTCGTTATTTTCTGCCATCGTGATGCTATCGATTAGTTTTTAGTGAAATCCAAGTGATTAATGTCATTCGTTCGATAAAAATATAATTGCGCGATTGAACATAACCTTAAACCGTCACGCACTCTGTAAAGTATCAGCGGGAACTGAAGAAATGTGAATCACCTGACAATCACAAAACAGACTTTATATAAAAATCCCTATATTTTACCTCAAAACACCACAAACTCAAGAAAAAAAAAACTAACTTGATGTGGCACATTCCCCAGTACGGGCGAGATTGCCGCCAATAAAGGTGAAGAAGAATAAGAACCTGGCATAAGAGTTAAAACTACGATTGAGAAATATTAAATGATAAAGTAATAAATACCCGTGAAACTGTTTATAACATAAAGACACGGAAATGGTTTTGGCAAAGGAAGACAATTCAGAATGTCAACTTCTCAAAATCGACGATGGTAAACCATCAACGTTTGAGAGAAAATGTGCTCAGTACACAGATTATTCATCGCGCTTTCGTGAGAGAAAAACTGATTTTTCAAAACAATTTGCTCACATGTATGCATGCAGACTCGCTGAGATTCGACCAATTTTGATTGAGAAGGCCGAAACAAAGTGGGGTAACAGAAATTTAACATTAATCAATATAAAAGAAAAAAGTGTACAGCAAAATATAAAAACGTAGAATTTTCTCATAGCGGATGTTCCAATCGTTAAATTGGCTGATTTGGAACACCAGCATGATAAACGTTGCATTATAATTGGTACTCTTTACAAACATCAACAATGGAAACCATCGATACTGCGCGAGCTCAACGAGGAGACAGCGGAAGTTGTTATAGAACAAAAAGATCATTATTGCGACGAAAAGGACCAGCCTTTCCTGGAGGATGAAATGTTGAGAATTAAATTGGTCGGAGACAAAGTTAACATTGAAGAAATTATTACAGGAGTTGTGTGCGCAATTTTGGGCCATAAAACAGAGTCTGGAACTTTCGATGTAAGATACATTTATCAATTGTTTTAAATAACCAGTTGCGGTTTAAGGGGCTTCACTGGTGTAACACGCCAGAAAATAAATCCTAGACCAGAAAAAATTGACAGGCATCCATTTATTGGTTTTGTTATAGTGAAAATTGTTACGAACAAGTATTAGTTATAACTTTGGCGAAACTCTTTGAAGTGATGTTGTACTGTCCGTGAAAATCTTACTGCACGTTTTTTTTTTTCAAAGAAACTTGATATTTGAAGAAAAAAAAATGTACAGTATTCTTTTTGTCAGAAAATAGAGCGATACTTTTCTTTTTTCGAAATATTTATTGTCTTTTTATAGCTATCAATTTTCTACTCTTGCTACTCGTGGAGCACCTCATGAGATAAATTTTAGTCATCCAGTTTGTTGAACTGGTAAGATATTTTCTCTGATTAGTGTAATAATTATTTTCACGTTATTAACCAGTATTAAAAAATTTCCATTACACATTGTTGGTTTCGTCATTGTACAGCATGATAATCGAATGCAATTTTTATTTTCAAATTTAGTAAACGTTTACGCTTGAGGGTACACTGACCTTGATTGGGAAAACAAAAAACCACGTTAAAATTTTTTATTGAAGCTCTGAAACCTCTAGGATATCAATTGTCAACTCCTGAATAATTATAATCGATTTTTTTGCTTACAATTATTGACCAAACTACTCGTCTTCAGGACTTTTTAAAAAGTTATAATTACAATCAAAGTGTTTGTGTAGAGGAGTTATCAAATTATATCCAAGCTTGTTAATAGTTGAAATAAAAATCGTCGTTTTAGTCTCAATAAAAATAAACACAAACGTAAATAAATACCAATAATACTGTTATTTGCAAGTAATTATCAAAAACTATTGAATCCATTGGGATTGAAAAATAATACAATTTAGTTACTTAATAATGTTCTTCATAGTATTTCAATCAGTAATAACGCAATAATGAATTTCACATCTAGATGGAAGACTGGTGTTTTCCAGGCTGTCCACCAAAGTCACAATCTCCAAATTCTCCTGTGAAAGGAAAACTTGTTCTCGTTTCAACTCTTGATTTAATGAACAACGCAAAATGTTTATCGACGAGCCTTTTGTCAGAGTGGATAAGTGGAATGGCGGGGAATCTCATGTCTCAGTCGGAACAAGCGAACGTTGTGCGTGTGTTGTTGACTGGCAACAGTGTCTCGTCGATGAGCGTTGATAAAAACGAGCAGGACTTGTTAGTAAACGCTGCTTGCAACAATGAATCAATTGCTCAGACATCCACAGCCATAGAAAATTTGGACAAATGGCTTAAGGGGATCCTTGAGCATTGCTGTGTTACTCTTATGCCAGGAGAAAACGATCCAACCAATCTTATGCTTCCTCAAAAACCTTTCCACCGTTTTATGCTACAACAGTCAATCAGGTACAACTTTTAGTATTTATCAGTGACAAGTCCAAAAACATGGCAATTGATTTTATATTCAATTATTAAAACCTAATATTGTTCATAATTTTTGTTCCACTATTTAAATGAAAAAGTGGATCATTCGTGTCCATTACTTTTTTCAAATAATTCAAGAGTTGGAAAGAAAAGCCACGAAATTTGATTTTTTCTTCTTCATATCATCGTCCAAGTATTTTTTAATTGAGAGCAATGTATGGTATCAAACGGATGACCTCTGAAAAATGCAATGATTGAGAACTTTTGAGATTTGCAGAATTTAGGTTGATTATCTGTCGGAATTTCATTGCATGTAGCCATTTTTGCTGTTCGTTTCATCGACATTAAACGATTTTTAATTTAACTCAATGTAATTTCTAGATATTCCCATTTTCAAGGGGCAAGCAATCCTTGGATTGGAAGAGTTGGCGGTCGTTTGGTCACAGGTTCGAGTGGACAACCAATTGAGGATATAGCGAGAGTATGCGGTGAGACGAGTAAATCAACGCCACTGAGTTGGCTTGAAAAAACATTAATTTGGCGACATTTGTGCCCGACCGCACCTGACACGTTACCATCGCATCCTTACTACGAAAAAGACTTGTTCATCATGTCAGAGTGTCCGGACATATATTTCGTCGGTAATACAAAGAAATTTGAGACCAAATTGTGGAAAGGTAAAAATGATCCATTTCATTATAGTTCAAATGTAACGAAAACATTTTTCCTTAAGGCGATCCATCGGTTAATCAAATTGTATGCGAGTCTGAGAAAAACAGCTAAAATGCGGATTCACATTATTCTCAGAGACGATTATTCATTTGGAGAAAAACAAAAGTTACACCGTATTGTCTATTGAAAGAAGATCAATGTATAACTTTTATTTTTCGCAAAAACTCAACTCTGTAGGAAAAGTGTATACAGTAGGATTTTTACCACCTTTAAGACTGATAGACCGCCTTAATGATATACGAAAGCCATAATTTTGATTCAACAAAAAAAAATATAATTGACCAAAACCCCGTAGTAACTTTACAGAAGATTTCATTGCTTTAATTCGTTTTTATAGGCGACGACGGCCAGGTTGTAAGACTGATATGTGTGCCTCAATTCACCAGCACAAAGAGTGTGGTTCTCGTGGATCTGGAGACCCTCGATACCGAGACAATTTCACTTGGATCGAATTGATTTATTTTTAATAATTTCTTTTTTTTTGTCTAATTTATACTTTTTTACGATTTTTTTAAAGAGAGCTCCTTCCGATCTTTAAATGTAAAGAGTATTCTCATGTGTATGAAGGAGTTGCGTAGAGTAAAAAAAATAAAAAATAAAAATGTGTTAAAACAACAGTGTCTGGAGGAGAGTAGAGAAAAAACTAAAGTGAGACTTGGCACGGTTCTTTTGTTTTTTTATTCCAATGTCGTTGATCGAAATTTACCAAAATATTTGCAACCGAATTCATTTTACAATCATAAATAACAAGTTTTCCGTTTGTACAAAATATAAAGAAAAAAAACCATCACACGCTCTTCAATTTCCGATTGTTCGTTTCGAGTTCTTTGGAGACTTCTGAATCAACGACAATAATAAGTCTTGAGGGTGCGGGCGAAAAAAAAAGCTTACAGCGTAAAATAGATTTAACGAAGAAAGAGATGTGTGTAACGTTTGAAACGCAAATTGTATGAAAAGATGGAAAAATAAAATACACAAGATAGTACGGATAAATTCTAACGCTTTGGCCCGTTCGATTAATTAATCCTAGAGTACGATAAAACTAATAATAATAATAATCAATGAGTAATAATAACATAAAAAGTAATAGCAGTAGAAAAAAATGTCTTCCCACTAAAAGGAAAGTTTGACGCGACTGCAAAACACAGAATTGACACTATATTACACGTAGCACTCTTAGTTTTTTTTTTGTTTTTTGTTTTACATCGATTTAATTGTTCCATCGTTTATTTTTTGTTTTTTTTTTGCTTTCACAAATTGTTGATTAACCGACGTAAAGGCCAATCCCCAATGAAGTTATAAAATTTATATATATAATACACTTTACAGATTCATAATACTATTAACTTAAGGTGCATGTCACATTACCCACAGGTTTATATAACAATTGACAGGTAGCATCCGCATATGTAGTACGTTTTGTTGTTTCTCGTGTTGGTTTTTTGTTTGTTTTTTTTTCTTTTTTTCGGGTTATCAATCGATAAATAATCATAATATCGTTATCGACGTTGTCAGCGTGAATGAAAAATCATGTAATTCTTCGCTTAACGATAAACAACGAGAGTTCGACGAACATCGCATTGAAACAACACTCATAACGAGTAATATTATTACAGAGATGATGATGAATTATCGTTATCATTATTATCGTTATAATTATTATCGTAATGAGGAATATTCTTCTCTCCTATCTCTTGGCTGTGGGTCGAATTCTTTCTTTCTCGGTGTCACGATCGTCGGCTACAGTCCATTCAGGATCGTTTGGATCCTCACCTTCGACGTCGCAACATGCTGATTCCGTCGAATCCGATTCAGGCGATTCGATCTCTGCCTCCTAGGAAAAAATGTATTTTATTCAATTTCATTCGTTTGTTTTACGTCAATTTTCATATTCGTTTGATTCCCAAATTTGCTCAGAACAGAATGAATTTCTCAACTTATTCGTTTGTTCGTCTTCATCCAGATTAAGTAATTAATGTAAACGATATTTATTAATAAAAATAATAAGTATCGAAGGTACTGTCAAATGCAAATATTATCTCGATACCGTAAAACAAATATTCGTTATTTGATTTTGACGATTGCTTTAATCCGTCAGCGGTCGCGCTTGTAGCGGTTAAACGTTGGTCGCTCGATGAGAGGTTTTCCCACATTGCGTTTCAAATGCTTTATTCTCTCTTGATTTTGAGCTTTGATTTAATCTCGAAATCTCTTTCTCTTTTTTTGTTTTGTTTTGAGCTCTGCTTGAGCTTGATTTTGAATTTATTTGAGGGTCTGCGAGCTTTCAACAATCACTTTTTCATTAATACGCATTGCAGGGAAAATGAAAATTGTAACATGTCTAACATACAAAGAAACGTGTTTACTATACATAGGAAAAGCATAAGAAAAAGTTTCATAGCGCAACCGCTGACGGCTCGATATAATGATTTAATGGAAATAATGATTTAAAAAAGTAAAAATGCACTGCTTTTTAATTGAAAAGTTTGTAACCCTGAACTGTAGTAACTTTTTGAGTCCTCGGAGATTCAGGGTTTTTTTTTGTTGCGACTCCTCTGCTTCAATCTTGAGGTTTTGGAGATCGCTGACTTCGAACATGAATTCAAAATAGGGGTCTCAATAGGGCGTTACTTTGTGCGGTGTGTGTCATTCAATAGGACCATCAACGCTTTTATTACATTTGATCGTATTTGGCAAGCTAAAATACCGTTTGATTGTCGCTTAAGAAAAATCGTACTGAAGAAAATATACTTACATCTTCGATCTTATCTTCGTCCCGTGAGCACAGAGATCCGGTCGATGCTTGCCAGTATCCGTCCGGCATAACTTCGAGCATCTTGTCGTAAGTCTCCTCGGTGAGAGGAAATATACGTGGATCGTACGGTGGTATCTGAATTTCAAATGCCCGCTTTGTTGAGCAACAAATTCTGTCAGGTTTTTTTTTTCATGTTTTTTTTTTTTGAGTGTTTATAGTATTTGCCGACAAAATATCGGTAAGACAAAATATCCTACATTCCGTATGCCACACCAATAAAATACTTTTACAAAAATCCATTAGGAGCCAGAGGTTATCATAGACCGTTCATCGTCATATAAAACCGTACACCAACATGTCATGCTGTAAATCTCTATACCACATCATAATATCCGAACGAAACAGACATAAATTAAGCAAACAACAAAAATTTTCTTATATTTGCAATTATTCGTTTTTCTATAACGACAATAGTGTGAAAATTTGACAACATGAATATTTAAGGAATATTCGACTGTATCTACACACTTTATAAACGTAAAGTCATAAAGTACTCCAATCTACGTGCATAATCGAAAGGAAAGCATTTGTTGTCTCATGCTACAAGTTCTCTCCATTGATGTCAATTATAGATCAATGAACAATATATCTCAACAATGAATTACCGAAAGCGGATATTTTGTCTTACGAATATTTTGTACATCGGAAATAGTGTCTTGTTTATATTTTGTCGTCAGATCAAAACGCGTGTTACAAATTTACATTTACCAACAATTTAATTCTTTCGAATGATTCTGTTTTTTAATAAATATAATACTAAAAAATATGATTGTTCTTCAAATAAAAATGACGATATTTTTATAATCGTATAGGCATTAACGAATATTACGAGCAGATAAATAAAAATAGTAGTAACAATAATGATGATAATCATGTTAACGAAGTTAAGTGTTTGTAAACCGGTAGCGGTATATGGTGATATATTATTTCGTGTTTGAAAACTTCTGAAACTTTATTCACCTCGTTATCATCTTCGGTGAAGGAAGTTGCCGTGTCATCTTTGACGAGTCTCATGTTTGGAAACGTTCTTCGTCGTATAGCATTATGTAAAGAGGAACCCCTTTGACCATCGAGACTCGGTGGCTGCTGTTGTTCCGTATCCTGATTAACACAGGAAGGTGTCGCCGGCGGAGATGTGATTGGAGATGTGACATCTGCACCAAAATCACTCGGGTGTGGCGACATTGGATCTGTACAAAGCAACAATGAGGTAAGTATGTAAAAAAAAAAAATTACTTTTTAATAATTTCTTTAAAGATTTATTAGTAATTTGAGTCAAATGACAAAAAAAAATTAATGTAAGCCAATTTGCATCGTTTAATTTTAATTGGCAAATGCTGTTTAGAAAAAGTAATGATTGTAAAAATTTAAGAAAAAAATCAAATGAAACAATAAGTAATGATCAACCTGGGGTATTTGCTCCGCTGTCTGCACAACCATCTGCTCGACGATTCTGCCGGTTCCGACCATGATATGGCATGTTAACGTAAGTCATGAATCGTTTGTTCTCCTCTCGTTCGCTCCTTTCGTGTCTCATCGCAATAGCTTCCTCGGAAACATCTTCGACCTTGTTATAAAAACGACAATATGAGACAAATTTATGCAAATTCAGTATCACGGTATCGTGAAAAAGAAGAAAAAAATGGGAAGCTTTCAAAATTTTGTTTCGACTTACATCACTATCTTGATTAGGCCTGTGCACAACACCGTTTTTAATGTCCATCCTTGAAGCCTCCTCACACAATCTCCACCTAATGGCAAAAACGAATCAAATGATCAAGGGATACACAACCATAGACAAAAGTGCCTAGAATTTTTAATTGATTGATGTCACGATGCTTTGTGAAATTGTTGAAGTTTGCATTGTTGCAATGCAACGAAATTCTTATTTTCCTTCAGCAGCCCTCAAAATTTATGTGCAATGTTTGGCTAAAACAATCAAATTATCGTTTTTTGCGAGCGAAAATCCAAATTTACGTAAAAAGATTGGAGAAGTAAAAAATTTAATAAAATAGCGAGTATGAAAAATATTTTTCATTGCGTTCGAACGATGCAAACTTGAATACCACGTTTAGTGTATATGACAATGTCGAATATTCGACTTTGGCACGATGGAAAATCGAACTTTTTGTGGAGTTGTGGTGAAAAATAAAAATACACGATCATTCAGATTTTTTTAATTTTTTTATATACCGTTAACTCTAATAAGTTTCATTTGCTGTTTTACCTTTTCCAAAGAAATTTCACTCAATAGAATAACATAACTTCATTTTCACACTAATCTACTGGTTTCGCAAAGTTGCACAAAATAGAATAAAGTTCATGCATATTCGAATATATTCAAGTGCCTTTTTCTTCATCACAGTGAAAAAGATTAGCCATGTTAGTTGTTTGGCAAATTCTACTGTCTTAAAAATCTGCTTTCGATTCTTCTTTCATTGAGAGTTTTTTTCCTCTTGAATCATTCAAATACACCGATAATATAAATACGAATCTACTTACTTTGGTGTCAGTATTTCCTTGTATTGTAGTTTCTCGAGTCTCGTAGAAGCTGCGACACTATAGGGTATGACGATATTATCAATGTCGTACGAATTTTGTCTTAGCCGTCTGTGGAGAATGTAAAAGCGATATAAGAATTATTAGCAAACAAAATTCAACCAATATTTATGTGAACCAAAATTAACAGAATAGAAAGAAAAAAGAATACAATCGAATAAATCGTATAAATTTTATACGTAATTGAATTAGAAATGAAAATGAAAATATTTATAAACATCTAGCACAATGAAAGCGTGTGGAAAGGGCGTTTAGACGAGATATGAGAAACGGACGAAAAATTAAGAGAAGACTATGCAGGTAAAACCATTTTTTACACTTATCTTCAAGAGAAAATTTCTTTAAGAATAAATAAATGAAAAAAAAATAAATAAATAGTTGTTCGATTACCCGTGAGAATTCGAGGTCTTTTCCTTTATCGAATTTTTTTCGACTATAGTCGGTGTCGTGTGATGCTGTTGCAAGGGGGAAGGCACTGGTGACGAGTGTTTGCTTGAGCTCGAGAGGGCGCTGACATCGTCGTCATCTTCGAGCTGTTGCTGAGGGGGTAATTTCACAGGTCTCTTTCTCGCACTAACCGTACCACCGGGAACTCGTCCATGACTCGGACGTTCTCGTTTTCCCTTCAGCATCTTTCTCTTGATTCCTGCAATAAAGGAAGCGTTAATCAATATTAGAGCCAGACTAAAAGATTGAATTACAGGGTAAACAAAACAAAAAAGTCAAAATTGTTTTTTT
Organism: Campoletis raptor; assembly: GCA_948107755.1. Classification (NCBI taxonomy): domain Eukaryota; kingdom Metazoa; phylum Arthropoda; class Insecta; order Hymenoptera; family Ichneumonidae; genus Campoletis; species Campoletis raptor. Next base: position 26,807,193 of record OX403622.1, on the reverse strand, counting down.
CCAACTCACTGGCGGTGAGAATACTCGCGGAAGATTTTTTCAACCTCGACGTATACTTCGTTCTATTTTCAGGCTGAATGAGTGGCTGTTGCTGCTGCTGTTGTTGTTGTGGTTGTTGCTGCTGTTGCTGTTGCTGTTGTTGTTGCTTTTTGCTTCTCCTTTCGGCTCCGTTCTCCTTGTCCTTTGCTCTGGGCATACGAAGATTTCCTCGCAACATTTTCTGTTGCCATTCGACCGATTTCATAATTGCATCGAAATGAGTCCCGTGAAGAATTTCTAATTAATTGAATGACCAAATGGTAGATTAGTTTAAAAACATAAATATGTCAACAGAAGGACTGAACAAGAGATAAACGATTTTTCGAATTCTGACAACTAACGATGCAAAGATAACGAATTATTAAAAAATGAGTTTTCAGTGAAATGGGAAAACTCTGTGATGAAGGTTTCAACACAGTTCCGTTGGAAAATTCGTAACGAAAAGATAGAACAAAACTTTTTAAACAATCAGAAAAAAATTGTATTTGAATTCCGAATAAAAATCTTCAATTTTATAAAAGAGTACAAATAAATTTTGTAATCTATAAAATTCAGCAAACAAGAAGAAACATGCTGAAGCCTTCGATAGCGGAAGTAGCAATTTCATAAAAGTAATTCGGATTAATTCACCGAACATTCGACTAAGATAATCAATGTCTCATTTCACAAAACATTTAAATTCATGTGCCAATGAATTTTTAAAAGGTAAAAATAAAAACATATTTCATATAATCTTTGTTGCTTTTCCAAACTATTTTTTATCGTTGCTCATGATAATATTGAATTTTGTGTTATGCAAATTTTCATTTTTAATATAATCTGTAAACAGGTCACTGAACGATTGGAATATTTGACAAAGCGAGTTGAAAAGTTGTCGATCTGGAGGGGAATTAAAAACTTAAAATTTTTAACGCTCGAAGAATCGTTAAAAAAGACCCGATCAATTTTTGTTTCATTTATAATAGGATTCGGTGTGCACGTTTCCATGAAACTTCAAGTAATATCGTAAAATACAAATCGGAATGTACGGAATACATGAAAATTTCTATCAAAGTGTAGCCATGAGAAAGGATCGCGAAATATGAGAAAAAATATTTTTTAAATTACCTTCGGGGGATGAAAGAACGGGATGAAAGCTCGCATCGACTCGAGCAATTCTTTCCGGGGTCGATAACAATTCTATTGGTTCTTGGGGTTGTCTCGGATCCCTGCGACCGGTGCAAAGTGCGCAAGACGGCAAAATGTGATTACAGTCGCAGCGAACGGTCGACGATCTGGCCGCTCTCTTCGACAATTCGTGTAGTCTTTCGACTTGCAATAATTTACGTTTACGATAAATTCCCCATACAAATGGTCGTGTACGACTAGCCATTGGTTCCGCCATTTCAGTGGAATTGCAACGTCCGGTTGAGCCAGGCAAAACACCACTGTAACCATTGACAGTTTCCGAATTTTCGAGGACAACGTGACCCTTGCTCGCTCTAATTTGACGCTGCAATTCGTTGTGCTGACGTATTTTATACTCAAGATCAGAAATCTGCGCCTGTAACCACGTCCATCGTGACCCGATACCGGCACGGTCCTGAGCGTAACGCCAGCTTGCACGTTTCGAGCTGAAAACACACAAAATGAAAATTAATTCACAAAACTCTTATACCCTTTCATAATTTTCATTTTATATGAAATATTCTTGTCAGAGAAACATAAAAATGAAATCTAATTATGAAAAAAAAAACAGCAACAAAAAATTCCCGTAACCGAGCCCAAAATTTTTTTTTCGGCTATTGGAAATATTTTTAATGTAATAATTTCTTCTTGTTAAATAACGGCTTCTTTAGTTCCAAATAAACTCTTTACCAACGAAACCGAAAATTATTATTTATTTATTTTTATTATACAGTGGCAGGAGAAGAAAAACAAATTAAGGAGATAAAAAAAAATAATCACACCAAGCTGTTTGGCTTACGCAAAAAAGGTGCCCTATGCATAAACTGAGTCATCGTCGGATTGACGATGACGCAACAATGTGTCGCGGATACGAAACAAGCCGCAATGACGAAAACAAAATCGATCAAATTCGTTTATCAGATTATGAAACGTATCTCGATGCTAATAAAACGAAATGATTATTTTGAACGTTCGGATTCCTTGTTCCACCATTAAAATGATCTTTAACGATGTTCTTCTTCAGTCTTGAAACAAACCAAACCAATAAAAACTAATTCAAAAAATCACATTACTAAATCAACCTACATAAACTGCACATTTGGAAAAATATCAAAAATGTGGAAAAACCAATCAACAATTTTTCATGCTACAACGTGTGTCCTTGGAAAAAGTGAAATAAATTAAATTTTTTTACCGAGACCTTTAATGTCCGTACGACCCCAAATGCGTTAGAAAAAAGTCTTAAAAAAAAACTATTTTTTGAAACGATTAGAAAAAAATCTACATTTATCCCGTTGATTTATAAAAAATGGAGTAACGAGAAAACATGTTGTGCCAAAAAATGAGAATCACTCTCGATAACATTTTTGTGATTTCTCTGATTTCTCAAGTTTCAGAAAATCCGATAAACAACTGTCATATTTCTTAATAACGTTAAATACCAAGTACGACATACAAAGGTTAAGAATATAAACGAGAAATTATGAAGTTACAGATTTCAACGTCTATCAAAACATTCTTTTCAATTAAGGGTTTATATGCAGATGTCATAGGCGAGAATATAAGAATATTAATAAAATAAAATGCATTTTTCAAACAAAAATAGAGGGTGATTTCATAGTGCAATTATTCAACTTGATGGATATTTCTTCTTGTCGAGATGTGTCTGAAAATTACTGTTTTATCTTGTAATATTCTCGTGTTTGCACTGAATTTTTTCGATTCTACCCGATTGAAAAAGCGATTTTCACTCAATTCATCAGCTTTTTATCTTTCATTGGATAATGAAATAAATTTTTTCTTGATTGTGACAAAAAATGATTCAATAATGTTTGAAAACACAATTAAATATTACCGACGAAGTTTACGTTATTAGGACACAATAAGAGTTCCCAAAAATGATCAACGAAAATATTTTCAATTTTCACGGAAGGAAAATGTGAGAAGTATTCGAACGACACAGAAAAGAGTAAATTTTTTCATTGCATTTCTACGATAAAAACTAAATCACACAGCACGAAATTAAAGAGAAATGCATCACCAAAATTTGCAAGAATTATAATTAAGGAGGTTGACTACACACAACAATGTTACCGTGTTAAAAGCATAGGAAAATTCGAAATGATTAGAATTTAATGGAATTTGGTGAGTATATTCTTTAGTATCAAATATGAATATACAAATTTTTATCTTTATCATATCGTAAATTCCAATTATTCGACAACTATGCAGTCCTGAAGAAACTTTCTCAGAGCACCGGGCATAAAAATTGCCGATTTTTTTCATTTTTTTTTCTCAATGAATGAAATCTGATGACCTATAAAAAATAGTGCCTGACAGCGGACGCTCTTATTCCTATGAAAATGATTTGAAATAGAAAATCCAAAAAGATTTTTAATCACTACGAAAAGCTCTAAAGGTTGTATGAATAATTATTAAAAAATGAAAATTAAGAAAATAGAGGCCATTTGCTACGTAAATCTTAAATTGGGCCGTTTTCCAACAGTTTTCGTGAAAAAAAAAAAAATTTGAAATTACGAGAAAATGAAGACTCCATAGTCCTATACGGAATGGCCCCTTTCGAGGGTTTCCGCAGCAGCTGATCAAATCCTTTTTCAAGAAAAAACGGTAACAAAGCAAAAAATTTAGCGACTAAGACTTAACAGGATGTTTATGGGAGTGTAGATTTCTTCAATTGTACACTGTGAACGTCCCTTAATTAAGCATTTCAATAAATGAATTCATTAATAAGGAGTGCATGTCGTATTATGTTTTAACTCACATAGGAAGTGTTTGTTGGTGTGGATTATTGAAAGTCTGCATCTCGTCGCAGCTCTCGCCACCTGAGCTCGAGGCCGTACAATCCGAGTCAAGATTATTCTCAACGATCTCGATTTCTTTGGCGAGATTGCCAGCGACATTTTCAATTTCAGTGCCATCGATATTGACCTGAGGATTACCGAATATTCCGAGTCTCGTTGACGTCATAGAATTTCCACCGGTGCGTTCATTGGGAGAGGTGGTAAGAGTGAAATTATCGCGGGAACCGGCGCCAAAATAACGACAAGCATTGCGTTGTCGATTGGTAACGCTGTTGCTTTGTACAGCGCACGATTTTTCAATTTTCGCGATAAAATCACTAAGACTACCGCCAATATCTTGGCTATAATTTCTGGGGGTGTTGTTCGTTCCCATATTCGTCATTTCTTGAAAAAAGTATTTTTTCACGCTGTGATGAGCGAGTTCGAGTACACCGGTAGTTTCCTCAGCTACGTGACGTCCCAACAATCTCGCTTGTAATTTTCGTAATCTCCGTAACAAAAATGCGCAACGTCTCTCGACCTCGTACTGCCGTTGCTCCGAGTTATCTTGCATCCCGTTCAAATCAACGCTTACGCGCTGTTGGGTATCTTGTTCGACGTTTTCAATGTTAACGATATTAATATTGTCGGTACAGAGGCTATTCATAACGTCAACATCGACATCATTAAGATAATCTCTCTCGAAGGATGAAAAAGTATCGGAAATAGGAAATATTTCATTCTGAGATGGTTCAGCGGATGAATTATCATTGGCGATCGAGCCAACGGATTCGGCCCCTTCCATAGATTTAATAACTTGCAATATTTCCTCGACATTTGGTCCAATGTCGTTGACGACACTTGCAATACCGGTAATTGCCTCGCTCGGTAAATCATCGGTGGTAAAAGTACCGACAATACGATCAACGTCGAGATGATCTTCTTTGTCATCGATCTCAACAACCGACGTCAAATCAGTGTTTTCGATCGAGCCCAAAGTGTTTAACAGCCTTGGCTGCAAATCTGTCGAATTACCCATGACGTTATCGTCATTAAAATTCGTTATTGACGGTGATGACGTTGTCGTTGATCTTTTGACAAAACCCATATCTTCGGTCCGTTGACCAGCGGAGGAATCGCTGTTCATTATAAAAAATCGATTCTCCGAGGATTCTTTCGCCTGGTCGTTGAAATAATCTTTGTTGCTATCGTTCGATGCGTCGATGATAAAATCTCTCCTCGTTGTTGCTATTTTGAAGCTATTTTCCTTGGCGGTATCGTTGTTGAAGAATAAACTTTTCGTGAATGATGAGGACGATGATGATGATGACGAGGATGACGATGACGACGACGACGATGTGATATTGCGCTTTTCAGGGACGTTATCACCGACTTCGTCAACCTCGTCGTCGTGTACGTCAACTTCCCGTATGGCAGCGGCAACAGCGGCAGCCGCGACAATCAAATCAGCTTCCGTGTCGACAACCTCGTTCTCGTTGCGATACTTCGACAGGCTATCGAGACCGTTGCTGTACTTTGACGAATTGATGACATCACGAATAAGATCCTTTGGTATACCCCGCAGGCACTGATCGTCTATCTTCGACGGTTGTACGCTCGCTGATACGACGAATTTTGCCAGGACCTCGCGATTCTGGCAAACCTGACAGATACAAAAAAAAACAAAATATTCGTATTAATATCTTCATCTTACTACATGTTTTTTTTTTTTCTATTTTTGACAGTTTTCATTTTTATGCAAAGTATCGATAACACAACATTATGCTATTGTAAGAAAATTGTTCGTTTTCTACAATTATAAAATTGCATTTTTCCTTGGTAACACCGGTTGCTATTTTTTTCAATGGTTAACAAATAAATCCGCAAGATTCTTCTTCTTGTTTTTCTTCCGACATATCTGAAATTACGTGTTCGACGATGCGAGTTTTACATCATGAGCGAATTTTTAAAGAGTTTCTTTTTTTGAACTTTTGCAAACTTTTTTTTTTTTTTCTTTTAAAAAGAAAAAGCTAAAAAAATTGTAAATAAATAAATATTGAAAAATCGGTTGTAAATACGACGTGGAAGATTCAAAAGAGAACTGTGCAAAAAATGCATTTTCCCACAAACCATTTAATATACCAACATAAACATAAATTTACATAAAAACTTGTACATAATATTTTTCAGGTGTTCAACGAGGGTAAAAAATGAAAATTAAAGACAATAGAAAATACCAAAATACTTTTGTATAACTAACCGTATAAGAATTATCGATAAGAATAAAATTGAGTGAAACTTTTTGCACGCATACGTACAAGTACCAAAAATAAAGTGAATTGCAACACTTTTCTTTAAATTCAAATAATGTTACTCGAAAAGACATGGGTATCAATGAAAATGAAATAAAAAAGTTTTGGATAATGTTATGTGCTGTAAACCACACAATTGCGACAGTGCGCTTCGAACGGAAAATAAGACGATTTTTCTTTTACGTTCAGAAAGAAACAGTTTCTGTCGAAGACCATGTTTGTTAATTTTTGTTTTTTTAAATGCATTTTTCGCAAATTGGCAGAGGCGTGAATGCTAAAGTCAAAAATATGTCAAAATTCATATTCTCTTTTAACTCTTTATTTAGGGGGTTGTCCAATTATAAAATGGTGGAAATTTTTGTAAAATATCGCAATTTTGGCTCCAAACGACCATCAAAGGTTTAGAAATGAAAAAAATATCAATTAGAAACCGTTGGTGAAGGATTTAGTGATTATTTAACTAAGTTTTCTTGTTATTTTGATTTGAGATAATTTCCGGCTGAGATCCAGTGATCATAGCAACACAACTTATCTCAAAGACGTTCTTGTAAAAGTTCCGTCACCAGCTTATTTGTTGATATTTTGCGATCAAAAAGTTACAAAATGTTGTTGAAATAATAGTATACAATTCGCAAAAGGTTTGACCAAATTTGCTTTATTTATGCGTCTGAAAAAAATTGCCAAAAAAGTGTTTGTTGTAATCAAATTTCGTGACTTCGCAACTTGCATACGAAAAAATATATATATATATGAGCTAGAAATACACTTTCTCGCAACAAAATGAAATGGTTCTAAAACAACATGTAAATTGATTATTTTTAATCAGTAAATTTTATAGTTTGACAGTTATGCTAATTTTGGTGTTCGCCCATATTAATTCAAATGTAATGTTACGAATTTGCATGTTATTTTTTTATTTAAAAACTAGGTTTTATTCGGAGTTTTTTAATCTCGGAAACTGGATTTTGTTCGCGACCCCACGATTGTAGCTAAAACATTTGTATGGGAGCTTGAACATACATTTTCAGACTGTTTCGCTTGCTCTAACCGAAAGGGCCATCGCTCTCGCGCACGTTCCTGCTTCTTATCATCTTAACGCATGAGAAGCCGGACATGGGCTTATCGTTAAAGATGATGCGCGAAACACACATGGATAGGCGATAAATAGCTGCAATTTTCCAACCAAGCGATATATAAACACGCTCGAAAATTCGTCAAAAAGTCCAGTCACGTGCTGGATAATAAAATAAAAAATGAGAATGTTTCTTTTTGACTGTCGAACCCTTTCCTACATCATGATTTGAGGTTAAATTTTTTTTTTAACATCGTAACGAAGGAAAAACTTTGATCACATTTTTCAATACTTAATAAGAAAAGAAACTATCTTCATAAAAATTCGTCAATTATTTTTGCTACCACTACAAAACTAAGTTTTCTCCTTTCCACCGAAACAAAGAGGAAGAGGAGGAATTTTAAAAGTCGATTAATCAATTTAATAAGCACAACTTAATATTTTGTGATAATAATAAAATTGTTGTATTCCAACGGTATATTTTGCAAATGGTGTCTGAATAAATCAATGATACTGTTGAATTGACAAATTTTTTTTTCTATTTTCGCAAAACATTAAATCCTTCGTATGTCACTATAAATCATTATTCTTTTCATCCAAATTTGTTTCTCAATGGAATTATTTTGAATATAATTTGCTCGAGTAAATTTATGATTGTGACACTAGTTTGACAGTTTGAATCAAAGTTAAAAAAACTTATTCCTTGCGATAAATTTTAACAAAAAGTAAACTTCACGTAACTAATAGAAACATTTTCATGTTATTTTTATATACCGTAAAATTTGACAAAAAACGAAAAACGAGCATACCTAGCGATTCACACGATTGATTTTGAAATGAATAAACTGTCAATTTCTTAGAACATATTTGAACGTAATTGATTTTGAAAACCTTTGTGTAGGAGTAAAAAAAAAAACATGATAAAACAAACATTCTCTTTTTCTTCGTGTATCGTAAAAAATCTTAAACCTCTGAATATATATGAAACTTGATTTATGGAACAATCACACGAGAAGCTCGAATTCAGCTGAACAATAAAGTATGACATTGGACAGTGAGAGATGATTTCTATCAAATTGAAAAGTCCTATTCGTAAGGTTTCTCGAGTGTAATATTATTTTTCATATGGCATGATAAAAGCTTTTGTTGATGTAGAAAAAAAGGTTTACAGAAGCGGCAGAGTCTTTACTGTGCTCAATGCACAAATCAAAACGGAGGGATTTATAAATATTGAAAATAAAATCGATCTCGTGGTTAGATTATTATTGACGAAATAAAGCTTTCAACTCTAAAAAAGGATGAACTTGAAGTACTCATCCCCCGATAATAATTGGAACACGATGTTGAAGTTTGCATCGTACAGTCTAACGAAATTCTACTTTTACTTCGATTTGGCAAAGTTTCGATCTTAATTCGTATTTTTATTCTGATAAGTTGAAGTCACGAAATTGATGAATGTTAAAGAAGTGAAATGATTATAATTTTGAATTGATGTCTACGTCAATTCAATTCCCAAAAATATTACGTCTGTAATAATTAATTAAGCGAAACGTTGAAATTTTCATCAATTAAACTCTCGTCAATAATTTGAAACAAAGAAGATATGTAGAGATAAAATATAAGGGGTGTTTACTGTGGAAAATCCCATGTTGTTCTCAAAGTTTCATAATCTTTCTATTTTCGTCAGCAATTGAAACACACGATGAGAAATTCGTCGTTGATTATGCAATTTAACAATTGTTTTGAATCTTCGAAAATACGATTTATATTTTGTTACATAATTGACGCATCCGCGTTCATATTTTTTGTCCGGAAAAAGTAAAAAAAAAAAAAAAATCTACGACCAATTTCCCTTATGAGATTAAAAAAAACAACAACAACAAGTAATGTAATGGCAGTTGTGATCATTTAACGAATTTTCATATAATGCCCTGAAAAGTACGATTTTTTTCTTAAAAATATTTTCATCGGTCAAAAAATAAAAGAAAAAAAAAAAAAAAAAAAAAAATTACCCAATTTTTTAAATGCTCGTGCCTTCGAATGCGAAGATATTCTGAACAAACTGAAAAACAATCTACAACAGATTGTGGATGACAGATTGAAACAGCAGGTTTTGGAACGCGTATTTATCATACTTGGTCTGGCAGCGGGCAATTCTATGAATAATACAAAATAAAATTTCAGCTTATTATTTTGAATATAAGATATGACGAAAGTAAAAACATAATCAAAATTCAGAAAAGCCATTGATCGACGAAATTAACAATTCAATGAGTTTAAGGTTTGCATCATTGGAACCCAACAAATTATCTTGTGTTTGAATTGTCAGTTGGATTTATGGCGTCGTATCCGAAAACAAATCTCTATTCAGTATCAACTCTTGTATCGAATATAAGGATATCGAGTTACTGTTTACGTTTTAATAAACCAAGGGTAGTTAAGATTAAGAGTCTTAAAGGACAGAAGAAAGAAAGGGTCTGAGCTGTTTCCAGACATACAGTTAGGACTAGAGTAAGTCAGGGTCAGTCATCGTCAGTTGAAGTCTAAAAACAGAGACCAAATCATGAGGAAGTTTGTACCGTTGGAATGAAATGATAATTCATTTTTCTTCCTTTTTTTTAAGCCGGATCCAATATTTATGTGTAGTGTGGTGATGATAATTGTTTAATCTTTCTTTTGTTGAAAAAATTTTATGATTTGAAAATTAGAAAACTTGTGAGAGAATAATTATTATTTGGTGTATTCCAAATAATAATATGGATGAAGTTTCTATGCCATACAAACAAAAAACTAAGATATCTTGTCTTTGTGTTGAAATTTTTTTTTTAATCTGAAAAAAAAACGCGATATGCTGGAAAATAAACTTTGAAAAAAATATTGCACAATAAAAATATATATATGAATGTTTAAATAGAACTAAAGCGCAGTAGGTCGCATTTTGATACAGAGTTGTACGAGTCAGAGGATTTTCAAGAGTCAATTTTTTCGTTAAACGTTTAGTAACTCGATTTTATATTTGTTTCATTTTCACTCATTGCATTCGTGCATTGAACTGCGATGTATTTTGATTTGATCGTGGTATCGTGCTGGACGTATTTGATGAGGCCTACAATATTCTCGAAGACTAAACAGCAACGTGAATTCGTCAATGTTTGTTCGGATCTTGGATGCAAGCTCATACACAAAATTCAGACAAATTAAAAAAAAAAAGAGAATTTGGTATTGTGAATGTATTTGACAGAGATTGATAATAAAAAGTAAGAATTTGTTAAAGTTCGATGCCTTTGAAGGCTGTAAACTTTCATAGCCTAAATGCAGGTAAAAAAATAATATAAATTAAAGAACAAACGGTGATAATTGATAATTGTTTACCTTGGCAGCCTGTTCAGCGGAGAGAAATCCACCAGCCGGTAAGGGGTTTAGCAAATTTTCGGGCTTTCGTGGACCGCTTTCCGTCAGAGCAGGGGCCATCACTGCCACTGACGATGCAGGTGCTGCTGCCTCGACATCCAGAGGCAAGAACCCGCCGTCACCCGTACGCCCACAACTGCGCTGCTCAGGCACCGTGCTCACTCCCATTCATCCATCGTCCGCCCTCTCGCCTTCCTCGCTCTCTTCTTTCCTTATCGATAGAGTGCCAAAATTCGACAGTAGAACAATTCAAATAAAACAACATAAAATGATAAACAAGCGCTCGTGGGTGTTTTTCTGTTCGCTCTTTGTTATCCTCGGGTCGACGAAATATTCTTCAACGGTTTAATTACGAACGAAACTAGACAATCTGGTTTTAGATGGTGAGAGCCTCGTTATTTTCATCTTTTCGAACGTGTAACATTCGTTCGACTCTCGACGTAAGAAAATCTGGGAACAAAAAAAGAACAAAGAAAAACGTAACTAAAACGTTCTAAATGTACGATGGAAAGCTTTTCTTCAGAGTCGCTTCATATTTTAAGGGAACAAATGGTTGCACCTTATTATCTTATAAATAGTATAATTATATTTTTATCGAAAATTAAACTGTGTAAAAAATAAATGTTGAACATGATTTTTACTGACTGAACGACCAATAAATCACCTTAAGGTGATCTCAGTCTCGTGGTCGGTAACAAAGTAGATACACGATTTTCTCGGACACGTTTAATATTTCGAGAAAAATTCAAGTTTTAATAGCTTATTCTCTTTAACGAAAGGAATATAACGTTCAACTTTTATATATCTTAAAATATCAACCCTGTTGGGAAAAAAAGTACATCAGGATTTTAACCGCCCGTAAGACTAAAAAGCACCTTGAAAAACAAAATTATTCTTCTACTTTCGGTAACAGAAGAAAAGGAGAAAAAAATTAACATAAAATTATGAAATACAACAATTGCATTAATTGAATTAATTCAATTCATTGTCTATAATTCCCTTTGCGTGTTATATGACTGCGCTAACGATTCGATGACAGCAGTTTTCCTATATTTAGGTAAGGTTTTAATCACGTTTTAGGTATCAAGTATATTAATATATAATTTAATCGACTTTTAAGCAGCATCACTTCCGCTGGAGTGTTAAATTAATTATAAACTTGTTTTGTTTCTATAATCTACATTACGAACGTAACTGGCGTCGTAGCGGAGATAGAAAGATTGTTGCTTTTTCCTTCACCGTTCTTTTTCATAACAATTGTGTTGCGTCAACAGCAGTACCGTTCCTTTTTTTCAAGAATATTCGACACATTTCCATTAACTACTTCGTCATATCTCATGACACGTTTGATAAATCAAGCCCATTTTTTGTAAACCACTGTAATATCACTGAGAAAACGAAATTCGTTGAGTCAACGAAATGAAATTTATTAATTCGACAGAGTAATATTGTCGTAGTGAGCAATATTCATTCCAAGCAGCAAATTGTGAGTTTTGCACAATTAAATCTGTCGCAGTGCAAAAATTTTTCGACCTTAGCCTTCTTCGAACATGTTTCTTGATCTACAAAAAGGTTTTCTCTATTTTTTTTCTTTTCTTATTGATCTTTGCATCGTTGGAACGCAACGAAAAATAATTTTTTTAATCTGGGAAATCGTTTTAATTTTTCGTTTTGAAAAATATTTATATATTATTTAAAAATCGTGTGGTCTAAATGGTAACGGAGGAATTCGGCCCCGTTGGACGAATTTGAGTAAAGATTATAGTTTATGAGCCTGAGAGTGACATAGAGACGCTACTCTGATAATTTTTTTATCATCATTTAATTATATTGATTGTTAATAAACGCACAGCCCCGAGGTGCTCGCAACCCATCCAATTATTTGCACCAATACAGTGTTGAAAATCATGCGTATAAGCGGGAATTTTCTCAGGCATAAATTTTCCAGGGACGAATTTGCCAAGGATGATGATTCTTCCTAAATTCTCTACCTCCTTAATAATTCGCAATGATACACATCGAGTTTTACAGAAGTTGTTGAGATATACCCGAATCCAGAGTCGTTAACCTGTCGAGTGCCGGAACATCTAAATATAGATTCTATGCGAAAACCATTCCATCATTTATGAAACAAGCACATATAGCACAGACACTTAAACACAAAAAGACGCGTCGTTAACTCTGAGTAACACTAAACAGAGAGTTGCATCGAAAATCGTCAAATTTCTATATGCATTCAGTGAAATACTGGTGCAAGGTCGTAAGTAGTTTTCTATAATTTGATTTCATTACCGAATTCAGTAACCTCGGAAACCCCTTAAAATTTTCATTTTATGTTCTGGTCCGAAAAGCCTGTAATTAATTAAATACAGAACTAATGATCGATGTTTTATATATACATTAAGATCTACGTTTTCTGAACTTTCAACTGCATCGACTATCAATCGGTCGGTGGATGGAAGAAGCCCCTAACCCAATCTGGTTTCACGAATGGTACACAGTGGCGCGGAACCAGTACTTTTTCTGGTATTATTTCAATAGAGAAATCTAGTGCGTAAAACATTCTGATGTTTGTAATTTTCATGAATGACATAGTTTTAAAGTTTGTAACTAAGGAATTGCAGCGAAAAATATTTTTCAACTCATTACGTTTTGAAAATGACTTTCAAGTTTGCATCGTTAGAATGCATTGACATTCTTTATTTTCTGCGAGAAAATGCAAAATTGATATGCAATGTTGGGCTACGATAATAAAACGATAGTTTATCGCGAGCTGAAAACTAAATTCACAAGAAAAATGAAGATCATTAGGAAATTTGTAACAATTGTAAATAAAAAAATATTCATATACTTCGTTGCGTTTCAACGATGCAAACTTCAAAATCATTTTTCAAAAATGAATTTCGCAAGGTTCCAACAAAGTAATATTCAGTTCACAATAAAACTGGACATAAATCAGCCTGGGCTGGTTTATCCAAGAGCAATAAAAAACGTCTATTCATCGGTAAAGGAAAAGTAGGTACCCCCAGCCAGGGGTAACGCCAGCCGGTATAATTTTTGGCCATTTGCGCATATTTGGATGAAAAAAAAAAAGTAAAAATTTAGGCCATGACCCTGGTCACATGTCCTTCCGGCGAAAATGTTCTTCAACGAACTTGAACGAACCAAATGACCACGACACAGATATAAAGAAAACGGTATAACAGTTTCCATCGTTGGAACGCAGCGAAAAATGATTTTTTAACTTAAATTTACTGTTCAATTTATTCGATCGGTTCCTATTGTTTCACAGGAATGGATTACATCAAAAAAACAATCCTTACAAAAACACATTTTTAAGTTCCAAATGGAATGGAGTTGTGTATAGAGTTGAAATGTGCACGAAAAAAATTGTTGGTAGGAAAAAATTCGACCAAACTTGAAAGGGTATTTCTAGGACATCAACCAAATGCAACGAAATTATACACGGTATTAATACACTTTACACAACAGGATTTAACACTGCGTCCACTCAACAGGACGAAAATGTACACGCGTGAAACTTTGCACCGCAGCAACAGAGCTCAACGAAACTGTACACCGTTTGGACCGAACACGGCAGGATTATGCACACCAACACTACTGCCAGCTCTTGTGTGCAAGTCTTGCCATTTTCAAATGGCCCGGTGTACAGTTTCGCCTGGTTTGGTCAACGTAGTATACAGTTTCATGGAATTAGTCTAACACTGTATAGAATTTTACTGTGTTTAATCCGTACTGTGTAAATTTTTTAATAGTGTTGAAGTTCGCGTACTCTAAATGGAGCAGCTTTTAAATCAAATTCAACAACTTTTCTTTGTGCACATTTGATCAACGAAAGTTCATTATTTTTCATGATATTGCACATTGTATCGTTGGTAGGTAATGAATAGAAATTTTATCAATTTTTTTTATTTTTCTAATCGTCTTTATTTTTTTCAGCCAAATTTAGTTTTTACATTCCAAATAAAGATTGTCGTAATTTATTGCTGGATTGCAAACAAAGTTTGGGCTCTTTTAAAACGAGGAATTCCGTTGCATTCCTTCGACATTATTATTTTATCATATTGAACTTTGCTCATCGTTGGAAACTGAGGAAAACGTTTTTTTTTTTTTCTTTAACAGACCCCAAAACTCCCTTCTTCCGCCGAAACGTAAAAAAATTAAAATCATAAGATCGGAAAAGGAAAACTCAAATGCGCAACTACGAGTGCGTTCGACTTGGACGCTCAAAACGTTCGAAACGCTCCACCGTCGTACTGCGGTATTACTATATCGTAACATATATAGTATGTAATACTAAAGTACGGCAGTAGCGTTTGCAGCGTCCAAGTCGATCGCGCCCTCAAGGTGCAAAAAACTGTACAAAATAGTACAGTTTTTATAAATCAAAAGGAAATGCTAAAATAAAAAATCTCGTCATGTGAATATCTACTTATTTAAAAAATGTAATTACATTTGAAAACTCGAATTTTAACGATTATAATTAACGTAGGGGAAATAGCGAATTTCAGCGTTGCATGAAACACATATCAAATATTACGAGAACGCTGTAAGCTAGTGAGAAACTCCGTCAACATTAAATTCAGGACCCTCCGTAGTAAGTTTAAAGGATAAAAAGGTCAATTAGATCGAAAATAGGAAGAAGAAAAAACCATATTTTCTTCAAAGACTGCGACACTTTCGAAGTTTTGAAACTGACATTTTTCCCAATCTTTAATGTCGAAAAACCTTCATATAAATATATTATGTCGGTAACCCTTTATATAAATATAAATGAATGGTAAAATGAAAAGACTCGCCATGTGAATATCTACTTCTTTTGATAATGTACAATACATGTGCAAACTATTGTTTTCTGTGTGGGGGCTTCGCTTCCTCCGCCCCGCAGGGGGCTGCGCCCCCTGGACCTGGACCCGTGGTCGCCATAGAGTCTGCGTCTGTCAGCTTTTACATGCTATTAGTACACTAGCTATGAAGCTCAAATTACATTCGCAAATGTGATTTTATTTTATGAAGTATCGTGCATTTGGTATTCAACTCTTGGAAAGCTCGGAAACGTGATGGTTTTGTTATATAAAGTATCGTGTGCACCTCGGAGGCGCGTTCGTATTTTTTACGCCTCGTGCAATGTTTTCAGTACGAGTCATTGCCTTCGCGAAGTACGACTCGTGCTAAAAACATCGCACTCGGCGTAAAAAGTGCCGCTTTACCTCCTCGGTACACAATGTGCTATTGTTTTTGGTAGAGGCAGTCTACAGACTATCTTTGCAAACAAACAATTTGTCAAATTAGAAGAAAAAAGAAAACTGATGTAAAAGATAAAGCAAATTCATTTACTAACGAGGTTTACGAATCTTTTCGAGCATCGTATTATTATGTGTAAAAAATTTGAGAAGGTTTCACTGTCTAGTAATCGAGATATTCATTGTTTAAAATTGCAACTTCAACATGAGGTCTCGTGGAAAGTTACGAAAAAGACGATTTTTCACAACACATAACTCGATTTCTAGACGGTGAAATTTTTTTCAAATTTTACCTACAGTTGAGTATTGTTTTTAAGAAGATTCATACGAAGTTTAAACATTTAAACTTGGAATTCGACTAACGCATGCCTAGCGCGTAAACCTCCTTAACCAAATGCTTTGTTGCGTATTTCAACAGTCAATTTGTTCACATTATTTCAATTTATGTACCTGCATTAAATATAATAGTTGCACTACAAAATAGTTGAACAGAATGTTGAAGTACGAAACGAATTTACTTGACGAAACAACCAAATTCTTATTTTTTCAGAGCATATTTATGATTTTCGATTAAGCTTTTTACGTGGATACTCGAACGAACTTCGTGAAATTCGAAACATGGTGTAGCCATATTGCGATTCTGACAACTAGGCCACCAGATGTTGCTCTAATCATTTATATCTCTTGTTTTTTTAAGTTCAGAATTGATTTAAAGAGAAAAAAAAATTAATGAACAAAAAATTGCATTCACAGAGAGCAGACAAGTGATGAATGTTCGAGATAAAAATAGATAATTGATGAAAAGAAGATAAGAGTAAGATCGGAGTCGACGCAGCTTCTGTCTTTTTTGTGTGCTATGGGGAGTGTCCTTGGACGGAGAGTGGGGTTAGAAAACCCCGTGTGTGTGGTTGGGGTAGGGAAAGGAGGCAGATTTCGTTCTTTCCCTTCCTCACGCTTTTTTGGCTGTCCAAGAGTTCGTACTACCAAATCCTGCAAGCTTATATGGCATTAGAGAGCGACCATGAGATGTAAAGAGTGCACGAAACAAGTGGGGGAACTCATGTGGTTAAAGGGGCAGAGGGTCGGTGGATGTGGATGATTTTTTTTTTCCATACAACTCTACAAATCAATTCAGAGGGTTGATAGAAGAGAGTTGCGTGAGCGCTTCTGGTTCTCAAACAATGAAAAAGTAAAAATCCTGAAAAGAAGAGACTTGTTTTTTTTTTTTTCCTTTCAATTTTTGGATTTTTACTTTTTCCTAACAACATAAGAACGTTCGTGTTTGAAAACTAGTGTTTATGAGTTTATCATTTCTTATTTTTAAACACCAGTTCAGTTTTTTTTTTGTCGAAGAATAAAAAAATTAAAATTTAAAAAAAAAGTGTAAGCGTGAAACGATTTTTGAGCTACTAAAAAATCGAGTGTGATAATGCAAATTATACAAAAAGATAAAAGTCAATTAGCACAAAGACAAAGCATACGACAAAAGAACAAAAATTTCAGATGTCCCGACCTAAAATCATCACAAAAATAAGAGATTTTTTTTTGCAATCACAACAATGTAGCAAAAAAAAACGAAATGACTCTGAGAAAAAAAAAATTAATTTCGTTGCGTTCGACCAAGCAAAATTCAACATTATTCACATTTGCGTGTAACGATCGACGACAATTAACGAAAAGGAATTGAAAGAAAAAAAAAACACTTCATGAGTAAACTGAGGCTAGATTTTGTGGATGTGCTACATGTCTAATATCACAGCTGCCTCAAAATATATATATAAAAAAAATAAAAATAAAATGGCAAAATTTCATATCAGAGTATGCGGCAGCTCTCAAACCCGCATCGGGTTTTACGATTTTTTGTCCAATTTTTAGCGTCCAATCGCTGCCTCGAAACAACGTTTCTAATCAAATAATCAAACACAATTTGTTAAAAATATTAAAAAATAAACAGAAAAAAGATAGAAAACTTTAATTCTGAAAGGTTCATTGAGTAAACAACAAAATC
The DNA here is from genome assembly GCA_948107755.1 of Campoletis raptor. Lineage (NCBI taxonomy): Eukaryota > Metazoa > Arthropoda > Insecta > Hymenoptera > Ichneumonidae > Campoletis > Campoletis raptor. The sequence goes on along the minus strand of OX403622.1, from coordinate 26,789,119 downwards.
AATGTTACGGTATAAAAGAAAAAATATTTCTATATACAAATAAAAATATTTTAAAAAGTGAATAATTTACATTGCAGAACGATATTTCAAGACCTACAGGAAAAAAAAACGCTGAAAGCTAGGCGGGAGAAAAAAAAGCCACGAGGACCCGGTATTTCAGTTTCTCTTGAAAGATTGCTTGTTGCCAAAAAAATTAACAAATCGGGCGGGAAAAATTAAAACATTAATATAACAATGACGAATTATCGTTGTTAAGATAAAACAGCAAAACAGAAAGGTCGATAGATGAAAAAAAGCGTTGAACGCTATTTATGTAGAGACGAAAAAAATTCAAGCCACGCGGACCCGGTGCAGAGTAGCGATAGACCACGCAATCGTTTTTTTCCAGTATACACGCATGCGTACCGATACACAAACACAAGGCACGTCTGAGGAAGCGCGTGATATACACAAACACGGAACACATGAACAAGCATATTATAAGAAGTATAAAAGAGAGAGTGAGAGACTGGGGACTCGTTTGGTCGTGTTTGTTCCGTCGCACAACGCCTGACGCATTACCACGTGATGATTCGTCCAAGAAAGCGCGTTGTTTTGTTTGGGAGTCATTTTTAAACAATGCAAAAAACGGCAAAAAGAAAATTGAACATGCGAAAAACTGAGATACTTTCGGATTACAAATTTGACGGGTTTTTTTCGAATTATGCCAATTACAACGACAAATAATTACCAAAAGTTACAATTTAATCGCTTGATTTAATCAGAATTTTGATTTTTGGCATGTGGATATTTCAATTGGCATTTTTTCATTTCATTTTTACATTTTTCGTTTCCGTAATGTTATGTTAAATTTTTTTAACGTGTCTAAAACTGTTACATCGAATTCAAAGAATGAATAATACATTTTTTGGTATCCTCGTCACATACGTACGAGCTAGTAACGTAGGACTTTGTGTCGACCGAAAAACTCGTTGCATAATGACGCGTCGCTGTGAGAAATCCGGCTCTCCGTGCCGGGTGCGCGAAACCACGCGAAAGAGAGAGAGAGAGAGAAAGAGAACGTGCGCGCGCGCGCGCCCACGGGAAGTGCTCGCCGAGACACACATATGTGTAACTATAAAAGAAAAGAGGTCCGAATTTTTTTCTTCTTTACATCTTTGCTCATAGACTATTGCAAGCCACTCCGATCCTTTGCCAAGCATATAACAACAATTACCTAAATCCTTGATAACCGGTAAAAAGTAACAAACATTAACCGTGTGATTTTCTTTGTCTGATATTCAATTTCTGTACACGCTTCGCCTTTTACTACAGAAATAAATGTCATCGAACCCGAAACGTGGCATCGCTGCTATAAAATGTCATCAGAATCATTTGCTATCGGCTATCGTTCGATCGCGGGAAAATTTGAACACAATTTTTTTTCCGGAGTCATTCCAAATGAAAAAAAAAAAAAAAAAACGTATTGTTCGAGTAAAAGCTGTGGCTTTTAGCGATCACATAATAAATAACTTCAGAATCGAAGTATTCGTCAAGTAAGACAAAAATATACGCGTGATAATAATCAATATGAAACGAAAAACAAATTAATTGCAAAAGAGCATGCATTTTTTGAATAAAATGAAATGGCGCGAAACACGCGAGAATTGGTTGTGAGGAATATTACAAAAGATCAATTAAATAAGAGTAAATGTTTATGAAAATAATGTTTAAATCTCAACATACAAAAATGTCCAATGAAAATGATGTTTTCTATTTTGGGTGGTCACTATCACGTACCCTCCTGTTTCTATAACGATGTATACGGGTTTCTGAACGTTGAAAGAAAAAAAACCAGGAGAGAAAGAGAGACAACGAATCATGTGCGTCCGGGACCGCGTGATCGAGTTTTACAAATGGCGTTTAAGAAAAATAAAACTAGTTTTTTTTCTTCATTACAGCGTCCCGCATTTCGAGTTACTTATCCTCACGATCCTTTTCAGAATCCTCGAAGCTTCTTCTGGCTTTCAACCTTATCGCTATTCGCCTTTTCGTTTTTTTCATCGCTCGCTGACTCTCTCCCTCTCTCTATTCCCTCCTGCCGCCTTCATTTTTTTTCCCATTCTAATAGGACAAACACTGTCTCTGTCGCACCCGCAATAAATTCGCCAGTAGTCTTGTTCGTCCCTTGCTCCTCTCGGCGCCGACTACAGCGCCGCAACTCTTTTTCTTCTCGTCGCAGTTGCCGCAACGAGGTTTGAAAAAGAGAAGAAGCGTAAAGAAGGGAGCAGAGGAAGGCACAAATTCGTGAGTGAGAGAAAAAAAGAAAAAACAGTGAGAGAGTGAGACGACCACCTTAGCGGTGACTCTCCCGGCCCGTCGAGTCACGCTTTGATCGTTCGCGGAGTACGATTTGCGAATAATCGAAAAGAATACGAGAGATACAATGATGAAAAAACAACCGACGCCGCAGTCGCCAGAAAAAAAATCAAGCGAAAATTCTATTTTTCTTGCGTTCTCCGGTTCTTTCTTTTTTTTTTTTTTTATCGACAGAAAAAACACATCCACGTTTGCGCGTATAGGTGCGTGTGAGTACCGTGAGCGAACGCGAATATATACAACACCGGTCGAAAGTACACGAAACAGAAGACTATACACTGCCGCTTAGCCGCTACTCGAAAAAAGAAAGAAAAAAAAAGCCACCAAACACGCGTACCGAATTTCGTGAAGCACACAAAAAAAATATAGCTCACATATTCGCGATCTTTGCTTTCGAAGAAAGGTGAAAAAATGTACACTCACCTATTTTTACCGCGATAGCATTTTTTTTTATCCCTTCTTGTCGTAGCCTTAAAAGTTGACAAATCGATGAGGCTCCTATCTTTTCTCTTTTCAATCAAATTCCCAGCATTTTGGATACAAATTTTTGTGCGGAATTACGTATTACAGGATGTATAATGGTATATCCGTCACACCCAGGTCTTCGGACGAAAAAACACGCGCTCGTCGAGCCGCGCACCGCTACTACACGATTCCAAATACTTTGAGAGACGAGATTGATAGAGGGAATATAAAATCTCTCGAAAGATTTAAATAACAGTGTGTACTAAAAAACAAATTTTTTTCGATCACTATCACTTTTATTTTCCGGATTCGCACGTTATCGTACACTAAATGCTCGCGAGTACACATACAAACAAACACACGCACACGTACTGACACAAGAGCGCACAAGGTACACTAATCACTTTTCGCGTATCTATGCATGTATATAGCTATATATATTTTTTCGATTCTTCACTTTCCGATCGCGACGCTCTGGTCGCACACACACGAGTAGGAGAGAGGTCACAAGCGCGAAGCTTCCACACCGCAGTCCCGTAGTATACTGGCCCGCACCGCCTTCTCCTCGCTCCTCGCTCCGCAGGCTTCGCTATCCGCGGTTCCCTCCTCCACCCGCACTCCCCTTTACAGCCCTCGCGCGGTACGATTTCGTTTTTCTGTCTTGCTTCCTCCCGCTCGCACTTTCGCCGATAGCTGGCGCTCTCGCTTGCCCGAGGCGGTTATGGGCGGCTCTTCTCTCTTCTCTCTCTCTTTTTTTCTTTTTTTTCAATTGTCCTCTCACTCTCTCTCGTTCTTTCTTGCTATTCCGTCTACGCAGGCTTTTTTTCCCTTCCGTTTGGCCGCGAACATACACGTACACGCACACTTCGTGTCCGGAATAGGACGAAAGAACGTGGGTCACCACGACGCGCACATTCTCGTTTTTACGTTTTTTTCCTTTTTCTCAGTACTCGTTGGGCACTAATCTTTAGACTCGTTTCACTCGTTGGAGGGGACACATTGCTACTGCACTTTTGGAGTTCGTAGTACGTGAATTATATACTCTTTTGCACTTACGGTTTTAGTTTGCAATGGATATGTATGCGAGAGAAAGAGAGAGAGAGAGAGAGAGCACAGGAAATGAGAACGGCGATTTTTTTTCCTTTTTTCCGCGTATTATGCAGGCAGACAACACCAAAAGCACACTTCGGAGGTTTCTTGGTCGAAGTATTTAAAAAATAAAACAATACACGCAACGTCAGGCGTTATTTCACAACGGGGCGTCTCTCACGGTGATGAAAATAAAATAAAACTAAGGTAGAAGCCGCGTTCTCGAAGCTACTTTATCAATAAATATTTCGTCGGTACATTTGTCTCTTGTTGCGCGATTAGCTGCGGGAATTCTCTCGATCAACTTTGCCCATCGCTCAGCACGGGTCTCGGGCGAATTGACCAATCAACGGGCTACTCTCGACAGCCGGATGTGGTTTTATTAAAACTCGCAGCCAATAGCGACCTCGCATTCGCTTTGTAATGGTGCTGCCGCGTTTGCAATTTCGATATCAAGCTATTTTTCTTCTGTTAAAAAATGCCGTTATCGACGCACGGTAATCAAAACTATTGCGAAAACTGTCCGTTTCTCGAATCATGTCGCTAGCTAATGGGGGTTGCCAACGACGCATTCTAGATTTCCCGCCACTTCTAAACTACGCTTTTATTTTTCAGGAGACGACTCCCTCCCTCCGCGACGGAAACGTCGCGGATGCCTCTATTGATTTACTCCGCTTTTCCAAGCGTCACGCGATATGCAAAAGCTTAGCCACTCCCCATTTTTATTTTTCAGCTTGCACTTACAGAATTTCACAAATAACTACCAAGTCAATAATGCAGCGTCATGAGGTAATTATAAGTTTACCCAAGTAAATGAAACCGTCGGAAATTTGAATTCCGTTATAAGCGTTGAACGATGGCGAATCGTTCGAAACAATATTTTCACGTCCCAAGTTATGACACTACACCCGATTTTTATTCTTTGCTGCCGGGCTTTCTCTGAATTATTCGTTTCCTAGTCGCATCATGCACTCTAGTAATTTAAGCTTGTTTTATTGCACATTCGCGATTAAAATAAATTGCATGAGATCGTGAAATGCGCTTTCCGCCTCTTCGGTATACTGACGAGTTTTATAGAAATATTTAAATTTGTCCAGAGGGCGCCACATTCCGAAAACTACTCTGGTTGCAAGAATTTCTTCCCGTACAGTGGCGTTCTCTCTCCCTCCTCACGTCTTGTGGTCCTGCGAATTCGTCAATACTTCCACGCCACCATACAGCTGTCATTAATTTAATGTTTACAACGTCAAAAATATTGTTTCCCAACAAAAATTCACGTGACATCATATATATTGAAAAAAATGCCGTTATCAGTGTGGTGTCGTTAGGACGAGCTTTTCCATTTTATTTTCTGCTACGATAATGGAGATTGCGAAATCACTCTTCAATGTACGGGACCACGAAGGTTATGTCGGCAAAGACGATCACAATGTAAGTTGTAGACAACATTGAAACAATACTTCTAAATAATTTTTTAAATATTATTCTTATCCGTAATTGTAATTATATCGAGTTTAAAAAAATGAAATAAAATTTTCTATTCAACCTTATGGTTTTTTTCTCCGATGAACCAATTTTTGGTTTCTCAATAGAAAAAACTGTCAAAATCTACTTGCCAGTATAAGCTTTGAAACATCAAAAGGCATACTTTCGATTCACTTACTATATTGTTCCAAAGTTTTTATCATCACAATAATAACACGAAGGGGAAAAATATCACAACCGAAAAACAATAGACCATCTTTCTTTTATTTAAGTAGAATTTTATTAAAAAGTGACATTTCTGTGATGTTGAAGTTTGCATAGTTGAAATGCAACAAAATTCTTTTTTATCCATAAAATATATATATATATAGGGTGGTTACAGTAATTAGAATATCTTTCTTGTGAGACTCATACAAACTGAAACTCTAGGGAAAGTTAAGACCCATGTGAAAATTACAAAACTAATGAATAGACAAGTTATTTCTCGTTGCATTCTAATGGTGCAACCTTCAATACCAAAACCATCTGCTCTATCTGGCTCTATGTATAAAAAGCTGAATGTAACGAAAAATCGTCTGATAGTAGTAAATAACAAAACATTCTTACATTTCTTAATACTCTTCTTCTCTTTCTCGTGTTGTATCTTCAAAATTGAACTGTCAAAATCCCATATTAACATAAACCATGTTGTATGGTCTTTCGTAATTGATAATCATTTTTTTTAACCTAAAATAGGAATCACATACTGGTTTCTGGAAAATGTTTAGTAAATTTGACAAAAATTGGTTGGATGAATGCTTTAGCGTGAGAACAACTTTTAAATTAATGGGGAATTACTTCCTTGATTGACGTATCTTGCCATTGTGGGACTTCTGTTGTTTCATGTACAAACTTGCCTGGTTTTGATTTGAAAATTACTATTCCAACAACAAATACTGTGTTTCCTTTGGTTCTTTATGGTCCCTGGGACGTTCATAAATGTTTAATGACACATCAATAAACAGTTCAATTCAGTATTTTTACATGAGAAATTCGTTTTCTACTAAACTACTATGAATATTCGAATGCCAAAGTTTTTCTGTTTTTAAGAATATTTCACGCATTGTTCAAATATTTCCTGCAGAGTAATTATATATTTGTCTAAGTATTACAATGTCATTCAATCTTTAAAAATAATGAGAACAGATTGGCAACAACTTTGATCATTTACTTAACATTGCAAATTGAATAATGTACATTTTTGTTTGAAAACTCACAACAAAATCAAAATTGTGTTAATAAATTTTTGTTAAAAACAGAAAAAGCTGCAAACATTCGGTTCGGAAGATGAGTTTGATATCGAAGGATCAAGTTTGTGCGAAGATCATATATCACCCGCACCGGGTGGTCCATTCTCAGCTCTGACACCTTCGATGTGGCCACAGGATATTCTCGTCAAGCTTAATCAGCCCGATGATCCAAATTCACAACCAGAATACAGGTAATATTAACAAAAACTTTGGAATAAAAAAAAAAAAAATCATCGAAACGTCAATCGGTGTAAGGTCTGAAATAATATTTTCCTGTTTTTTGATTATTGCTCATCGTCATCTCTCACTGATTACATTTTATTTATGAAACATGAATTTTTTCAGTTGCTTTAAATGGATTGTCGATGCAATGCAGTCTTTCAAAAGTTGGCTAAGAAACTAATTGACTGTTTATTTCAATTGTTTTCCTGTGCTTATTCTATAATAATTTCATGTGCATGAGAAATCCAATGACTTTGCCATGCTGTTGGTTTTGAACTTTTCCAAACTTTATCAAACGAAAATTTCCATATGAAAACAAATGAAAAGCAAATCCTGACGGGCGTTCGCTATTTTTTGCTATTGCAATTTGAGAACATGCATTTTTATAGATTTGACGAGTTTGGATTCCGAGTGGAGGAGGAAGACGGACCGGAGCAAAGTTCGAAAAAATTACTCGGCGTTCCATTCGTGGAGGATCCCCAGCACAGGTTACAATGGGTAGCTCTTATGGAATTCAGTCACAACAAAGAAGTTGCAGACACATCGCGACAAACAGCAGATCATCGTTTACCGAAAACCGATAAATTACGTGAAATGGTACGCCGTGGTATACCACACTCGCTGCGACCACGAATCTGGATGAGAATGTCAGGTAAAACCATTCCCAATGAAAAATTATTTGAAATTAAAGAAAATTTACTAGGCTTTTTGAACCGTGCGGATTCTCGGGTTCTGTATTCTCATGATGAATGTATCGACTTGGCGATACGATTTAAAAAAATATACATATTATTTTACTTACTGTCTTTATCCTCTACTCCAAGACATACACGATTATCTTTGTTTCAATGATTGATACTCCATGATGAAATTTTTGCAACATGAATTAAATATTAAGACACACTTTTTGCTTGTCAACTATTTGGATGTAAATTGTGTTTGCTGCGTAAATAAGTTTTCCATAAACGTCTATGTCTACAGTCTAGACGACTGAGATTGTCATGATCCCATATGTACAAAAACGTTCGAAATACAATAGTTTATACTCAACTGGTTAATGTTGACACAGAAAATTTTGGCAAAAATAATTGCAAGAAGTAAGAAAAATAATAATTTTTTCAAACTTTTCTACATTCAATCATTTTTGTTTTCAGGCGCCGAGCACAAGAGACAAGCCTCAGAAATGACGTATAAAGATATCGTCAAAGCATCGAGTAATGATGCTCTAATGACAAGCAAACAAATAGAGAAGGATTTGTTGAGAACAATGCCAGCAAATGCTTGTTTCAGTAATCTTCATAGTACAGGAATTCCGCGATTGAGAAGAGTTATGCGAGGACTTGCTTGGCTTTATCCAGATATTGGTTATTGTCAAGGAACGGGTACAATGGCAGCTTCGTTGCTTCTTCTTCTCGAGGAGGAAGAAGCATTTTGGATGATGGCAACTATAGTCGAAGATTTATTACCGGCTTCTTACTATTCATCAACTTTGTTAGGTAATTTAATAATTATGAATCATTTCAATCAAGATTATCATAAATAATGTATGAAAAATCACAATATAATTTGCTCCCATTTACGAATATTTACGATATTTACGATAGATTTATTTATCCTTAAGATTATAAAACAAATGTTCAAATTTCAGGTATTCAGGCCGATCAACGAGTACTTAGAACCTTAATTGCCAATTATTTACCCGACATCGATCACGTGCTTGTGCAACACGACATTGAACTTAGTCTTATTTCTTTGCACTGGTTCCTTACTCTATTTGCTTCGGTCGTGCACATGAAAATCTTGTTAAGAATATGGGATCTTTTCTTATTCGACGGTTCGATCGTTCTCTTTCAAGTAACACTCGGAATGCTGAAAATTCGGGGTAACTATATGCTAAAAAAAACAATACGGTGGGTAAGTGGAAAACAAACAAAAATAACGAAACGATTGTATTTTTAGAATCGGAGCTGAAACTGTTGGAAAATTCAGCCCAAATATTTAACGCGCTTTCGGACATTCCTGGTGACATTGACGACGTCGAACAATTGTTCGAAGTATCCCTCGAACTTGGTGGCTCATTGAGTGACGTTCTTATTGAAACTCATCGACGACGCCATCTTGCTTATTTGATGGCCGATCAGGGTGGTCTCGTTGGGAATCCCGACGCTTCACCAAACTTGCCGAAACAACATCTCAACAGACGACACATGAAACGCAACAAATCCGTCCTACAAACTTTCCTGTTTGGCAGTGATGACAGCGAGGAAGATGCTAAATGCAAAAATATTCGCCAAACTGGTAAGAAGTTGAAAATAATTCTGGTCAAGTTCTTTCTTTTACGAAAATAAATTTTGTAAAAATAAATAAAAGATTTCGAAAATAAATAAAAAAGAAATTTCCAAATAGAAATTCTCGTCGACTTACGTGAAACAGTTCTTCAAGTGGCTCGTCATTTCATAAACGTTGATCCAAACTTGAGTAATGTATGCACAATCGCGGATTACACGATGGAGAGCCACTCCAAGGATCACGACAATTACGTAAATGTGTCACGAACAAGAAAGAGACGAGCTAAAGCGTTGTTGGATTTCGAGAGACACGACGACGATGAGTTGGGTTTTCGCAAGAACGACATTATTACAATCATAAGCCAGAAGGACGAACACTGTTGGGTTGGTGAGCTCAATGGATTGCGAGGTGAGAAGTATGTTCTCTCTAAAGAATCTCCAATTAACACACGGAAAGAACTTCGTACTGACAAACAAAAAGGAAAAGAAAAAACCTCATGGAAAATTCGCATACAATTGTCATAAATAGAAAGCTCTAAAGAAGCGACTCATATATTTTAATCAATTTTTCCGGATTTCATGAAATTTCGTGACTTTAAAGAATTAAAATTATCCTTTCTTTTTCAATCTTATTTGTTTCTCAGTAAATCAATGTAATTGATGTTTTGTTGTAATGATAGCTTTTGCTAAAAACTATTGTTTTTTTTCTTCTCTCAAGACAAGTTTCCTTGAATATTTGTGGTTTTTTCAAAGGCTGGTTCCCTGCAAAATTTGTCGAGCTTCTTGACGAAAGAAGCAAACAGTATACTTGCGCTGGTGACGACGCTGTTAGCGAGGCAGTGACGGATTTAGTGCGAGGAAGTTTGTGTCCAGCTGTAAAAGCTGTACTCGAACATGGTATGCGAAGACCATCGTTTCTAGGAGGTCCTTGCCATCCCTGGCTATTCATTGAGGAAGCTTCAACTCGCGAAGTCGAAAAAGACTTTAATTCTGTTTACAGTCGTCTCGTTCTCTGTAAAACCTACAGGCTCGACGAGGACGGTAAAGTTCTCACACCTGAAGAGGTAAATGGTCTTAACGTACCTGTCTTTTTTTTCCTTCGAGATAAACAAAATAAAAATAAAAACGTTTGGAACGTAAATATTGGATTTAAAGGCTAAAAAGAGGCAACAAGAGAATGAAAATAATTTTTTAAAACGTGTCTCGAGTAATCTTTCAAATTTCTATACTCTGCAAACATTTCAGCTTCTCTATCGCTGCGTTCAAGCTGTCAATTTGACCCATGACAACGCTCACGCACAAATGGATGTGAAATTGCGGTCGCTCATCTGCCTCGGCCTCAATGAACAAGTTTTGCATCTTTGGCTTGAAGTTTTGTGCTCGTGCGTTGAAGTCGTTCAAAAATGGTAATTCTCGTTATCTTTATTTGTGTTGCTTTCAAGATTAACATTTATTGATTTCAAACTACTTTCTTTTTTCAGTTAACCCAATTTTTTTTCAAATATACACGACATTTCTAGACATCTCTACCAATCCAATCCACCAATCGCAACTGAAGGAGGATAGAATCCTTGGGTTGGGATTGGTTCATTGTAAGGATTTCCTTGGTCGGTTTTGTCCGGTAGAGATGTGCCCGATAGAGACAATTTTTGATCAAGTTGTCGTAGTCCCTTCTCCCCTGATCTCCGAACTCGTTTTTTCACAATATTTTAGGATGTTGTCGAGTAAAAAATATTGAATCGATTTTTCTTCTTTTTCTTCTTCAGGTACCAACCATGGAGTTTTATATACAGTCCAGGATGGGTTCAGATAAAGTGTGAGCTCAGGATACTAAGCCAATTTGCTTTTAATTTAAATCCAGACTGGGAATTACCACCTAAGAAAGAGCACTCCCAGCCATTGAAGGATGGCGTACGTGACATGCTTGTGAAGCATCATCTGTTCAGTTGGGATTTGTAGAAAATTGAATGAGAGTGACAGAGGAATAGAATATCAAATGATAGAACGATGATTCCTGGAGGGAAGGAAAGAAATATCTAAACGACGTGCGACAAGTGCATACGTGAATTTTCATCAATCTTTTTCGAACGACAGTAAAGAAAACGAGAAAGTAAAAGAAAAAAAGGATTTACGTAAATAAGCTGAACAATAATTTGTAAATATTTATATGCGTTTGAACCGATGAATTTCATCAGTACCTGCAAGGAATAATGGCTTCCCCTTATCCGTCGATAAAGATGATTGACGTTTCATTTTTCGCTCTTTTGATCGAAAAGATCAAAGAATGACGAAGTGTTTGTTTTGTATTTTTTCTTCGATGAAAAAGCGAAGAGTGGAACGGAGCCCTCAATGTTATACAGAGTGGGATTAATATTTTCCTAGTACCGAACATCCGTCCTTTTAGTTTGATGTTCAACGATCAAAGAATGAGGCAAGTTTAACAAGAATCGTGTGCGGCAGTTCTTAAGATGATGCCCTTAAGGAGTTATATGTGCAGTTCTCAAGACAAAATTCAAAAATATTTTTTCTTTGCAACTAAAGTGAATTTTTTAATCGATAACAGAACGTGATTTCGTATTACAATTATTGAATTGTCGATAAATTTTATTTTGTCGAAATATATTTGAAAGATTGGCGGAGTACAGAAATTTTTCGAAAAACTTTTTTTTTCCGATCATCACGATATCTCAAAAAGCATTTCAATGATAGGCTTCGAATCTTTAGGGTTCACACACGGAGGACTGCTGAATGAACGAATGATATTTTTTCTACGAAAACTTGCACTTTTATTTAAAAATAACGAGAATGTAATGAGACGAAAAAAAGTGATTTTTCAGTAAAATGATTGCCGTTTTGGTAAAAATAGGAATATCGAAAAATCCTGCGTTCCATCTATGATCTCTCAAATGCGGAATAACCCACTAAAATTTGAAGCCAATCGGTCGCTTTGTTTTGAGGATCGTGGTCACTACAAAAAAAACTTTTTCGAATAATTGCTCTGTTTCGCTAATTTTTAATATATCTTGACAAAAAAAATTATATATCAAGTTCAATAATTAAGCTATAAATTCACGCTTTGTTTAAGATCAGAAGATAGATATTAGTTCTGAATTAAAAAATGTTGAATTTTGTTGACAACTCATACATACCTCTCAAAATTTGTTATACATATACGGTGTATGTAGCACTACAAAGAACGACCGATGTCTGTTTGCATTTTTTTTCGGCACTCAACACTATTACGATCCTATGCAGCATGTACGAAAGCACATATTTCTTCGTATTTGTGAAAACTAATTAGAATTTGTACGGTATTCTAACGAAATATTTCTACAAAAATTTCTATGTGAACGACGTAAATTTTCGTTTTTCAACGAATTTCCATTATTTCTTGTACAGTTTCCTCTTTAATAAAACACTTAACTTACGATTTTCGTTGTTGTTTACAGTTCGTGCGATAGTGACGAATTTTTTGTAACTAAAGTCTTTAATTGCAATTGTATTAATGATTTATTATTTGTGCGAGCACTAAATAAGTAGAGAAGAATAATATATATACAATTTTGAAATCATTACACATAAAGCATCGTTTTTATTGAATCCGATATCCCCGATCCGAAATAGCCGATTAAATTTACTCATCAAACCAACCATCCGAAATTAATGCATTAAATGATTGAAATGGAAGATAATTTGATCATTTAATTGAATGATTGAAAAATTGACTTTTCGAACGAAAAAATTAGATTCAATCACTTTGACTTTTTTTGGCAACAATATTCAGTCAGACTGGAATCCAAGATCGTTAAATTCAATAATTTGCGTTCTTTCTCATCAACTTTTTCCCCCATTCGCAAATATCTTTCTCTCTCTTCAATATCTTTAACGTCCTCGTGTAAATCATGTTCCTCTAATGGATCTGGGCAATATTCTTTTCTTTCAAAATCCATATTACAACCGCATTCCCGTTTTCGGATGAGTAAAAAGTGCAAATCCATCACATTTGTACCAGTTATCCCGGTTTTTAACAAATCTTTTCCTCTCCGGAATCGTGAATAAAAATTGTAGCTATCATTGTTCTCAAGAGCATTTCGAGGTACAATTTTATTCGCTATGAATAATTTTGATGAAATATCCGCATCGGTGTATTTTTTAGAGTTTTCCGAGCTCCCCCGAGACAGTACTTTTTCGTTGGAGATTTTTTTCAGTTTTTTAAATAAAACGTTGACCATTGGTTCGATTGCCGGATACCCGAAAGCTCCTGTAGCGTCGGTCGGACCATCCTGTCCATCGGTACCGGCACTCAAAAGAATCACGTCGTAATTCGTCAACCGAGGATCATTTTTGACTTCGGAGAAAAAATCCAGTGAAAAACTGAGAGCGAGTTCTTGATTTCTTCCTCCAAGTCCATCGCCTTTGACCTTTACTTCTGGTTCGCCACCGGCAATTAGAACAATACCAAGACCATCCGAATTTTCCAGAGAGTCAAAAATCTCTTCAATTTTCCGTGCCGGTAGTTTAAAAATTTTGTCCTCGTTTATTAAGTCATAAAAATCTTTTCGTTCAATATTTTTACTCCAGGCACGACAAACGAGACTCGCCAGCCTCGCATAAGCTTTGCTCACGTCTCTTACGTCTCCAACAACGTCGTTACACAGAATAACAGGAGTCAATCCTTGTCTGCGAGCTTCTTCGCCCGCTGCTTTCGTGGCTAATGTATTATTGCCGATAACATAATTATCGACGTGCATAAACTCTTTTTTCTCGTTCAAATACTTTTTCTCGTCGATTTTCGTTTCTTTTAGTACCAAAAGATTTTTCAAATCACCGTCAATTTTGTCGTAAAGACTGTACTTTCGTAGAATCGAGGCGACTTGCTCAGCCGATTTTTCGCTATGAACAGTGGGACCACTGGCTATCAACTCTATCGGATCACCAACAATGTCCGATAAAATAAGAGTCACAACTTTAGCCGGATAAGCCATAAGGGCCAAGCCTCCGCCTTTGACCATTGACAACTTTTGTCTCACTACGTTTAGTTCTTTTATACTGGCACCGCAGTTTTGTAATTTTTGACAAAATCTCAATTTTGACTCGGATTCTATTGTCGGTCTTGGCATGTAAAGCAGAGCAGAACCGCCTCCGGAAATGAGAACAATCAGAGTATCGTTTGCAGTGAGACTCTCTGCCAGGTCAATAATGAAGTGGCTCGTTAACAGAGCATCTTCATCGGGTTGATTGTTCATTGAGCCTTCTCGATATTCTACGGGACCACTAAAATTTGGTAAATTTTTATAATTATTGTTTTTTTCCATACAGCAATAATACGTGTCCTTTGCCCCCCTTGGGACACTGACGATTCCTCGCTTCAGACGATCTCCTAATTTTCTTTCCATTGTTGCAGCCATTCCCATCACCGCTTTGCCAAAACCAACAAGATACACATTTCCATCTATTTTGTAAGCTGCTTCACCGATTTTCATCTCGTCTCTCACAACGCTCACATATTTTTCCACAATTGAGCTTGGCTGTACCGCTTGTACACCCGCGTTGTACATTTCGTCAAGCTGATTTTTACATTTTTCCAAATTTTCCTCAAAACTCATTTTCCAAGATTCTCCGCTCGATATATTGACGAGCAAACGGCAATTTATATTATTTAGGAATTCAGGAACGCCGTGAAAATTTTGGCTGCAAGGATATTGTTGAATAACAAAATATTTAATATTTTAGGATTATTTTGGTAACATCAGTTTGAGCTAGAACTTGCCTGGAAAATTTGACAAATTTCCTTATCATCGATTTATTTTGTTATTTACATCAACAAAAATTATTGGAGCAGAGATTTGATAGATTCGATACTACGACGCGTAAATAGAGAAAATTAAACGTACCAAAGTTAGGTTAGGTTGTGTGTTTTCGTAAATACTTGAGCATTAAAAAATTCGTTATCAGCTTTGTGTAATCGTTACGAATCACAGTTGCGACCGAATTCCACTTGATTGCGTTCTTGACAATTTGATACTCTACAAATTTTCTTTAGCAACATCTTTTGGTGCTTCGATGTTTCTATCTCACAACATGATACAGTTATAATTGTTTTTTAAAGAAATTTGCAGAAGCGTCAGGTAATGCATTATGCGATGCTTGTCTTTTTATTTTGTATAACCAAAATAAACAAAAAGGAGCACACAAAACGCAATTTTATATTCGTTTCTAGCAAAGTAATTTATAGACTTCTTATAACAATTTCAAACTTGCTCTCATCGCACAATCGTGAAAGGCCAATAATGTTACATTCGTCACAAAACCTCTATAAATCTCAAACACATTCAGAGAAAAACATGTTATTTAGCTCGTCTTGACAAACTTGTAAAATAGAACAAGAAACTTTGAATTTTGTATAATTGGCGTTCATTTCCGACTAGAAGGTCAATCACATGTAATACTTCGTTATCTTCTCAGCTTTATTTTTATATCATTTCGCCGATCTGCTTCGTACAATAATTTATTTTTTTGAGAGTTGCCACATGTTTACTACTCGATATGTAGCAGCAGCTGCTCACACAACTTCAACGAACAACAACGAACTCGAAACTGGCGCGAACAACGGACTGCGTTGTTTCGAATCCACATAAATTTCATATACTTGTCGCCGAGCGGCAACACCATACGAGCACGGCTTTTTTGTCATAATCCTAAGTGAAAAATATCCACCAATGAAACGTCTTATCGCAAGAGCAGCAATAATTTCATTGGCTGAATCATAAACGTTCTGTTTTCCAGCTTGACGTCGTCAAAACAGCAGGAGTATTGTTTTCAAACCTTACTACAATCCGTGTTGTCGAGTTTGAAAAAAATCACATACCGCATGTGGTGGAAGAAAAAAATTCATTAAATGTTTATACCATTAAATTTCCGAAAATCGTAGATAAAAATTCAAAAAATTAACCATGAAAAGGATGACAAAGTTTTCCGGGTTAAAAGGTGGTAGAAATTTGCGGTCCACAAAGAATGTCGAAACTGAGAAAAGCGTTGACAATAAAGAGGAGGTAGTTTCAAAGTATTTTGTCGCGGAGATACTCGAGCCAAAAAAAGAAAATGCGAAGAAACGTCGATCAGTGGAGATTAAGTACGATGAACCAAAGAAAGGAAAAAAAGATTCTGATGAAGAGAATGACAAAAGTGATGAAAAGTGGGCTCCATTGAATTGGGAAAAGACTCTGAATTACATAAAGGAAATGCGTAAATACGGTACAGCTCCTGTTGATGTTATGGGCTGTGACAGTTGCGCTGATCCAAAAGCAAGTGCGTCTGTAGGAAGATATCAAACTCTTCTTGCTCTTATGCTTAGTAGTCAGACAAAAGATCAAGTAACTCATGCTGCTGTAGAACGTCTCAAAGCTCATGGTTGTACACCGCAACTTATTGCCGATACTCCAGATGACGTTCTTGGCAAGTTGATATATCCCGTTGGATTTTGGAAGGTAATAAATCATTTTGTCAACTACACATTTTTTAATAAATACTTTTGAGGTGTTCTGTCAGTCGTTCGGTTGGTAAAAAATCTAGTGCAGGATTTTCTCTGAGAGGCTTCATTTTTCAAAGAAACTGAAAGGTACATGTTGTTCTCTTTTCGTCAGAGAAGAATGTGTAACTGTTATTTTTCTCAAAATATCAACAATGTCCAAGAAAAGTGTGTATCTACTTTGCAGTTATCTTTCTCGCGCTCATGCAACTGATAGATCACCTTAAGCTTACTATGCATTGGATATTAAGTTTGATTGTGTTTAACGTTTGTTAATATTTTCTTTGGAACTGGAAATTTAGTAACAAAAATGAGACAAGCATTGAGACAAGTACTGCTGTCCTATTAAGAATTTTTGTAAACTAAAAAGAGGACACTATTTCCTTAAATGATTATGAAATTCATCAAGAAAGTGTATCTTCCATATTAGATTTTATGAAAATCATTTTAAAAATTGAAAAAATTTATATTACAGACGTCATAAACTCTTCCAACAATCGAATGTTTATACATATATTCAAGTCCTTATTAGATAAACACCCGTTTCTCCAAAATTGTTAAAGATTCTGACATAATTTACACATTGAAGTATTTGAAAAGGTACCTGGCAAAACATTTAAAAATTAGCAAAATTCAAGTTGAGTGTTGTATCAAGAACTTGGTAGGATCTTGGGGATAAGTATATTTGCAGTTTTGTTGTCTGCTATCGCGAGCGCTCTCAGAGTCTTTCTTATCTCGTAAAAAGTGATTTGTGAGTGTGGGAAGAAAAATTATCTGACATTTTGTGTTAATTGACAGCGCAAAGCACAGTACATCAAGAAAACTTCGGAAATTTTAATCAAGGATTACAACAGTGATATTCCGAACACAATAGAGGGACTGTGTGCTTTGCCGGGTGTTGGACCAAAAATGGCACACATATGTATGCAAGTAGCTTGGAACGTAACATCAGGAATAGGAGTTGATACTCACGTGCACAGAATTTGCAATCGACTTGGTTGGGTACGAAAAGAGACGAAAACGCCAGAGAAAACGAGACACGAATTGGAGTCGTGGCTGCCGAAAAATCTGTGGAGCGAAGTGAATCATCTATTGGTGGGATTCGG
Organism: Campoletis raptor; assembly: GCA_948107755.1. Classification (NCBI taxonomy): domain Eukaryota; kingdom Metazoa; phylum Arthropoda; class Insecta; order Hymenoptera; family Ichneumonidae; genus Campoletis; species Campoletis raptor. The sequence goes on along the minus strand of OX403622.1, from coordinate 26,771,289 downwards.
TCAAGAAATATGCTTACCACGATTCCCACAATGCAAAGAATGCTTAAATAAATCAATTTGTCCATGGGCCAAGGAAAATGCAAAAGTCTGATGTACAAAATTACGGGAAAATCCTGTTACGTTTCTGGTACAAAAAAAATAAAAACAGTATTCCTCGTTATTATAAAGACAATTTACAATTTACAAGCAATGAAAAATGTATTAACAGCAAAAAAATACAAAAAATTTATTAAATTTGTCATTTTTTCGATTTCTTTTTAATCTTTCCTTTCGATTTTTTTAATACTTTTTCCTGTCGCATTTTTAGTTGAGTTGAACGTTTCTTGTTTTTCTGACGTTCGAGCCTCTGTTTCTGTAGAAAAACTTTGCTAGTGTTGACTTGCTTCAGAGCAGCTCTTTTGACTGCACGTGCTACTTCTTTTTTCGTTTCAGGCTCTTTTTTTCGTTTATCTGACGTATTTTTCTCTACTTTTGGCTTCACTTCCGCAACTTTTCGTTTCAATTCCATTCCAGTCACTTCTTCTTCATCAGAATTCTCTTCGTTCTCCGATTCTTGCGATACTTTATCGTCTTCGTAGATTGGCTGATTAGTGCCTATCGAATTATTCCTCTGAGCCAAATCTCTCACATCCAACTCTAGAATACTAACTGTTCTCTCTTCGTCCTCGTATTCGTGCTTTAACCAGAGTTCCTCTAGTTCAGGAATGTCTCGTTGGGATAACAGAGTTTTGTACTTTTCACGAGCCTGTGTAAATAGAACAGAAATAATTCGACCGTGCTGATTAAAGTACAATTTTTGAAGGTAAAAGTTGATAATATGTTGATATTTTATCTCATGCTAGATTGAGAAAAAATACTGAAATTTTAATTTTACTAGTTTCAAAGTGGAAACCTTCAAAGTTACAGGATGGGCATGAGTTTATGAGGCTGCTAATCACAGATTTACTTCAAATTTGACGATTCAAGAAATCCATGACTATGTCAGGATATTTAAAAAAAGAGAAGCCTGAGCACTAAACCTGGTAAGAAAAGGAAAATAAAAACATTGGGGATAAGGATTTATGTCAGAAAGAAAAATGCTGAAGGGCGATAGAGCACAAAAATCAAAGTTATTCTATATTCTAGCAAAAAGTAATTTTTATCTCATTCGTTTCTGAGTTTTTGAATTTAAAACACAAAACAAACATTGTATAATTATCGGATCCGTGCTACGTATCCATTTTCGACACTGCTAAGAAAAAAAGATTTCTGTTGCGTTCCAGTTACACAAATTCTGTTTTCAAAGTTCAAAAAACGAATAGAATTATAAACAATGGAAGATTCATATCGATGTTTTCAATAATTTAATGATAGAAATCCTTATAGAGTTTTTTCGACGGATGGAAAATGCCCAGAAGACAGGGGAAAAAATCATTTCCTGACAAGGGAATAAGAGTAATATTTTCATCAAGAACGAACTGATCGATTAAAACTTACATCATGTTTAATCCTCTTTTTTTCCTCTTTCAATTTCTGTTGTAATTCCTCTTGAGCTTTCTTTTTTCGCTGAAGTTTCCTCTTGTGAAATCCACCCAAGAATTCTCTGTTCGACAGTACAAACGAGGATTTGGAACAATGGTAAAAAGAAAGAAAAAAAAAACTTGTTACGCTAACAAAGATGTTCCATAATTACCGTCTTTTTTGTTCGTCGAAAACCAATGTGATTTTTCTTCGTTTTTTGGGTTGTCCGGGTACTCGATCAACATTAAATTTTCGTGGATGCCCTTTTCCGATAGCACGCGTAGCCATATTTTTGAGGTTATATTTACAATTTACTGCTGCAGGCGAACAATATTCAAAAACATGCACACGTTTTATCGACTATGTCGTCGAATGCAGCGAACGCGAGGTGGCGGTACGATCGCGTGAATGGAGGGGATAAAAAGTATATTGGGAGCAGGCGGGGGCCCGTGTATCGATTTAAATTTGGTTTGTCGGTGCCGTGCGGTCGTGCCGTGGCAGATAGTCAACAGTGGTGCAGAGCGTAGTAGTTAAAAGGCACCAAATAAAAACACACGCTTAATAATACTCTCGTTTCCGCAATCGACTACAATTTACCGTAAAAACAATACGGTAACTCGAACTAGAAAATAAATTTGAGTCTGAATAGATCGTTTTAGTACGGGGGTGAAAAAATGTCGCAGGAAACAACGATAACCGGGGAGAGTATTACAGCCGGCGTCAATGGAACAATACACGTCGAAAGTACAGTGCCAAAAAGAAGGTATAAGATTTCCTTCGGTGTTAGTCACTTAGGTTCGGTTGAACCCTCGTAGTTTTTCTAGTTTTCACTTCTCAGAGAAAACTTAATACGAGATAAAATAGTTTTTCTCTCACGTTAGTCTAGGTAAACATGTAATAACGTGGGATTTTGTCGCGAGAGATCGAGACAGAGAATCAGACAGTGAAACCATGCACGAAAACGCCACGCCTCTTCGTGCGGAACTTCTGTGACTCATTCTTTGAGATTAAAATTAATACAAGCTGTAATAATGTACCCTTACAGTAGTACAGTGTGCGAACGATGTACGGGACCCCATCAACACACACGTGTGTTTTACCGCAGAAAAATAAAATCAATCGACCGTATAGCGCTTTGTGGCTTTGTGAGTAAACACTTGTAGGCGTACTATCGGCAAACGTGTCAATTATACATTTTCTTTTTCGTTATTTATCACGAAATTAATAACCGAGCGTCAAATAGCGATGGAAATAGTATTAAAAGATAAAAGACAGAGCGAGATTATTGAATGTGTGTTGTGTGAAGAGAACGGTCACGTGACTGATGCCGGAAATCACCCGTTCGAAAGCTCCCATTGTTATACTTCTTTATTAATTAATTGAATTCGTTTCCCTTCTTTTTTTTGCAGGCAAGATTTGCTCAAGTGGAACGGCTGGGGCTACAAGGATTCCGAGTTTACAGTAAACCAGAATAATGTTATCGAGTTTACGGGCAATCGGTGAGGAATTATATATTTTCTGCTTTAGTATTGTACGAAAAAACAAAGAAATTATCGGTAGTGGCGCTGGTGTCTTCGTGAAGTCCGACACTCAAAAATCATATTTTTTCATGACAAAATCAATCGAAGTGTGATATAATTTACAATAATTATATTACATTATCTTTAACTTTATCGAATAAACAATAAATATTACAAGATTTTTTTAATTATTCAGTTTTTACAAAAACAAAAACAACGAAACCCGCGGTAATAACTTTGAAATTTTTTAAAAACGATCCTCAGTATTGAAAACTCGCACCTTATGGTTATAATTCATTGAGACTATAAAAATAGCGCCAAAAAATTTACCGAATGAATGATAATCACACAAAAGATAAAAATCCAAGTCTGACCGAACAAAAACCTCTTCAAACTTCACAAAAAGTCATTAAATTACAAATACTATTGTTATTATATAATTCACATATAATTAGCTTCATGGGCGTTGTGATTGTGACAGTCCATGAGAAACTGGCTAATGTCACACGGTATTTCATTATGCAATTTTGTCCTCCACGATATTTACGAATAAGAAAAAAATTGCACGTATTTCGATTGTGAATAAAAGCTCCCAATATAAATTAAAAATAACGGAAAAGCGAAAAAAAATTAAAAAAAAATAAAACAGTCAAACTAATCAACTTATACCATTTGATTATAAACTCGAAAGAACTAACTCGAAGTTACAACGAAACAATGAATGCTTGGGTTCGTTTGTATCGTGAAAATTCCAAGTGGCAAGTATAGATTAATGGGAAATATTCATTTCTTTTCTTATACAGCAATGACTAGAATGTTATTTTTTTGAATTTTTAAATTTAAGAATTGGAAATTTCGTGGAAAGAGATAATCCTTCGTCTTTCGAGCACTTCGAGACATTGCAAACGAATATAAACATCATTGATCGATTCATTGCAGTACAGTAGAATCCTGATTAAAGAGGGTTGCATGAATTGATTTTTTTTTTTCAAATTCTTGCGTCATGCAGAGACGAATGAACTTCGTAAAGATAGAAAAAAACTTCAAATGCTTATGCCATTAAAAACTTTCAAGCAAGCATCATTCTCGAGTTGTATAAAGACGTACCACGATGAATTAAAAGAATGACAATAATTGCCAAAATATATAATCGTAAGCACAAGAAACCGGTATCAATAGTTCCCCTTTTTCAAATGGCTCTCTTCAACCCACCTCTGTCCAAATTTCGCCTCAAGTGAGAGTCGTCTATATTCCGATAATTACTAAAATAAAATAAGCATTGATAAGTATCAATACTAGTCAATACTAGTAAGTAGATAAAACAGCAGTGCGAAATTGGACCATGAATTTTGCATTTCTTCTGGATTTTGTGGAAAACACAAAATATGACGTTATCTCTTTAATTCAGAAATTCAGCAAAAAAGAAACAAAACTGACACAACGTAATCTTTTTAACGTCGTGATGATAATTTAAAAAATTCGAAAAAAATCCAAATAACACGAAATACGCTGTATTCCTTAAATTAAAATAATTAATAATAGTGTTTAAAGTTTTCGAAAGTTCGAAAAAAAATTGTTCAGTAAATGTGAATTCTGCGAGTGGACTATTTATAATTCTTACACAAAAGACACGTGTTCTTCGTTAAAATTTATGACATCATTGAAATGACGTATTTGCTGTGAATCTGAAAATCGAAGCACGAATTTAACGCGGAAATTTTTCTTTTTATGAATCGAGCGAATGACGAGCGAAGAAATTGAGAGGATAAAGAAATGTCACGGAACGGAACGTTTTCCATTATATGTCCTATGCGACGTTATAATATACTGAGCGTGTTTACTCTCGAGGTACTCGATCGCTAACAAAGAATTTCACTCTCGACCGTCGTAATTCTTGCATAAACAAAAAGGTTCGCGCGTATTTACGCCTGCGAGAGAATGGCAATGCTGTGTATTCAGCGACGAGGGACGACGCGACGAAAAAATGATTATCACGTTTTTGTGATTTTTATTGACGAAAAAATTCAAAGTTTTACCAACTTTTATTAAGTTTTGACACATTTATAATTTGTCGCAATTTTTCTGTTCTCTTCTGTTTTTTTTCTCCAGTATGAGAATATTTTCTTGTATATTAAAAAAAATGTACATGTGAAGAGACTTTTCGTCTTGCATATCAGCCTCATAATCTTATAGAATTAAAAAATATTTTTTAACGAAATATTATCCATCCAATTCTTGACTAGATGTTTTTGAATGTTCTCGTAAAAGGGCACTTTTTTCTTTTTTTTTTTTACTCAACAACCTTCCTCGTTGTTTGAATGTTTCTTTGAATTATTTTCGGCAATACATTCTTTTTAACTTTTTACATTCAATGAAATTCTTTTTCCTATAGTCTTTGTCTTCGTCTTTCCGATCGTACGCGTTTTGTTTGAATGATTGCACACTCAGGAGGTTTACGTAAGCCTGTGAATAAATTCTTCATCTCGTAAAAGTACTTGAGTGCTATATTGACACATAAATTCTTTGCTAATTGCATATTTACCAATGTTCAAATCACAAGATCGATGCTGTTTGTGCTGCGCAAATATCATTTCAAAACTTATCCAAAGGACTCTCGACAATCTATTGTTTTAACATTCGCAGATATTCCATTGGAAATCTTCAACTACCGTACTTTACCCAATGGGTCCAAGACGTACTCGGGGTCAATCTCGAAAATAGATTTCCACCTCAACCACCGTTGAACGTATTTCCGGAACCAATATTGTCTGTGGAATTTGTTGATGCTATTGCAAAACGGAAAATTGACTATTCGACCGACGGACCCGATCGCCTCTTCCGAGGACATGGTCACACTTTAAGGGAAATGGTACAATTAAAACAGGGCAACTTCGAACGTATACCTGACATCATTGTATGGCCAAGTATGTACTTTAAAACGATTTTTTTTTTACGTAGAAATCATTATTCCGCATTATTGGTTATTTTATGTTTCTCTCATCGATGAATATTATTATTGGAACTTTCAATAAAATGTGAGTTTTTTTTTTTTATAATTTAAGGATCGTTTGTTATTTGAAAATTGATAGTACAAATTAATTATAAAAGATTGCTTTTGTTTATCAAACTCACCAAAAATTTCTTATCGGTCTATATCATTCTCTTATTTTCTTTATCTTTAGATGAAATTTTTTTGAATAAAGCAACATTGAAATGCCATGTGAAATGACAACATTGAAATTAGTGAAATTTTTTTTATTAATTCATCTCTTGAAAGATAAATTAATTTTGCACGACTTGGTTGAAATAAAAAAAAAAGTGTAAATCCAAAACTTACACATTGCTTTTTCAGAAATTTGCATCTGAGCCAAACTTTCTTTTTTCAAAAGCCTCGCTATTTATTTGGCCACAAGAAAAATTTTGTACGAAAATTGTAGTTCTTTCGTAATTCAAAAGACAATGATACACTTTCTGAAGTTTTATGTACCATAATTATTCATAGTTTTTCTTCGTTCAGGTGATTATAATGAATATGAAAATATAAATGTTTAAATAAAAAAGCAAACGTTCACATTTGTAACACTTCGCAACGTCTTTTGAGAAATTAGAAAAATATCTTCTTCAGTAAATAGTGATACGTTTGCATGAAAAGTTCCAGTTTTTAATTGTACACAAAAATTTCGTAAATTTTTTCTTTTATATATTAAAGTCAAAATTTTAAATGTCACATGAACTTGGAAATGACATTTCAATTCTAACGGTTTAGAACTTTATAAACTGATAGTAGAAAAAAATGTTGTTAAAAAAAAAAAACAAACAAAAAATGCTTTATTTCCGTGTTTGGTAAATCAATTGACTGCATGCTTTTACGTTTCTCCATAGATAAGTAGTATCTCTTGAATAATTGCTAAGCGACAAAAACTGAAACAAGGTCAGCTTATCTGATGTAGATCGAGTTATGTGTAGCGTTTCGTTCAACACCTTTACAAATGGTTCAAGGCGCTGTATCGCAGTTGGGCGAGGGTAAGAGAGACAGCTGGAAGGTAGATTCTAACATTTTTACTGAGACAGTCGATATTTGAAGAAGAAAAAAGTTACACACCTTATTCTCTGATGAAAGCAGGAAGATAAAATGTAACTTTTGTTAGTCTCGTCACTGCAACTATGTCAAAGGAAAATGCGCGGTGGAATTTCCACCGGAAGAACGACAGATAAATGGATCTTTTCTAACACCTTTTTGATAAAAAAAAAAAAAAAAAAAAATTTGGTGTCGATGAAATCCAAACATCATGTAAAAAAAATATGAACTGCGTTCGTTTTTTTTTCGGAATACAGTTTTTTGTAAAATGCTATAGTGGCGGAAACGTCGATTCCGACAGTACGCTTTAAATGTGTAATAAAATAATTTTTTTTCAAGTTGGGAAAAACTATTTTTTGTCGTGACCGATTCTTCAAAAGAATTTTTTGGAAAATGGCACAGTTTTCCATCATAAATTTGTGATTCTGTCATTTTTTTGCTGGTTGAAATAAATCGAAAAAAAAATGCGTTCGGAACATAATATATAATTGTATAAGCTCCTCTGTACTAAATTTATGCAAATCGGTTGTTTACTTATCAAGTTGATTACCGTTTCAAGAATATTATTTTGAAAAAGAAAAGAATATTTTGACGTGTGAGCATTTGTCAAATAGAGAAGATTTTTTTCTCCAAACTACAACATATTGTAGAGAATGACATCATGGAATGAAAAGAGGAATTCATAAAGAGTTTTTGTTATAAATTTTGTAAGCCAAGAAAAAAGACCAATACAAAAAGACTTCATCATAGTCAATTCCTGATTCAATCAATGTCCAGCACGTAGTTTTCTCATTATTTTTGTTTTTTTTTTTTATATTCCATGAAATTCGTCAGTTGTTATTCTCTTGAAGATGGAAGAGCATGAGTGAAGCTCAACCACAAGAAAAAATATTCACAAGTTTTTTGTTTGTTTGGAATTTCGTCAATTATTCGTATGTTCAAAAATTTGACGTACATTCGGACCTAGCCCAAGTTGACTCAAGCTGCAAATTTCTTGCAGTATATTTTTTTCCCTATGTGTGTAAACGTTGACAAATATTCGTGTGAACATTCGTCACACTCTCGGAAAATATTCAATTAATTTGCATTGAAAGTAAAATAGTTGTTGATAAAAAAGTGATAACAGTTTAGCAAACGGTAACAAAGAAAATTAGACACAAGCTATAGAAGTAGAGATAATAATGTTAACAACGCACCGAATCCAATAATTTCATCATTCGTGCTTTTTTGTCAAGCCAATTAACAGTCACACGAAAAAACCATGATTCATCTATCAAATATTCATACTTTTTTTAAATTGCATTAATGCAACCAGTAAAGTTATTGTTTCCTCCTAAATAATTCTTCTTTTTATCATTACATTATACTTGGGTTCCTCTTTCTACATTTAAAAAAATATTACATCCAGCAACGACGCAAAATAAATATATACTCAGTATAAATTATCGATGTGAATAAAAATGAATCTATCAGACATAAAACAACACATTAACATGAAGCACAAAGACAAAGTGCAAGATTCGATTGGAAGCTTTTTCTTCAACTATGAACGTAGTATAAATGAACGTGATTGTTTTTTTTCCCACGGAGAAAACGGATCTGTTTCGTTAAGTAATATTAAAAATGTTCTTTGTGCGGAATATGAGAATTGAGGCAAAATTTACCGTTCACTGTAAATTTTACCTAAATTCTCATATTGTGTAAAAAAATTTAAAGGATATTTCAAAATGAAACTTGAAATTTTACTGGATGAAACAGATTTGTCGTTTTCTCCGTGTTTGAAATTTCCCATTTTTTCAATAATTCGTTAAATCTTTAGTCTACATTTTTATTCGAAGAGTCCAAAATAAATTTATTTGTTCATGAAATTATATAATGATTCGAAAATAAATAAAAAAAACTATATACTCCGGTTCACACGATTCGGATGTTGATAAAAAATGTTGAAATTGTCCAATTTTAAGACACTGTGAAGATCTGTGGAATGATTTTATATAAACAACGATAAAATAAAAATGGAACTTGTTAAAAATTTCAGAATGCCACAAAGACGTTGAAGACCTGATAAGACTGTGCGTGGAGCACGGTGTTGTTTGCATCCCATTTGGAGGTGGTACAAGCGTAAGCCGAGGGACAGCTTGTCCAGTAAATGAGCGACGAACGATAATGTCATTGGATACGTCGCAAATGAATCGACTATTATGGATCGATCGTGACAATCTTCTCGTCTGCTGTGAGTCCGGAATAATAGGTCAAGATTTGGAACGGGAGTTGCGTCTGCGAGGTTTCACGACAGGACACGAGCCTGACTCCTACGAATTTTCAAGGTAAAAAAATCAACAAACGTTTCCAACGGTAGAGAAGAAAAAAACTGTTAATCGAATTGTTTTTTTCAATTGACAACAGTTTGGGTGGTTGGGTGGCGACACGTGCGAGCGGTATGAAAAAAAATACGTATGGAAATATCGAGGACCTTGTGGTGCGTGTGCGGATGGTGACCGGAAGAGTGGAAGAGCCTGAGATGACTTTGGAGCGAGGTGCTCAAGTTCCAAGGATATCGACGGGTCCGGATTTCGACCACGTGATTCTTGGAAGCGAGGGAACTCTTGGTGTGGTGACAGAGGTAGTGGTGAAGCTTAGGCCGGTACCAAAAGTCGTCAAATACGGTAGCGTCGTTTTCCCAAATTTTGAGAGCGGTGTAAAAGCGATGCGTGAAGTGGCGAAGCAACGTTGTCAACCGGCGAGTATTCGTCTGATGGACAACGAACAATTTAAATTTGGTCAAGCGTTGAGACCGGAGCACAGTTGGAAGGAATATTTGATGCAAATTGTGAAGCAAACTTACGTTACGATGGTCAAAGGTTTCAGTTGGGATCACGTTTGTGTGGCTACGCTTTTTTTCGAAGGTCAAAACGCAACGGAGATTGCCAATCAGGAGCGAAAGATTTACGGTATTGCTGGCGAATACGGTGGATTGGCAGCTGGTGAAACGAATGGCGAGCGGGGTTACACGCTGACTTTTGTTATCGCATATATACGCGATTTAGGACTGGAGTATGGTATTTTGTCCGAATCATTCGAGACTTCGGTCGTTTGGTCTCGTGCCTCATCTCTTTGCCGTAACGTCAAAGCCCGGGTTGCCGATGAGTGTAAAAAACGTGGTATAACCCACTGTCTGATGTCTTGTCGCGTTACCCAAACTTACGACGCTGGCTGCTGTATATACTTTTATTTAGCTTTCAATTATCTAAAACTGGCTAATCCGGTTGAAACATACGAGGAGATTGAAGAAATTGCGAGAGAAGAGATCCTCGCGAGCGGCGGTTCGATATCTCATCATCACGGTGTTGGAAAAATGAGAGCACGCTTTTATCCCGAGGCTGTTGGCGATGCGGGAGTCTCGCTCTATCGAGCCACCAAAGCTCATCTTGATCCTCACGACGTATTTGCTGCGGGCAATCTCGACCTTAAGTACAGAGCGAAGCTTTAAGTGAAAGAAAAAAAAAGAAAAAAAAAACACATTTCTTCATCGCTCTTTGCTCAGTTTCTCGTTTACACTCGACAAAGACCTCCCCCGATGTCACGTCCGACGTACGTCCCGTGTATTTGTGTGTACGTACGACTATATGTGCTCAACAGCTTCGGGCGAATCCGTATCACATTGACGCAGCTGTGAGAGCACATACATCTCATATTTCCCCAGTGTGATCCCTGCTGTTCCTATATAGACTAAACTATTCGGGAGGTTGATTAAATGTGACGTACGAGTGATAAACGTTTAAAGAGCGACGAAATCGCAGCGGTGGTGGTGAATAGAATGAGGACGAAAAAAGTGGATAAATAAAAAAAAAAAAACAACAACAAAGATATACGCAAACGTTACTGCATAGTTAATTGGAACTCCGGTTAGAGTCACGAGTTTTTTGGTACAAACACGGAATTGTAATTTCATTGATGTTTTTATATAAGTTATTATAAATAAAGAGAGAGAGAGAGAGAGAGAGAAAAAGGAAGAAAGAGAGAGAGAGAGTAAAAAAAATGAAAGACAAAGGAAGGACCGTGGCATTGAGGAAAGAGAGCATGTGTGCAAAACGACTCGAGATTCGTTGTGTTGTTTTCATCGCAAATATCACTAATAGCATTCTAGACTTTGTACACGTAAATATCGAGTCGTTTTTCGCCGTTAAAACTCATTCATTGGTCCTTGCTCAATCATCGTTTTTTTTCTTCTCCAAATGATTTAACATTTTTATGTGTTTCGTTGCCGCTCTCTCGTTTCATTAATTTCCTCACGGGCACATATTCTATATTTTTTTTAATCTTGATTTTTTTTCTCATGTCAACACGTGTACAATCAGTTTTTGCTCTCACGCACTCACACTCAATCGTCTTTTTCTTCTCTTTGATACCGTGTGTTGATGGTCCCGCTTACTGGCTATCGTTAGATTTCAGTGTAGCAAGAAAAGAATCAAGATCATACTCGTCGTCGTACTGTTGCTGTTCCCACAACTCTGGCAATATCTCGAATACCGATTTTGCAACACCTGGGACTCCACTCATCACACTTTTTGTTGCTACATTCGTTTCGCTTTGAGAATTAGATCTCGAATCCTTTCCATTGTCCAGCGAAAATAAATCCAGCAACTGCAAAATTCAATTCGTCGAATTAGTCAGAATGTTTATCACTTCTTTTATTGATTTCATATTTCATGGGATAGATTGAATTTAACTTATGCATTGTGACAGACTAGTCTTTCTACTTGTCTACCATTTTGACCGTTTGCTTTAAACCACTCATGGGCTTTTACTAAAAGTGGAACTTGTGATTAATTTACAAATAAATTCTAAGAATCTAATCGGTTCTTCGACAGTGATTTCGATTTCTCTTTTTTTTAAATCTGACCTGTATCACGCCTCAATCGCTAACTTTGTCATCACCTCAAAATCATTACGAACTTTCTGTTCAACGCAACGTAAGGTTATTAAACAAAAACTTGTGTGTCAATGCATTGAGCAATATTTATTAGACTATAAAAAACTTTGTTTTGCACTAAGCGATGAATTTCCTAGAAACCATTGAAATTCTCTGTCTTTTTTAAAATCACTCTTTTCGTCCATTTCTAGAGTCGGTAGTTATTTGATAATCTGTTCATTTAATGTGTAGAAATTTCGTATTCACGGTGGTCAATATTCTTAAAAAAATATATTTCAAGTGCCTGATTTTCAAAACCTTTTTAGAAAAAAAAGGAATATTTCTAGAATTTAATACATATTCATGTGAAAGAATCACCAAAATCATTAGACGTAGAGGAAACAAAAGTTGACGCGAATATTTGTTGGAGTAAATTGTTTTAAACAATATGTTAATGATTGTTCAGAATTATTATTGTTGAAAACTAATGTTGGTCAAATTCCGATCCACTAACATTATTGGCTAGAAAACACATGTGTCACTCATCGTTGAGCAAAAAATGTTCGCAACAGGAAAAGACGAAGCTAAGCCAAGAGGATTACAGAGTCTGAATAGATGATAAATATTGTACAAGGTGAAATAGGTTTCAATGGACATTTTTTTAAAACCCTAACAAGATGAGATGTTGTAATATTTTTGCCTCGGAAGGAGAATGCCAATATTGAGTGTCGCAACGACAAACTTTCATAAACAATCAAAGTACCATTTGGCTACGAAGGATAATAAAATAGTGATGAAAAAAAGACTCACTTGATCTGTGCCCATAGTGCCGAGCGAGGAATTTTCAGTCGATATAACGGTATTGGCTGTGTGTAGCTTGAATTTCTGTAAGCCCATGATTTTTTCTTCGACGGTAGATCTTGTGATGAGTCGATAAACATTGACAACTTTTTTCTGACCGATACGATGAGCTCGATCCATAGCTTGAAGATCTTTCATGGGATTCCAATCGTGCTCGACGAATATGACAGTATCGGCTCCGGTAAGATTGAGTCCAAGGCCACCCACTTGAGTCGTAAGTAATAAAACGTCTATCGAAGGATCAGCATTGAAGCGTGCAACAATTGCGTGTCTCTGAGTCGCCGGTACACTTCCGTCCAATCGAAGATACGTCACGGTGGGCAAATGAACGCCGAGTAAATCTTTCTCGACGATGTCGAGCATAGCCTTCAATTGACAAAATATTAGAGCACGATGTTGGCTGACCAATTGTTGGTGCGGTGCTGTTTGTGGAGAATCGCTGATAGAACTTGACAGTCGACTCGTCATTATACTATTTTTACGTGACGATTGTGACATAATTTGTTGCTGTTGATGTTGTTGCGGTTGACCGATACCACAATCGATTAAAAGTTGTTTCAAAGCTGGCAGTTTAGCTGCAATCTCGATGTCTGTTAATGTCGTCTGTAGTTGCTTCATCTGAGCACATACCTAAAAAATCATAAAAGCAAACAATGGTTGGAATCGTAATTTGAAAGTTTTTTCCAATTTCATTTTTACTTAAATTTTTTTTTTTTTTAAGGCAACCGAAAGCAAAGTATTACCGTTTGATACTGAGGGTGACGAGGGCTAAGCACAAGCTTCGGATGATTACAAACATTACGAAGATAACGAAGAGCTTCGAAAACGTGCCCTCGTGGCGAATTATTTGCTGCGTTTGTTGGTGAATCCGAAGTTTCCATTAAAGTCGCCGAGTGCCGAGTACGGAAGTCTTCGTAAAGGCTTCGTTGTATTGGCGATAAATCACAGTAATAATCTTGAGTGATTTTCGGAGGCAAATCTTGAAGTACATCTTCCTTGTTACGACGTAAAAGAAACGGCAAAACCTGCACAAAAATTACCATACGATGAGAATGTATGAATAAAAGAAAAACGACAATGTAAATATCACGTTTGGAGCACACATACTTAAAAAAAATCGAAAAAATACTATTCTATCTGAAAGATTCTGAGATCGGTAGACATTTTTCTACGTACACAAATTTCAAAAAAAAAAAAAAAAAAAAAAATGATGAAAATGAAAAAAATGATTAGACGTTTTACTCGAATACTATTCTTAATATGTCACACAGCCGTAGTAGGCAAAAAAAAAAAACGTTTTATAATATTGAAATAAAAATGGAATAGTGTAGCATGAAAATTGATTGATGTTGAAAATGAGATTATTTTACCTGTCGATGCAGAGCTTCCATAGCCAAAGCACCAGCTTCTTGTTCCTTAGGTCCAGCTTTTGGATCTCGGCATGCGAGAATAGGCCTTGAGTATTTAGCAGCAAATTGTTTTTCGCTGCCTAAAAATCCAGGCATGAGAAAATCGAAGAGAGACCACAATTCAAGTACATCATTTTGTACAGGTGTGCCGGAAAGTATGAGTCGATGATGAGCATGTAATTTTTTCGCAGCTTTAGCACTCTTGGTTTTGCCATTTTTGATGACATGACCCTCGTCGAGAACGCAATAATTCCATTGCACAGCCTCGAAGAATTCAATGTCTTTTCGTACGATATCGTAACTTGCAACAACAAGCCGATAATGCATAGCTCGTGCACGAAGTTTCTCGCGTTCGGGTGGAGTACCAGCGTATTGAATGACCGAGAGATCCTGAGATCGAATAAATTTCTCAACTTCGTAAACCCAGTGGCCCGTTAAGGTGGGTGGACAAACGACGAGGCTGGCTGGGGCTTTCGGATTTCGATGATGATCGAGAGCGAGTATACATAGAGTTTGAAGCGTTTTACCAAGACCCATATCGTCGCAGAGTACTCCATGAAGCTGATAACGATTCAAAAAGTCGAGCCAATTGAGACCTTGTTGTTGATAAGAGCGTAATTCTGCAGCAACCGTTACCGGCAACTTTGTGTCGGGAATACTGCGAGGATTTAAAAGTTGTTCGAGAAAACGTCTCTCTTGAGCTTTTTCCTCGATGAGCTCTGGAGGATCGGATATCGAGCCAGGATCGAGTGGCAATAATTGGACGAGGGTTGCTAGCGTTGCACTGCAGGCTAGTCTCACAGCTGTATTTTGATCGCTCATTCTACCGAGCAAAGGAATCATGAAGAGTACAGCATAAGGCACGACCCGCACACCTAAATTTTCTACAATGCATGTAAGTGTCTCCGCCGCTCCTTGACGACGTATGTCAAAATCATTCGGAGATGTGATCACTCGAGAATCTCCCTTGTAGCTGCTCGTATCGGTGTTTCGAATCTCTAAAAGCGGAACAACTAAACGTACCACGTGTTTCATTACTTTTTCCACGTCCAAATCGGCCAGTGCGGACAAACACCGAGACGCCATGTGTCTCACTACTTTGTACGGATGAGTCAGTAACGAAGATAGTCGTGGCAAACATTCCAACACCGGTGGCAAAAGAGAAGAGTCTAAGCTTGGTCCCATTATTTCCAGTACTTGTAATCCAAATACCAAATTGTTTACTTCATCTCGAATTTTATCAACACTCTCATCACCGCTCAATCCTGAGAACACATTATCTTCATTCTTTTGATTATTTACGATCATTAGTTGCCACAAATGTGGTAGGCGGCTCGGCAATCGCGCTCCTATGAGATTCGCTGTGGAATTTAAAACAGAAATAATAGATTATACTTTACCAGTTAAATAATACGTCATTAATATTTTTATTAATAAGCACGGTCCGCTAGAATTGTTCATATAAACTAAACAGGATTTTGAAAAATAAAATGTCTCAACTAATCACGAGTTTCCACGGTGAATAATAACCGAAAATTTTGGCTTAATTCGATGATTTTGTATGATTTTCTAGCCAACGACTCTTTGATAAAAGGTGGTACGAATCGTTGTAACGCTCGAAAAGAAGCATCGCTCTTGAAATGTTATCGAAACAGTAAAAAAAAAAAAAAATGACCTCTTGAAAATCACGGTTATGAAAAAAACGTCGTTCATCACATTTTTTCGATTTTTATTGAAAATGTCTTCAAAAATTGTTATAAGCATAGGATTTTCTATATGAAACATCTAGAAATATTTAGTAAATGAATTTTGCAATAGTAAAAATTATATTTATTGGCTGAAATTTGGTGGTAACTTGAGGTGATACTTTTTTGGTGAAAGGGAATGTGTTTTTACTTAACCGTGCAAAAAGATCGTGTTATTCGTGAAATTTAACACGCATGCACGATGATCTAATTGTTTGAAAGAATGGCGAAAGGGACTTATTTTTACCTATGGCAGTAAGTGCTAAAGTTGCACCGCGACGACGAGTTCGCGACGCTTTTGCCTCGGGTTCCTCGCAAGCGAGCAACTCTTCCAAAGGTATATCGGTTGCTGGCGGTCTACCAGGCCCTCTGCCACCACCGACGCCTCCGCATCCAGCACCACGGTTGTAAGCGATGCGTTCTGCGTGTCTCTGTCGATTATTCAACGTTAGAATACCATCGTACGGATTCGATTCTTTTTGATCGGTCAGTCTGGGTGTGAATTCTAGGTCCGAGCATAAAAATGTGCACAAATTTGTCGTTATCTGAAAAATAAAATCACTCGGTCAACATTCGCTTCAACGGTATATCGCGGCCATTTCATCAAATTGTTACATGAGAAAATACGTTTTGGTAGTTCGAAGTAAACTTCATTGAATGCCAAAGTTTCAAAAGTTTTACTATTCCATGAAAACGCAATCGTTCCGAGTTCGTAGGACAACAAATGAATGAAATGATTTAGGATAAGCCAGAGTCATGAATAATGAAAAATATCTAAATTAATTCATAGGTGATAAGTGTAATTTGCATTTCGAAACCTTAGTATTGGGTGATGGTGTACGATCGGCACAAAGATCGACCAGATGAGCAAGATGTTTAGCGGCAAGTTTTTGTAAATCTTCATCCTCTTCGCGTTTGATGGCTTCCATGAGCGGTTTAACAAGTGGATTTAAGGGGCGTGGAGCTTGCGGTAAGCAGTGAAACATGGTGGCTGATCCGGCAAGGGCTGCCATAGACATAACGTTAAGAGCTTGTTGTTGAGCAGCGGTACTGGAAGCACCAATTTCAAGTGCTTTTCTTCTTTCCTCGAGACTCTGTATGAGCTTTGGTTTGAGTTTGTGTGCGGCATTATTGGCATTGGATGGTGTTCCGGTGGTTGTAGGGGTGGATGAAAGTTGCAAGCCTCCGACAGGTTTAGCAGCTAAGTTTGATATTTGTTCGAGGGTCATTACAGCAGTGGCGGGTTCGTCGTCAACCGGTAACGTGAGTTTGTAGTGTTTGAGGGTTGCGACGTAGTCGCGACTGTCATGAAGTAGCCTTGTGAATGCACTCGCGATTTCGTCGTAATAGACGCACTCGGTTAGACAACCGAGAAGCTTATCACTAAGAATTTCGGGTATTTCGGGTGGTTTGGGTTGCTCAAGAGCGGCCCAATGAGCCATCGTCAATCCTACAACGGTTCTTTGGAGTGCGGATCGCGATGCGAGATGAGCAAGAAGAACTCTTGCATAGCACAAATCAGGGCTTGGTATGTCAGGCGTATAGACAACGCCAGGAGCCGGTTGAACAACGTAACGAGACAATAGGCCAAGCATTCTCGCGGTCATACATCTCGCTCTTATGCTATTTGCTCTGCGTGTATTCTGAGCAACAGTCTCGATTCCTCCTATGTAGACTTTAAGTTCGCTCGTAGTAGATTTAACGCTGCCATTGCTGCTACCGCAATCGGGTTGTTGTTGTTGTTGCTGACATCCTTCGCCGTTCGTTCCATTGGTCGGCCTGGGCTGTCTCGCAATCGCTGTCACAGAGCCATTACTTAAGAGGCCTGGATTGAACGGTACGTGCTCTGGTTGCATCGCCAAGCAAAGCCATGTACTGACGAGTGGACAAGCCGCATGTAAAAGCATCTCCAAATCGCTCCGTACCACGAGATTCTCCCACACGCGATCTGCTACCAGTTGTATCGGGGCAACGTGCTCGATCAGTACTCTCTGGAAAACATTGTGCAAAGCCTCTTGCAACACTGCGCTACCGTCCTCGCCCCAACGTTCCCGACGATCTTCGATATGATCAACGTCCTCTCCCGTAAGTGTCTGAAGAGTTTGCAACGTTGCCTTGCGCACGCTCGAGCTCGAGTGACTGAGGAACGGCCAAAGCCTCGGTAAGACTTTTGACAGTGGTTGCGGAGTTAGACATGCGCGAGCTGCCGGTAACGATATTATCGCTGCCAATAGACCCATGAAACTGTTGCATGCTGCCGCAAGATCATCCTGCTCATGCAACAATTCCCAAAGCCTCGCTACTACAGCCTGCAACTGATCCGCATTAAGAAGTCTCGGGAGTACCGAGGCAACCGGTATGAGTGCACTCGCCGCTGCAGCACCCACGTCATCAACTGGATCAGCTAATCCACGCATTGCGGCTGGAAATGCTCGTGGTAATAACTCGTCGAGAAGATCATCTCGTACGGCGAGTAAATACTTCAAAGCGAGAAGCGCTCCGTGTCGCGCTTCCCACTCGTCGTGCTCCAGAAGCTTCAAGGTCACATCCAGTATACCCATAACATCCTTGTTTTCCTCACCATTTTGCATGAGTAATACGAGGGAACCCAGTGCCTGTGCACAAGTTTCTCTGACAGGTGCGACGACCTGATCCGACACGTAATCGCCGAATCTGTCGAGACCCAAAACGCACAAGAGTCGTAGCGCGGCATCGATCACCCATCGACGATGACTCTCTTCCATCTCTCGTTTCGTTTGATCCTTTGATTTGCCTGCCCCTTTGCCATGCAGACGTATGAGCTCGCGCAATGCTGTTGCAGCTCCGTGACGCACTTCCCACTTTTGACCGAACAGATCTTGACAGAGAGATTCGCTGAAAGACTCGAGTGGCCAATCGATTGCACTCTCGGGCCAACAACCAGTCCCGTCCGGTACAGCTCCGTGGAAACTCGCCGATACTCCGCTATTTGATTCTTGGCTTATTGCGCTAGCGCTCGAATTTGACGAAGATGGCTCACCCATTGTTGACATCATCGAGACACTTTCCTCCAATTTAATTTTTTTCTTCAGAGATTCTACCGAGTTTCCTGACGGTTGACTGGATTCTTGATTATCTTCGGGATCGCGGGAACGTTGCTTCGACAAAGTTTGACGAGCTTTGCGCCTCGCTCGATTCATCTCCCGTCTACTTAAACCACCAGACATTGGCTGAGCAAGTGCCTCGTCGATTGACACTTTGATGCTTCCCGTTGTTGTGCCGCACGAAACCATCGGCAACGTTAAATCTTCCGCTGTAAATAATTCTTTCGTATCGACTCCCGTTATCCTCGGATCCAGGCCAAGCCTCGCTGCCAGCAACTTTTCACCTTGTTGGACACTCGCGTTTTGGTCTCCCTCGGAAAACACGAGATCGTATTCTTTTCCCTCGGATCCGGTCAGATGGGAACTTCTTGCTAATACCTGAACCATGTCGAAACCCTCTAGGGTCAAACGATTATTTGGATCCCCATCCCTCACTGTATCAATCCCAGTGCTGTCATCTAGAAAAATAAAAACCAGTCTTTTTTCGTTCATGTTCCATATCGTCTAGACTTTTCTCGTGACATTTATCCATTCAAACGTTTCATCATTCATAAAACACGTCGTCAATAATTACAACTGATTTTTTTTAATGTTGTTGATTTTTTATTTTATTTTTTTTATTGAATTTAATACAATAGGAATAATAATAAATAAATACTTTTAATTGAAACGAAACTCACGTATTTCCTCGTTGGACGGTTCAGGATCCCATTGTGGAACTTGAGCAAGTATTGCTTGTATGGCGTGAGCTGCAGAAACCCTCGTATCCCATTGCGGTGACTTTAATAACACTGACACTCTGGCCAGCAAATGATGCAATTCGTGAGGATGAAGCCTCTGAGCTTCTCCCAATTGTTGAGCAGCGGCCCGCTTTGTCACAGCATTCGTTCCTGTCTCCAAGAGTATGAAAAGCCTGTCCAATCTGAAAAGAAAATTGTCATTTTACTAATTGCACAATCGTCACAGAGTTCGGAGAGAAAAGTATTGCATTTTTCAGATTTTTTAAGTTTATAGAAAAAATCTACAAAACAATTTACTTTCATATAAAACACCTGATTGCTGTTTTATTAATAAAGTTATAGGAATCTTGTAAGTACAAATTCCTTTAATACATCTGCTTATGGTGAAAAAAATTGAGACACGGTTTAAGAAGACAATAATGAACTAATAAAATATTTGCATTGTGGTGACAATATAAATTTTAATACCATTATGAAGGTTAAAAAATGGCATCCTAGTCATTATAGAAACCTAGTGGAAAGTTTTATAATAGTTAAACAAAATTTTCGTTGAATTTAATCACAACACTGTTGGAAAACTACTTTTAAATACCTCGGAATACATGCAGAGTAGTGTACCATTGAATTTAAATTTACCATTAAGAATAAATATTTAATCTAAAATATCAATATGATGTCAAGATTTTTTTCACACCTCATAATCAATCTGAAAACCTCGTATAGCGAGTGTCATGAGTGAAAATGTATACAGAGTGAAGACACAAATTAAGTATAATAAAGCTATAAAAAGGTAACCTTCTGCATCGGTGTATTAAAAAGATAATAATTTTTTTTCAAACGTTGTAAAAAATATAAATGATTTAGTTGTTTGTATTGTTTTAAAAAATACTGTTAACAAGTAAACTATACTTTGAATTCTTTTTTTTTTTATCTCACACTATTGATAATTGCAATAAACTATTGTCCTACCAAAATCATTTAAATAAAGTCCTTGTTCTATTATTTGTCTGATCTAATTTCGTTTGAAAGCAAAACACAAAAATTCATTGATTAAGGTCATGACGTCAAACATCTTGAATGAAGTTGCGATATATAGTGCTATTATAAATGAGAATTGGGAGTTAAATCTGTCAATCATTGATAATCTATGGTGTTACGCTGCATAATTTCGTAATACATTGAATTATGAAAGTAATTCATCAGTAAAAATCTATAATAAATAATAATCAAATACCAGTGAATATCGATAATAGTTTTAATAAATGGTTGTAAATGTTCATGATTTTATGAATAACTGATCAAGACTTTAATTCTCTATAGTAATTTAGAATTCTTTTTTTGTAAAATATTTTCAGGATAAAGTAAATCTGAAACTATTTGCGTTTTGTTTCCAAAATTTAGAACATATATTTTTTCATATTTCTAGAACACGTTTAAATTTTCTCAAGAAAAAGAAAAAATGAGAAACAACTTTATCGAGGTTTTTTCCAAGGTAAACGTTTTAAATTGGCAACGATATCTCAATAACCAACTGACCGATTAAGTTGAAATTTGATACACATCTTTATTAAGGCAATCTAGCAGTTGCACGGGTGGGTGGGTCGATAACTGAAAAGTAGATATACGTTTTTCTTGGACACGCTTGATATTTAAAGAAAAAGAAGAGTTACACGTTATTCTGTCATTTTTCTTTAAATATCAAGCATGTCTGAGAAAAACGTGTATCTATTTTGCTACCGAAGGCGAGACTGACAGATCACCTTAAACTGTTTTCCAGCACTGGTATCAGAATTCAATTGAAAATTATTGCTATGTTTTTTCCAATAACACGGAGAAGACAAAACAGTATGCAGAAAATCGTTTGTGATAAAATAATTATTAAAATATTTTTACTAATTCATATAAAACTATGAGATTTAATTTGTTTAGGTTTTTCCATAACTCTTGTGGGTTTTCAATCAAACGATAAAAACATGAACAAAATTTCAAACAACAAAAGTTGTGAAAGTATTATACTTATTCTATCCAAAAATTCACCTGTAACAACAGCATTCTAGACAACAATTTGATCTTATGCAATAGCGAAATTTTAACTTTATAACAAATATAAAATGAGATTCGACTTGATATAATGAAATTTTTTGGGAGTTTTACTTTGACTCCATTTTACTGTGCATTAGTCCACGTCAAGAGACTGTACAATGCTAAATTAGAATTATACATGCTTAACGCTGGTTCAGAGAACGAATTATCACTCATTTTTATTGTTAAATTGTTTTTTTCTTTATCAATGTTATCTCCACTTACCTTGAAGCCATGGTCTTTGTTTCTATCCTCTTTAGTTTCTAAATATGTCCGTTTATCTGAAAGAATGTGAAGACAGTGAAATGATTAGAGTTCTGACACAGCGGTGTGTCAAGCTTGACGCAAGATTAGCACAGGGCATTACCAAGAAGGACCATAAATTTGCATGTTTTTGTTTTGTGTTATTTTTTTCAAGCATAATGAAGCTGGGATAAAGAGATTTATTGGCGATAAGAAATGGATTGAAAACGGGGGAAGTGAAAAAAAATAGAGTGGTTGGAAATTGCCGAGGCGAAACGAAGCGAAACAATATGGATGTGTGTAATAGGATGCCAATGTTAGTTGGAGTACGATAGATCGAACCCACCTGCAAGCGTCTCCTTTTTCGTGCTAAACGCTCGTTGCTTATTTCAGCTGACCCTCATTGCCAATTGCCATTTAATAGTTTTACGAAGAGTCACATCACGCTCGATATTCGTAAAAAAATGACGGATAAACGTTTGATTTTGATGATTTTTCGGAGAGAAAGGCATGTTACAAGCATCAAATTTATACTGACAGCCATATTGCTGGGGAACCTGCGTTTTGTGCCCTCGATTAACCTCCGATTGGTTGATCTACCGTTCAGCTAGTTTTTCATTGGTCGAAGGAGTCCTGGGACATTGTCCAAACGGCGTATACGAAGACGCCAGATACTCGATCGTCCGAGCTACTTTTACCGATGGTAACCATGTTTCTCGGTCCGTAGTTAATG
Source organism: Campoletis raptor (assembly GCA_948107755.1). Taxonomy (NCBI): domain Eukaryota; kingdom Metazoa; phylum Arthropoda; class Insecta; order Hymenoptera; family Ichneumonidae; genus Campoletis; species Campoletis raptor. Next base: position 26,748,383 of record OX403622.1, on the reverse strand, counting down.
ATCTTCGTCGTGGAATGGCGCCACCCGGGTCTTTCCCGTGATCGTTCAATTTAAATCTCCGCGCTAAAATCCACGAACTTCTCACTTGTCGCTTGTCGCATAAAAGCTTTTGTTCTATTCTTTCGCTGCATATGTCTACTTATTGTGATGTTGTAACACTTCGCTTGAATGAAAGAAATACGAAGTTACGTTCGTCGTACGTGACGGTTTGTACATCTGAGATTATTAAGTTTACGTTAAGACATAAAAGCGGCTGAGAGTATCTTTTGTTTTGTAGTTCTTGTGCTTGACAAGATCTCTTGTCATATTCTTGTTTTTATTGAAGCTGTGCTACCGCCGTGAACATGTGGCAATTACGGATCTCGTATTTAACAATGAATAATACGTCTATAAAACAAAGCCAAAGCATACTTCCGGCTCGAAATGTTTTTTACGGAATAATACGTGCCAAGAATTCAGAGAACGTCTTAAAAAATGTTTTGCAATTTAGAGAAGGGTGAGATAAGTATTAATTCTCTTTGTCAACCTTTCTTCGAGCCGTAAATATTTTTTTATGGAAAAGTTTGAAATTCGATCTTTTAGTTGTCTGTGGTATTTGTGCAATTAACAAGCCATGAGTGATCATATTTTTTTTTACACTCTTGAATGTCCAGAATCATGGATATTTGTTGTTGAAAACGTAGTTTCATAATCAGAAGATTGCCAAAACAAAACATTGGGACAATCAAAGATCACCATGTCTCGAAGGGTGACATAATTCCCATTATTTTGGATCTTGGTATAAAAGTTAACCATCCATAGACCTTAATGGTAATATATTGTTCATCTGTGTAAGATGAAAGTATATATGAAACCTCAAATTGCCTCTGGACCACTGGAGGACTGCATTGCAGGATAAAAGTAGATTTGGGTGACCGTTAATCGTAAGTCGGCCACCAGCCTCTTTTCTGTTTTTTTTTTGCCTGCAACGCCACACCAGCCGGGCTTAATAGCAAAAGGTTGAAACACTGGTCAACCATTGATCAAGATTTAACGCATATATTTATGAGGCACGCGCGTTAAGAATAGTTGTAAGTTTTTTACTTTGATTCTTCAGGCGAATATTAAAAAATGAAATTATGCTGAAAAAGCAACTTCAAATAATATCAAATAAACCCAAACAACTTTAATTTAATAGTAATAATAAATAAAATAAATAATGAATAACAAACAAAGAGGATCTGTAAATATGTACTTTTCACAGATCTTCAAATATAAAAATAATAAAAATGGAAATACAGTTTGATTAATGATGTTGAAGTTTGCATCAATAGAACGAAACAAAATTTTTTTTTTTCTTCAGCAGAGCCCAATATTGTAAAGTATTTAGTGACCGGAAAACTGAATGTGCTAGAAAACTTGGTTAATTAATTAAAAAATTAAGTAACTAATGAGTAAACAAATAAATTTTTGTTGCACTGCATCGATGGGAACTTCAATACCATCCAATGTATTGAGAGTATTTTTAGCAAACTTTCTTGCATTCGAGAACTTCATACAATGAATTTTGCTTTGAAGACATATTCTCAATATTGCATTCTTCTTCTTGTGATTAAAAATCTGTAAACTTATAATCTATTGCATTCATTTCAATACCGCTCTTTATGATGTCCATTTAAGCGATAAGCACCACTATGAAGAAAGAATAGATAGTAGATGCAATTTGTTGATAGCACTTTTGATATATGGCAGCATAAACTTTCTAATATTTAATTAGAGAATTTCTTTCAGAATTTATTAATTAAAATTTTTCGTTAAACAATTCAATGTTGAATAATTAAAGAATCTTGCTGTGACTCTGTGCAGTTTCAATGGTATTTTTATCAGAATGTTTATCAGAATCCACAAATTTGAAATTCAATAAACAGCATCAATGTTGCAATCGTCAAAAAAATTCAGTGCTCTGCAAAACGTGAATGAAAATTTGATAAATAATCTATTGGATTTCTGAGTTTTACAACACCACATTAGAAATCTTACTCTATCAACCAATTATCGTTATTTTTTCAGTGAACCTCAGACAGTTGGAAATACTATAAATGTTTTTGCCCAACTTTGATCAAAATTACTTCACCCACAATAATCTCTGAATTATTTATGTCAATAATTCGATGAAAACCTGTACGAGTACACATCACTGATTAATTTTTTTTTGTTCCAAAAATGAACGTCGTAAAATGTATTAAATAAAAACTTATGCTTATTGAAGTAATTTATTTTGGTTGAACAGGCTTGCTGCAACATGGGAGGATTCTATAGCCGCTCGAGTCTTTTGCTAGTTGGGTCCAGCGAACCAGCCCCTATCCTCTGTCTGCATGTGAGCGCCTTCCACACTTTGCTCTTGTTGGCAAGGTTCACTGACACAGAGGACGCCGTGCGAGTGAGGAGGAAAGCGAGAGAGTGAGGGAGAAGGAGAGGAGAGAAGAAGGGATAACATCGAGAGCGGCAATCGAACTGGTGTGGCTCAACTAGCTCAACCGGACGATCGTGCGAAATGATTGGTTTGTCGGATTAATTTATTGCTCGATTCTACGAGCCAATAAACGATCTATTCTTCGGAGCGCGAAAGATTGAAGAAACGCTGTGGAAAAGATCGGTTAGCCGAGGGAAATAGAACGTACAAACAATTTGCTATGTGCAAGGGACAAATCGATCAATTGAATTTCACGGTGATTGTAATAGCTGCACCGACCAGTTGTTTTTGCTATATAAATAAGAGCAACCTGTAGGAATCGTATCGTTTAGCTTCATCAAAATACACAGTGGAGCAAAGAGACGAAGAAAAAGAGAAAGAGAAAATGAGGGGGAAAAAAAAGTATAAGAAGATAGGGGGCGTTTTGCTCTATCGCATCGTATATTTTGCTCTATCGTTGTCCTTTGCGCCTCGATGTCGTCGTGTATAAGCTCATCCGGCCTGCACCCGTCGAGCGGCGGGGTAAAGGAGAATGCGGAAGCGATGGCAAAACTCGTCGTCGAGTCTTCGTTCCGTCCGTGGAACATGGAAACACATGTTTGCCTTTTTTTTCTTTTAATTTTTTCGTTTTTTAAATCGTCATATTCTCACATTGTTCATAAAATCGAACGTTTACACATATGTTTAAAAAAACTTATATCTAGATATGTAGTGTCATGATCAGTCAGCACTTGCATTGAATATATACTGCTGTATGTAATTCAATACCAGTTTCGTTGTTACAGAAATGCTTGAACGATCGTATTGCGACCTTTAGAGAAGTCCGATGAGTTTGCATACGCACACGATGTATCATCAGTTGGAAGCTCGATAATTTTGCTACCAGCAACATACGATGTGATCGGAGGGCGAAGCCCTTTTTTTTCATCTAAAAAATGTTCACATACCCAACGGAAAATATGACCAATCATTCCCATCGGTCTTGAGTATGTTTACTCGGAACTACGACGACGATTTTACAGTACGAAATTTCTTCAGCCGGCTTTTTTCTTTTTTTTTTTGCTGATCACTGGAATCCCAGAGTCGTCTTTCACGCCACAATACGTTTTCTTTAACACAAGAAACGTATGTACGGGTGGATTGAATCTGAAAAAGCTTGCTCAGCAAAAAAATGTCGCGACTCTTATGGCACGAGTGCGCTTGGTACTGCAGCTACTTGTCGGGCTTGGTATTTATTTTCATAATATCAGATTACTATGTATAAAAATAATTTATAGAAATAAAAGGAATTTTTTTGCTCACCCAGGCATTAGTTTCATGGATTAAGGATTCAATCGATTCCGCAGTTCGGAGGTTTATCGAACTTGATTCGTGCAAATTTAGTGCAACAGGAGAAAGAGCCAAAAGCTCTTGTAACACGTGATACACGCGTGTGTGCGTCAAGCGGACGTCGCTCGCGAATCCAGGACAACGAACCCGACCTGAAAAGACCTTTCTCTCGAAAGTCAAGGTGTATACAGGATTCCCCATCGTTCCACTTGAAGTGATGTGATGGTCATTCCGCCCGGATGGTAGCTTTCTTTCGATCGCGATCTTATTCTTCCTCTTTTTCTTCTTCTTTTTCCTTTCTTTCTTCTTGACCAGGGCATCATAGATACACGTACGCGCGCACGCCTCATCTCATTGCTTGCCAATGTTGTAGCAACGCGAGAGAAAGAAAAATAAAGGGATGTACGTCGTACAATACGATCGTAACGAACCAAGCCTCTCAATCGCGTATCAACTCCGGTATTCCGTTGATCTATATCCGTCCAACTAACAACAGGCTAACCGGCCCAAGACTCTCAATATTATTAATAAGCATCATTAATCTCGTTAATTGATAATAATTCGTTACAACGGAGCTCGATTAATGACTCGTAGCTCGTTTTTCTATTGCCATTTTAATTGTCCGTTCTTGTACACATCTTTTCCTGGCATTTTTATATCGTCCGTTGATAGTATGGATACAAGAAAAATATGAACTGGCTCCAGAGTTATTGCTCTGCGCTGGTGTCAATGCCACAAAATTGCCAGGCGCCCTCGCTCCGGAACGGGAAACACTTGATATGTGGGAACCTCTCATTTCCATTGTTACATACTTTTCCTCGTGCATACCTCGTTGCAAAGTTATCCACCTCCGGGTAGGAAGCGAACTAGGGATCATCCAGGGATAAATAAATGTGAAATATTTTTCGTAAGACATTACGTTTTATAAATTACGTACCAGCAGTATAACTTAAATTAGAACAAACGTCAACATCGTGTTTGGCAAATAGTCCATATGCAAGATGGCGAAATATTTTTATTACGCGAAAGTATCTTTAGAGAATTGAAATTCATACAGAAAATCGATATGACGAATCTTTTGAAGGATTTATAAGAAAAACTTGACATTTTTTGTGTGTTTTTTTTCCAGACTCGCAATGAAGTGGAATTTACAATATTAGGAATTTCTAAAGATCAATCATGAAGAGACCATTTTGTGATGTATCCTACAACCATTCACCTTTGTTCTTCAATTTCCATTGGTAAATATTTCTATTTCACGCTATATTCGTGGAAATAATTTCATACTTACATCACGTACTCGTCCCCTCGTCACTTTCCGTCGGGTTTATTGATGAGCATTTTTCAAGCCCCGTCGCACAGATATTGCCTCGATTGAGTTCTATCAGAGAGTGCAGTTCATTAATATTTCAATAATTTTTAATTTGTTAATAACTCATAAGCTTGGTTTTTGCAATTTTATTCGCATTTCGATTAAATTGTACGTTATTGAATAAATCCGCTCGATTGTTTTACAAATATCGATAGGAGTCACATATTCATGAAGTTTAATTGTCGGACGTGGCGAACAAAGGAAAATTGATACAGACTCTTCTTTAATTCAGACATCTTAATGGACACTAAATTATTTGTCAATATATCGTCAATTCCATTGGCATCTTATTCGCTATACTCCATTTGTCATCTACTGCATATTATATTTTTGAGTGGCCGATATTTCGAAAGTTTGCGCAGGCGAGGTTCATTATATAACAAAGTTGAAGAAGCCTTGACTGTACGAAGAAAAAAGAAAACTAAAACACCGAACGGACACACCGCCAGTGGGCGAACCTTTCTAAACTCAAAACCAAACATCCATTCGAGTCGTTCGCATATCATAACACCTCCAATTTGTTCGAGTCCAGGCGGCCACAAAAAGATAAAGGAGCATAAAAAATAAAAGTTCGTGTATTACATTAAAATCGAAATCGGTCGTAGAAAGAAGTATTTTAGTGTCAATTTCCTCAACTTATTGGAATTTATTGTTGAATTAAGAGTAAATGAAAAATATACAGTTTCAACAACTCGCGAATGAATTAAGAATTAAAAATTATTCATGGGGTGACACTTGTCGATTGATATTGCATTTTAAATGGAACCGAGTCCAGATTTCTATAAAAAGCAGACGATTAGCCTGGTTCAAACGTCCTTCATATTTTATAGAGATCTGGTACTGAAATTCGAAATCCAATATCAAAACGATTCCTGTAGCGGGATAAAAACTTAAAACAGTCGAAAACTTTTAATATTAAAGAGCGATTAAAGAGCGATAAAGTAATTTTTATTTATGTTGTTTTTTTAATATTTTCATTTTGGACAGAAATTGATGGTTTTTGGAAGTGCATGAAATATATATAATGTTCCCACTTCTTTGAAACGTTAGTTTTGTTGTTGTTTCAAAGGATTGAAAAGTGATGAAGTGATTTCACTCAGAATTGCTCATCTTTTCTCTGATTGCTGCGGGGCCTCTGGTTTGTCGTATCGACCAAGGAGCAATTTTTTTCGGAGACGTGTGGGATTTTGAACACGAAATTTTTCATTTAAATTTTAGCCAGAATACTCCTTTTCAGCCTGCATCATCGTCTTTCGACTTCGAAGTATCTACAATTTTTCAGTTTAATCTGAAGGCGTTTTATGCCGTTATCATAGGCAAAATTGAAGAATTTTTTTTTCTCATGAGTAAAAAGCACTTTTTAATCGAAAACAGAGCGTGATTTTAAAGTAGAAATATTTAACTCATCACATTATATATTTTTGTCAAAATAGACTAAAAATATGGCGACGTTTAGCAATTCTCTAAAAAAGTATTTTGAAAAACTTTTTACCTCAAACAGTATTTCAGCAATAGGCTTCAAATTTTTAAGACTAAATCAACACGTGGAGTTTTGGTGAAAATTGGAATTCCGCAAAACCCTTCAATCAATCGGTAGAAGTATAAGCCTTCGAACGGATTTTTTTTTTTTTTTTTTTCATAAAAAACTTTCCAAGAATCGTTGTGTCACGTCATATTTCATATATATAGCTTAAAAAAATATATGTATATCGATCCGTCAGCAATTCTGCTATAAACACTTTTTGTCACACTTCTATGAAAACAATGCTCGAAAATTTCATTTGGCACAAGTATTTAATAATATTCCTCTAAAGTTTCAATTAAGTCTTCAATTTGAAGTGCAAATAATTTGGTTTATACTCTATGTGTGCCTTTGGAATTTAATGGGAACATAATACATTTTAAAACGGTCTCTTTTTTTGCCTTTAAGATGAGTATTCGCAGTTGGTCGGAAGGTGAACCTGTCTTTTTCGTGTTTGCACTGGATAAAATTCGTACGACGAACACCGAACGGTTTATTTCGTCATCGGTTGGAACTTTGGTGAAAGAACATTGCTCCTTGTTACGGGGCGTGAGAGTCCAAGTCTTGACGAATAACGGGCGTGCATTACCATAAGATCCATCGACCCGAAACAATCGAGAATTACTGATTGTCCATGAAGACTGCACAAGAACAAGGAATAATCGTTAAGATTTATTGGGCGGATACTTTGTCGTGCATCAGGAAACGTGAATCGGAGTAATTCAAACCCATTATTCACGAGTATTCAGCTTTTTCAATGGTCTCGTGTTGAACGGTTATTTCCGTTCGTTTTTGTCATTCGTAACGATAATACATTGAAAAACATGTTATTATTTAGCAGTTTTTTAAAACCATAATTCGTAAATCTCTTTCGAAAGAGTTTTACTGGTATTTTAAAAATGTTTCAAGTTTTATTATTGTCCGCTAACATGATGTTGAAAACTTGACAAAATCTTCCCACAGCAAATCCATAGTTTTTTAAAAATATATTATTTTAGAACATTTTTGTTTCAATATCTTTTTGTGCATTATTTATTTATAAAACTGTAACGATTGCTCGAATTTTTTTTTGTCTAAAGTAAATTACACAGAGAATAATGAGGTCAATTTGATTATATGAAAAATTGTAAAGCTTTTTTATGCAGTGAAATTTTGAATGGTGGTTAAAATTCTTAAATGCATTGTCAAGCAAATATATCCCTTCATAGGATCTCAACGGGTTATAAATCGAGGACACCATCGACTCGCAACACCTTCCAATTTTGCGACGTCAAAATATCAACGATTACGGTCTCTCGGTTGAGTGCCTTTGAAGATCCTATAATTTACTGATGACCCAGATTTTTGGCTGCATCTTCACTGATCCAGATTACGTTGCATAGGATCAGCTCGAGATTTTCGAGTCTGAGACGTTTCATAAGTGAGTATATTTCCCAAATTTTGATTGCTTACATAAAAAATAGAAAGCAACTTTATATTTATATCGATATTGAAAAAATTGTATGAATTTATAAAAATCCAAAATTCTTTTCTAATGTTTTCAATATCCATCAAAAGTGGTTTGTATGAAATTTCAAGGCCCCGTGGCAAACTATTCAAAATTCCGATATAATGCTATTATTTGCAGACTTTGATTTTTTGTTCTCAATTGCACCCTAACAGATTGTCTTGTTTATCAAAACACGTGTTTTTTTTCCTTTGAAAATGCCTAAAACTAAATTCTCAGTGAGAGAATCGTTTGTTTAAGATACGAATGATTTTAAATGAAATTTTCAATTGTACTAAGTTTGTTTCTTAATTAGTCTTGAGGACGTTTTTATTCGTATTTTTTTTTTAATTTCACAGGTGTTATCAAAGAATAACAACAATGAGAAATCACATCGGAATCTTGATGGAACGCGTTGGGAAGAAACGAACGGGAATAGCAAGATTTCGGAATTCAGCGAGCCGAAATAAGCCGTGAGAATGGCAACGGAGCCGACATAATACAATGTTAAATTTGAGTGTTTAGCCGTCCCGTGTTTTGCCCTTCCGCCTACGAAAGTAACGGGGAGCAGAGCGAATCGAAATCGGCGCTGTTCCTGAACCACCGTCTAAATTCAACGAGTAAGAAGGAGCAGAGAGAGAGCTGCGCTTCGTCGGGGAGAAACAGAAGGAGAAGGAGGAAGACGATACAGAACGGACGATGCAGTCGCGAGCTAACCAGCCGACACGTCGGACACGCAGTTTTTTCTTCTTGTTGACTTTGATCGAGCAGACACCGGTATGATGGTGATCGGAGAACGCGTTTGGACACTTTGTTCTTTCGAAACCAAGTATCGTCATAGGTGCCACGAGCAATAAAGCAAAAAAAAAGCAGCATCAAAATTCGATGAAACTAAAGACGTTAACCAACAAATTTCAAGTGTAGTTTGGCTTCAGGATATTGTCAAAAAGTTGACAAAATAATTCCTTCGCACGACCTTTCCTAACGGACATCCTTGAGGGGGATGGATATTCCGATCGATATCGCATCCTTGGAAGAATAATTAAACGTTGAAATCGCAATTGAATGAACTCCGATATTACAATGAATCTGCTTTAATGGAAGAACTTCGCCATTTTTTCCATTTACTCGTTTTTTTACTTTACTCATCCAGAGGAATTTTGAAAGAGAATTGAAAATCGTGGATAGGCGACTAATGGACGCATGTTGAAGAAAAAGAATTGTGAAAGAAGAAGCTGCTTGCGCGCATTTTTCAATGTGTTTTAAAACCGTTTGGATTCGCGAGTGTAAACGACTTTTAAAAATATCTTTGATTAATCTGTGCACATAAAACAGGACGTCGGTCAAAGAAGTCACAACTACGACGACGAGGACGTCGACGAACAATCGGACTGAGTAGAATGATTGTGAAGGACAACATGTGGAGACAGAGGCGCCTCACGGTGCCTAAGAGGTGAGAGTAGCATTCAACAGGCAATTTACTCTTCCGGGGTGTTAGAGGTATCGCGTGTAGGACTAATGGGACAAGTAAAAACGTAAAATGCAGGCAAAATCCAAACGTGGGAGCGAGAGATAAGAAATTCTGTACTAACGGCACGATGTATCTGAGGCTGAGTTTTCTTTCTCTCGCTCTCTTCTTCTCTCCTATTCTCTTTTCCTCTATTTTCATCAAGCATTCGTGTACCAAAGAGTTGATCTTGACTGCGACGTCTTCAAGAGGGAAACGTCACCAACGGTTAACCAGAGAAGAAAATTCAAGGCTCGAATGCAGGAACCAGTCTTGTCCCTTATCTCGTTCGCGAGCTTGCTCTCTTCACACTTACTATCCTATTTTCATAAACTTCATCTTCTTTCTTATATTTTTTTCGAGTTTACGGCTTTTTTCTTTTTGCTCGTTCTTGGCGATGCAATGATTTGCCTTGGCATTCGACCTACAAGGCAAAAGAGACTCGGGGAATAGATCGGGCGATAATTGGATTTCCAGAGGAGCGTGCATCCGTGCAGTACGTGTCCATGCTCTCTCGGACTCTCGTTCTCTCTTTTGCTCGCTCGAGGTTGAACCTCTATCTTGCTACGGTACACACATAACGTGGTGTTACACCCGGGGGATAGATCGAGAGGAACCCTCGTGTGTTAAGGCTCTCTCTCTCTCTCTCTTTCTCTCTCTTACACCCGCACGACCCTGAGCGTGTGTCTATGCTATAACACTAGTCACTTACTCTATGTGCCCATACGCAAGGAGGGAACCGTTCCTTCCGCATCGAGCAAGTCGTTGACACGGCTTCGAGCCTATAAAACCGATATATGATGCATTCCTCGTGTACCATGTCATTTTTTCTCGAAATTTCTCAGGCATTTTCTACTATTTATCCGTTTTATTATACTTTACCAAATACATTGGTATTTTTGTTTCCTTTTTTAAACCTTTTACTTTCATCGTTCGAAGGCTTGATCCTTCGTTCCCAAAAACAGAATGTAGTGGAATGGTTATCAAATTTTCGTACATTAAGGTATTTTCATTGAAAATAATATCTCATTACGTAGAAAGTATAAATTAACCAAAAAGTACTGCTGCATTTCTCGATGCCAATGAGCGTAATTGAAGAAATCGATAATTTTCTAAATACCATTTCATCAGTGTATACATCGAAATGAATACTTTGTCAATTGTAATTTATGGCTTTCTGCACTATAATCTACTAGAATGATTTAATGAACATTTATCATTTCTTGGCTCATCGAAATTCTCTTGTTCGTTTTATTGTGCAAAAAAAAAGTTTTCGTAAATCTTGATGCGTTGCGCAATTAACGCATGCAGTCACATGTGTATTTAGAGGTAAAATTTCAGATGTCTTGACATCCACATGAATATTCGTGACGAAACAAATGTTTTTTCTTTTTTTTTTACGAAACATAGCTCTCTACCTGTGTGATCCACGAATAAGTCGGAATTTATACTGTTTTCATTTTTAGTACGTCCTTGGTTATATAATGCCGTTTATTCAAGTGTGATCTCGTATTTTTTCATCACCGTAAATTTTCCAAATATATTACATTATTATTTTATATAAAAAAAGAAAAAAAAATAACTAGTTGGCTGATTGAGTTGGAATTCTGTGCACATGCGTATTGGACTGTTTTTCAGCAACAGTACCAGCATTGAGTCGGAATAATTGTTATGTTTTGTTTTATGACTAAAAAGTATAAGAAAAATCAATAATTCAATTTCAGCATGTCGCCATTTTGAGAAAAAAATCATTTTTCTGTCTGGTTTCTGGTACAATTGCTCACAATACTGATACAGATTAAGATGATGTTTAGTTCTTTTTTTTTCGATGCACGGAACATCTGGAACTGTGGTCGTCAATGAGAAATTTTTTCACGAGCACAGTTTCACTAAATCATACAAAACTATGAGATGTAAAATTTCCATTTTTTTTTGTTTTCAAAAATTTGCATGCGTTTTTAAATGTACAAACACATGTACGAATTAAAAAAAAAGAAACAGCTGAATAAGTTTTTAACTTATTCTACTTATTTTTACGGTATTCTAGACACCAATGCGCCGCACAACTTTTTTTCGCTAAAAACCGATGCAGTGAAAAATGTTTTAATACCCGTATCTCAACTAACTGTTTAGGTAAAAAATGTACGACTTATCGGTCGCTATATTTCACTTGACACACAATTACACAGTAAAAAAAAAAAAAAAACTTAAAAATTACCGTTACAGAATAGAAACAGGAGATGGGTCGTTAATTAATACAAAATAACATTTTTTTTTAATACAAAAAATTCCATCCGAACAATTGAATTTAATTGACAGGAAAATTTACCACTACACGAGTAAAAATTGCTCAATATTCAACCTCGTTCCCCATTTCTATTCTGAAACAGTAATTTTTGAGATTAAATGTATGTATTGAAGTAATCGATACAATATGAATATTTCAATGTCTTCATATGGCATTATTTGTTCTAATAACTCAACACCATATAATTATCCTTAATTATTCGAAACAAAACAATTATCATTGCTTCTACAATGGAAAAGAAGAAACATTCCTCCTACTGCATAATCTATCAAGTAAACGTTTTACTCCGAGGATAGTACTTATTCTTATATAGCGTGTAGCATTAAAGCTGTAGCTCAGTCAATCATTTTAAGACGGTATATATCTACGACTACCAACTATTGTGGGAATGATGTTTGTTCTCTTAGAAGAGCGTAAAAGGCCGTCAAACGGCTTAATGTTGGCGCGTGCATTCACCCAACACAACTTCGACTACATACTCGTATATTTATAAATATAGATGTACACACAATATCAGAAGATAGCTTCCCCTTTAGAAAAACATAAAAACCCGTACAGGTATACTTTGTTACAAGTACAAAAGTGGAAGTAGGTCACTCGTGAAGAATCGTTCTTGTCACCACGCGGAGGGAACTCGAGCGCGCGCACACACATCAGGTGGACCAATTATAAAATCTTGATATGCACTGGTTACTCACCAAGTGCTTCATACTCTTCACGAGCACACTTGACAGTTAGAACGCGACAATCCTCCTAATGCGTTTCCACCAATTCGTTTATTAATCCTTTTGTGCATTTTGTCCTTTTTTTTTCTTTTAATAATTCATTTACTTCACGGATATTCGCTTCAAGCATCAATATCCCAAACTCATACATGTTTCAAAGAAGGCTGACGATTATAACAAAAAAATAACAAAAATCGTTCGAGGCATTTTTGATTACCAACATAGAAAATTCTCGGGTATTTTATTTTTTTTATATGACTACCTATCTCATTTGATAACGTCTCATATTTCGCCCAGAGTTTATGCAAATAAAATGTTAGCGAAATCAAGTATAAACAAAAAAATTGGTGGCAATCAATTTCCGACGCAACAGTTGTTCAGTTTTAAAGGTTTTTTTTTTTCAATTTATTTTAAGATTCTATTGACTAGGACTTAATACAGTAAATAGATTTTCTATTACATTTTTTATCATTTTATTTCAATCATTTTATGGAGAATATTTTTCTTCCAAATCTTACATAACATACAGAGTCGACACTTTGTTCGACAATCACTTAAATCGAGGTATATGTAATAATGGAGGATGTATGATTTGAAGTATTTTTTTAGTCAAACTACAAAAAATTGTTACAGGAGGTTTCAATAATTGTCGGTAATGGTAATTAGAAACTTCGAAATTAATAACAGTTACTTTTTGTTATAAAAAATATCATTGTGTCGGTTGACCGTAATAGTCCACATAGAATTAAAATTATTTCGCTAATCATAGACTATAATGAAAAAAGTTATTGAAACAATTGAATGATAGATGCTATAATGAAAATGACATATTTGAAAAATGCACATACATACATACATCAAGACGTATCGATCTATAATATAATTGAATAAAAATACTAAAATCCTTGTTCAAAAGCATTAATACTTTGGACAAATGCATTTTCATTGAGTTGAATTGTAATTTTAGACGATCAAAATAGAAATAAAAAATAAAAAATAAAACAAAAGTGCCTGTATACAAGTGATAGGAATTTTTCACTTTTTATTTTCCAGAACGAGTGAATTGGTTGCATTGGTTGCACTGTCGAGTACGTTATTCTTATTTCTTCACACACGCGATCTTCATTCGCGGCTTCGTGAAATGGAAGTTCGTCTACAGCCAGGAGAGGGCGAAACACTTTCGGGGAATCAATTATCATCGGGTGAGTTGTTTTATTAATTTTATATTAATTTAAAAATATTTCTCCCACCAATTTTTTTGGTAAAAAAAAAAGAAAGTTTATCTCTCACGTGATTCGGAACATCTTTACGCGTCCTACAAGAGCACGTTGTGGGTGCACACAGAAAATAAGATAAAGAGAGAGAGAGAGCGAGGAGGAGAGAGGAAGAGAATTAACTGGCAGGTTTCGTGGTCGCTTCTATACCTTTGGCTTGAAACGTGTGTATGTGTACGTAAAACGTCAGAGAGGCCGAGAGAGCGGTGCGCGTCCAACGCAAAGAAGAACTCGTGACCCTTTGGCGATGATATGTATGTGTTCATGTACTTGGACGATGTACCATCGTAGTGGTCGTTTACATATACATATATATACATATACGTCAAGTATAAATGTATATAGCAATAAAAAGAAGAAGAAGAAGAAGCGGAAGAAAAAGATAAAGAAATACAAGATGAAGATGAAGAAGATCGCGATGGAAGAAATACAAGATTAAGTTGACGATGCAAAGGAAGAGAAGACTGAAGAATAAGAATAAAAAATAAGGATGGAGGAGTAGCGCCGGTGCACCGTCACTCCATTGAATTCGTAACGGTAAAGAAAAGGCCCATTTGCGTGCAATCACGATTCCAGCTAATTAGTCTATGGAGTCCCATTTTCTCGCGCTCACTCACAACACACATATAGTTCGTGTAGTGTTATTCTTGAGAGCCCTTGACTGGTGGCTTGGCGTTTAATCAACCACCGTCACCGATCGATTACACCTATGTAATTAAACACGCTGGCAATTAGTACCTAATAATAGGCACGACGAGTTCAACAGCAGCCACTGTTCGCTCCGCGCCGACGTCATGCTCTGTCTTCCCTAACATTTATCATTACTATACTATTTAATGGAGCATCAAAAAAGGGACAAGACAAATATTTCCATTTATATTTCCAATAAAATGCACTTTATCGACCACACTTTTTAATTGCAATGTTCCCATGGCTTCGTATGCTTTCAAATGAATAATAACGAATGTAACGCCGCATTAGTTCTTATCTTAACTTGAAGATTAACTCTTTTTAAATGATTTTTCTACTTCTCCTCTACTGGAAAAATCGCTATGGCAATATTTTCACCCATTCAATACACTCCAAAGAATCGTTCTGAATATTTCTATGTTCGTTTATTTTCGAATTTTTATTCGGATTTACCAGCAACACGACCCCAAATAAATAAATAGACAAATATCCGTTAAATGAAGAAAAAAAAATTTAGCTCGTGCGAGGAAGAAATTTAAATTCAAATAAGAACTCAAGTTTTTCAAACTGTATTTTATCCGTTCAATCAAAAATGTTTTAGTCTATGGCAATATTAAAAATGAAATTAAAAGGCTACAAAGGAGCTCAAGGTATACATTTGTATATGTTTATGGATTGATTTGATCTGCATGTTTTTGACGTTGGAAGGTAAGAATTTTTCCGCTGTTTAACGACGAATCGTGGCCTCCCACGGGGATAAAAGAGCCCAGAAGAGAATCTTGGAGGGTCGTCAAACTCTGGGGTTCTTGCTCAGAAGGAAATATTTCCTGCGATTATCGTGGACGAGAGAGGAAGACAGAAAGATAGAAGAGGAGGAGAGAGAGAGAGAGAGAGGCATGCGATGGTAATGGGCCGGAAAGGAAGATCGAGGACTCTGGAATATTGCTTCCTCCGTACAGTTTCGTATGCAACATCATTTTGCCAGTGCTACAAAATTGTGTATGTTGAAAAATTTGTCGAAAATAGAAATATAGCGAAAGAGTTTGAAGAATTCAGAAGAAAACATTGAAGAGAGTTGAGAGAAAAAAGCGATCGAGATAGATTCGCTTCGTTGGAATTATAGCAAGTGATTTTTCAATAACTTACTAGAATTTTTAAATCACTTGTCATGCCAATTTTGATGGGATGACTGTGAAAGGTTAAAACGAAGAATTTTTGATGAACTATTTTGATCTTGATGCAGCAATTTTGGAAAGACTCACTGGGGGATTCGTATAACTCAAGATATAAGAGAGGATTGCCTCGAGCGCCCTCAAGAGATCATCGACATAAATAGGAAGAAGCAACGCGAAAGGTTTTGCTGTTGTACAGGGCGAATTTCCTCTAGAATTTATCGCGTTTTCCTTGGTGCATCACGATAATCGATTTGGCCTCCGGACAATCGGTACCGCGGTCTTTCTCGAGCAGGCTCGAATCGTCCTACAGCAAAAGAGCGGAAGAGGAATCAACGGCGAGAATATTGAAGGTTTCGAATATATCTCAGCACAAAAGCTTCCCAAGCTCTGGAATCTCAATCCTTGTTGCGAACAAAAAAGTGGCTAGTTATTCTCGCGAAAGATGAACAACTGCAAAATAAAAATAAATAAATAAATGTCGAGAAAAAATAGAAAACGAAAAAAAAAAAAAAACAGCAACTGGATGCCGTTTTTTTTCTTCACTGATATTCGTTGAGTCAGAGTTCTCGTCCGCAACGAGGCGTTCAACTCTGCACGGAGGTAATAAAGAAGAGAACATCGTCCGAAAGGCGCAAAGACAGCACCTTTCTCCTTTCACGAGAAGGCATTTTTTTTCCATTATTTCATTATTTTTTCTTCACGTCTCTTCACGTTCGTGCCTTACCCAAAAGGGGCAACATTATCGCTCCTGATACAAGGATTATCGTTGACACTGAATTACGTCGACATACATCGGAGCTCTTTCCCTTTAAAGGAAATACAATTACGCGAGGGAATCTGGTAAAACGTTCGTGACCGCTGCCGCGAAACCCGGAGGAGGAAGAAGGAAGAAAATGAACCGCTCTAACTGTGACCGCTTAGTTTTACGCATTTCACCGCAGCCTGCTGCGTGTATCTCGTTTATTTACTGACCACTGGACGCGAGAACGTCAACCCTTTCGAAAGGTGCACGTGAAAAGTCCATTAAGGATGTGTAGTCTGTACAGTCAAGTACGAAACTCCATTTTTTCACGCGGATACCAAACCCAAATAACTATTTTCGTTAACGTATAATAGAGATTTATACGAAAAAAATATTATGTCAATTCTTTAACGATAATTTACAGGGACAATCATATTCGACATTTACCACAAACTTTGTTGCCTGATATTTAGTGAACAAACAGAAAAAAAACTCGTCACATAGAAAAGATGAATGAGTGAACTTGAAAGAAAAAAGAAAAAAAATTACTATCGTTACTAGAGCTTTATGACTGATAGTCTGTTTGTTTTGTTTTTTTTCCAGATATCAATCCAATTTGATGGTGTTAGTTAATGAAAAGAAATTTTGAATACGGCTGTATACTTTAAACGGTTATTTTCAAACATGCGCATCTCATTTATATTTTCATTGCTATCGCCAAGTACGCGGAAGAAAATTATAGCTCTTTAGCGCTACTGATGACCCTCCCAGCTGTAGAGATGGATCGTTGAGTTAACCAGCAATTGCTCTCAACCGAATCCACGTGTAAAACTCGTACATGATTTTTTAAAATTTATTTATCTCGTTTTAAACACGAAATAGAACGTTGGGCATCGCGTAATCGTCACTGGAGTGTTTACACCCGCTACGTGCGTCCCTGAAAAAAAAAAAACGTAGGTGCAATTTTAATAAATTGCATCGTGAAAATCAGGCCAGCATCGAATACAATAGGTTTGCTATTGTGTTGCATGAACGCTTAGCATGCGAGGGAACCTGAATTATCATTAGAGGAAAAAAAAATAGTTTCGCTGCTTGGCACAGATTGCGTGTACAAATCTTACGGTTTGTGTTTATACGTGTATCAAAATGGTCACGAAGTGTCCTGGGCAAACGGTTAACTCACGCACGTGCTTTTCTTCTTCATCATCATCTTCTGTTTCTTCTTTTCTATACTTCAATTCGTTCTGTATCATCGACCTCGTCGTTATATCTTTTCAATTCTATACCTACCATGAGAAAATACCATTATTATGTATTTAGAGATCGTGTTTTAAATATTTCGCACTCGTATACTTATGTATAAATCCTCCAATGACTCCTCAGCTATCATGTAAATTACCGTCGTAGACTCACTACGTTTAACGAGTGCGTGCCGAAAGGAAGATCTTGAAAGCAACAACGCTTCATTTATACAGAGAATATATATATATTAACAAATAATACAGGAAGTGACTCTTTGGTTTTGGAAAAAAAAATAAAAACGATTGTGAACCGTAGATAGTTAATCGATGGTATTAAGTACAAATTATGGTAGAGTTTAAATCTTTGGCATGCAACAAAATTTTTGTCATTATTAACGATTGTAGATCCAGTGTTTGGCTCCTGTTTGTATATGATTGGACGACCTTTTTTAGGATTTCAAAACTACAAAAATCTGCGACGAAAATTGGATTGATTTAAAAAATGATTTATTTATCTATTTACAAATGACTATAACAATATCGTTTGTTGCATTCCAACGATGTAAACTGCAATACCATTACAAAATCTTTGGTGCCTATTGAGTTTGGGAAAAAATTACCATTCTGGTGTTCACTGTAGTTTCGTGAAAATTTATTTGTTTTTATGAAAAAAAAAGAGTACAGTTTAATAATAAATAAACTGGAAAAAAAGAGGTGGGAAAACGCAAATCCAATCATGACACATAATGAATTAATTGGAGTTTCGTTTCCGGAATGAATGATGATGAGGGCCGTTGAGAAGCTGAGAAACATTCGAGAGCGATCGACAAAGCCATCTGAGGGACATTGTATTTCCTAGTCCAGGTTCGCGGCCGTTCCCACACCAACAGAGGGAAAAGAGAGCAATAAAAAAAGTGACGGAACATTACAGAAGAGATTGGCCGAGCGTGGAGAATATACGAACGAAGAACTGTGATAACTTCGAGAAGTATAACTCACCCTCTCTTCGAGCTATTTCTATTCTTCACCGTCATCCAGAGTTAGTTGGAGCAAAAAATTCGAAGTAAATTGCACTACTGAAGGAGAAAGAAAGAAAAAAAAGATCTTGCCCAAGATTAGAGATTCCCAACACTCTTGCAGTGCTATGAAACAAATTGAAAAATTAGTCCGTTCAGTTTGGATCGAGCGGAAATGAAGCAAAGTGAGAAGCTATTTGCGGATATCCCGCCTGTTTGTATACATTCATAGAGACTCCTTTTTTTCGTTTCTTTGCTCGTCTCGCCTTGACTTGGTTGAGTCTCAGCGAGACGTGATTGTTCCTCATCGGACCTTGCACTTGCTCGAGTAACGAGTTTTATTCTATAGCACATTGCAAGAAGAGAATGGCACAGTCTGCATTGGAGTTGGGAACGGTGCATCACGCCAAGATCCCTTTCCGTGTACCACGAGAGTCGTACCAATACATACTTCATGTGGGAAAGATGAAAGTTCTCTTCGTTCATCGTCTTCCCTTCTCCTCTTTGGGCGTTCCGACCAATTAAACCACGAGATCGACACTATCACTATTTCTTATTCCTCTTCTCCTTATTCTCACATTTCTTCTTGTAACACTTTGCTCATTTTGGCTTCGTCACACTCTCCAACGACTTTTGCTTGCATCTTCGTCGCTGTTTCTTCTTCTTTCTTTTCATTCATCCAATACAACGTCCTCCACACCCCGATTCACGAAGTTCCGGATCAACGAATCTACCGTGCCGTTTTTTTTATTTATATTTATTTTCGTATCGCGCCTTGAAGATGTTCGAACATTTGCTTTGTGGAACTACGTGCTTCATTGTATACGCGATTAAAGCCACGAGGATTTATTAAATGTAATTTGTCACATGTGAGAAACTCGATGAGCTATCAGTTTTGGAAGAAAGCTTGAGTTTCATTCGATCGACATATTCACTTTCCCCTAAGAAGAATAGACTTTGATATACGAGGAATTACAAAATGTACAGCGTTAACAAAGAATGACTCGTTCAAGTCCTCGGGCTATAATGTTAAATAATATTCAGAAAGTAAAATACTTCACGAAGAAAATATTATAGAGGACGTACAACGATCTAAAGAAAATGGTTAAAAATTTATATATAAATTGTCGTGTGTATGGAAAATATATTCCGACACGACAGAGATTGACCGTTTGTGACCACATGCACATAAAATTAATCCTCGTAACTCTTATTCTCGCTCGGTGAAAACGGCCTCGGCGCGCACGCGCGCCCTCGTTGCGTGCATACTGAACAGATAATAAAAATAAAAATCAAAACAGTGATGCATGCAAACTCTTATTTGTATGTAAAAATCTCTTTCACTGGGATATTCACGTGTACCCGCTGCGAGCATCAACGCGGATGGACGAGTTTCCTCCTTGCAAGAAAGACTCTCTCTCTCTCTTTTCCTTCGTACGATATAATCTCACCCTTCACTTATTAGAATGTATGCGGAATTCTGATTCTCCATATGCTCCTCATCAATTCCGTTTGGAAACCTCGATCGAATATTCAATTCACTCGCACTATTTATTTTTCGTTTGAAAAAATCGTTACAAATACGTGGATATATGCTAAATTTTCATTCGTCCATTAGTATGAACGTTTATTGTTAATTTATTAGTACTTTCGCCTAAAGCTGTTCTTCACCAGCGATGTAATCTCTTTAGTCGAGATATTCGCACCATAGCGTTTTGGACGTTTGAATTAACCGGATAATTTCATATTCATTCAAATTTTATGAATTTCGCATTAAATGAGATCTCAATCGAAAAATTATCATTACCCTTGTATCTTATTTCAAACGAGCAGGAAGAAATGATTTTTAAACGACACTATATACAGCAAATCAAATTACGCCGTTCATAGAAATTTTTATAGAAGTTTTTACGAGTTTGAAGATTTCTCAATACTAAATTTTGTACTAAAAGTGTAAGTTCCAAATGAAGTAATTATTGATAATTTGACCTTTAAAAAGATGATTTGGAGCAGGTAAAAGGAAGAGAAAATAGAGGCACAATGTTTCAAAA
Organism: Campoletis raptor; assembly: GCA_948107755.1. Taxonomy (NCBI): domain Eukaryota; kingdom Metazoa; phylum Arthropoda; class Insecta; order Hymenoptera; family Ichneumonidae; genus Campoletis; species Campoletis raptor. The sequence continues at coordinate 26,727,493 of OX403622.1, read as the reverse complement.
GGATTCATTTTTATTTTATAAGTAGACAGTTTTACGTCATATTTTTTATTCACTTTGACCTGTTCAGTCATTACAGACCATAAATTGTCCTTCATTTTTAAATTGACTATTAAAACAAGAGAAAAGTTCTTCTTATCAGCCATCAATTTACTAAAACGGATGAGGGAAATTTTTTTAACTACACTTTATAATTTTGTCATTTTTTTCACGAAGTCCTTCACAGCCAACGGACAATTGAGACGTTTTCTCTCGTCGACCGAGTTGCTGTGAGAAACAAAACAATTTGCAGTTTTCTAATTTCTTCTGAGATTCGCAATTTTCCAGAACATATTCTTTTCTCGTTTTAAGTAGAATTTTCACACAGAGAGACATCAAGGTACTCTTTTTTTAAAATATTCTTTCATTTTATAATGAATATTTCATTTAAAAAAAATTATGTATCGAAACTAGTTGTTTCGACATTTCGGTAAGTCAAATTCCATTTATTTTTTCGTGTCTTATAAGGCGATCAATCAAACCACACGTGCGCTCTCACAAAGCACTTGTACGTTTTTATTTCTTTTTATTATTGTGCAATTAATCAAATAATGTATTCTATAGATTATTATAAATGTATATTAATGATGAAACTCTGCATTAAAAAGTTATCGTCTCTAGAAATGAGAAAGAAAAAGTGAATAAAAAAGAGGAAGAGAAAGAAGTCGAAGATCATTGACCGAGTTCTCAATCGAATTTTAAATGTTTGTGTTACAGAGGATGGACATCCTGGGCAAACTGGAAATTCAGGGCCAGCCACAAACAACGGCCCTTTCACGTATCAAAATCTGCAGAGACAAACGAGTACAGAATCGGTAATTTTAATGAGCATTTATGCGCGTATTTTCTACACGGGAACTGGTGCATTTTCGTACAATAGGAAAGAAAAATGTGAAGATTATATGTACGATTATTCTACAAGATAAATATTCCCAACGAGACAACGTATACAAAATAACAAATTGATAAAGAAGAAACGAGACTCGTTAATTATTGTTACAATCTAGGCTGATGCCTTGGTGCGATCGTTCATTGTGTTTTGTTCCTATTTGAGGGTCTATCGTCAGCTGCTCCTTATTACAGTGCATAATTGTGCGTACTCGTTCCACATACGCGATTCATGCAAACACTTCCATGCACAACTCATTGATATACTATGAAAAATCAGTATTCTTCCATTATTTTTATTTCTTCTATCTATTTATCTCGGTGTTATTTCGTTATTTTATTATTACGATTCCCTTACCTTATATAATCGTTGAGAGGACTTTTTACTCATAAATATTAATTATCATTATTCGTACTACGGCAGATCGGGATATGTTTGAATAATAAGTGTATAGATTATCTCGTAAAGAAAATAACGATAATCGTTGGGTTTGATGCTAAAATTGTTTTTAATTTTTTAATTCTTCAAATAAATAATCTCCCAACTAGGACTACTCACCATTCCATTTCTTGAAATGTACTACAAGCTTAGAACTTTTATTGTAAAACAAAATGAGCTGAAACAATAATTTTATTTAATAGGAAAATATCTCATTGTTATGATTGGGAAGTTCATTTGTTTTGTAATGAAAATTCTGATTTTCATTTTGTCTCTCATGTGTAAAATCTTAGAGGACAAATCGAGGAAAACTTGAAATCTCTTCACAAAGGGAACAATTTTTCTTTTTCTTATCTCATTTCTTTCTAGCGAGTATTATAAAACTTCTCTCTTTCTTGTAACATGTGTGATAAGTCTGTCATTAGGCCTGCTGTGAAGTTGGAACAGTGCTAATGAGTTCACATCATTGGTAACGAGCCTAACATTGCACAAGCTTTCTCACACTCCTTATGGATGAAAAGAGTTCGTAGTATTTTCGATCTATTTTTTCATTCATGAAACTGTATTTAAAAAAACACACACACACGCACACACACAAATTGACGAAAACAAGATTCTGGCAATTTTGTGTCCAAGATATGATCAGATTTATTATGAATGAAACTATCAGTCATACAAAAATACAATTGTATTTTATAAATTCTTTCTTTTTTTTTTCAACATAAACAATAGTCTGTGAATTTCAACGTCTGTGAAAAAGCGACAAGTATCAATGAAATTTAAATAATTGCAGGCCTATTACATTTGGTATAAATTAATGTTCAGCCTCTCCTTCCTTTCTATTATTTGTTGGCTACGGTATGCGATTGTGGGGCCTGAGAGCATTCTAAATAATTATTAACGGTGCAATATTAATTATATGATACAGTTTAATGAATAATTATATCTATGATCGTGGAACAAGGCATCATGAATGATATTCGTGATACGAAGTGTGACGAAGGTCTACAAAAAGCATTGATTTAGGGAGTCTCATGTCTGATTGGAATCGAAAAAACTCGAAATATCGAATATATTTTGAATATTTTGAAATAAAATTTTGATCCCGATGTTTCAGATTTGGCTGATGTAAAATGAAAACATCAAAAAAATTTTTTTTTTTTTAGATAAGCGAAATCTAAGAAATGGTAGTCACTGCAAATGCATTTTTTGTTCGAGGAATCCCTTTAAAACTTTACTATTTTAACAAATTTTGTTTTGAAAAAATTATTGAATACTCATCGAAGTATATTTTATACGTGATCAGTCGTTAAATATTATTTGCATGAAAAAAAAAAGTTTAACAAACCCCTGGTTTTCTAGATTTCTACCTGACGTAAGCCTTTAACTCGCAACTCATTCCAATCGAGAATCAAAAATAGACCTGAGGAGAAAAAACTTTGATGAAGGAAAGTGGATTCTTATGAAAATTTACGTAAATCTTTTCCATAAATTCAGAGAATCTTACTTTTTGAAATCATAAATCTTTCAACTATGTTTCCCTCCCAGAACTCTGAGTGAATATGTTTTTTTTTGTTATATAAAACATCTGCGAGCGTGTAAAATTCACGTAGTTGGATTGAACCGTCATTGCAATTATCCAATTTTGTAAAAACAATTAAACCTCGACTACTGTAGCGTGTAATTATTTCTCGCAAGCACTTTAGATTATTTTTACGATGAAATGACACAGAAGTCTTGGTCCAATAATTTGTGCATTACTTCGTTACATGTTACAGTAAATATGTATATACAGAGGAACACGAGAGAGTGGCTTAAAACGGTAAATCGACACCGGGCCTGACCTTCCGGAGAAGCCAGATCCGTCTCTCACTCTTTTTAAATATGTCTTAAATTAACGCGTTTTTCTCTGCTTTTTAAAACTAAAATATATCGGGTTCAGTAGAAAGTCCAAATGTGATAAAAACTGGTCCTTTTTCGTTTAAGATTCAAATGAAATATAATCACATTAGTGACTCGAATTTAATTATATTTCACAATGATGGTAATAGCTTTTAAAAACTAGGAAGAAATAGGTAACTACATGGTAGTTACAAAAAACAGTTAACGATCATAACGTTAGTAAATTTTACCGAACAATTCGAGCAGTGGCGTTTACTCAATTTCTAACATCTCCAATTACTCACGATTCTTAAGATGTAACGTAGATTTAATTATGATGAAAGAATTGAAAGTTTGGCTCAAAAATTTTAAATCAACGTTACGTATTCTTCGCATTAAATATAAATATTGAAAGTAGTTTTCGTATTTTCGAAACTCTTTAGAAATATGTTGTTTTAAGAAGTTATTGATTATTAGTTGACGATTTTTGAAACAACATAATATAAATTTTCTGTAGAGAATCATATTGATTAATCATTTCTAGACTGTTTGTAAGTTGTTTTTTTTGCACAGCCTGAAAAATATAGTTCATTATTAATGCATAAGTATATAATTGTTTGTTTCAAGAAACGATTAGGCTTGATGAATTTTTCCCCGACAGATCGTAAGTTGAAATGGATCGAGCGCGCTTGTATGAGGTCACACACAGTCTAGCCATTTACTGTTTTATTGCCCCTCTTTGCTGTGTGCCAATTCCAGAACGATAGTTACGCCCGAGATACTCATCGAGTTTGCGAGCAACGGCGTTTTTCTTTCCGTTCAATGAGACGTCTTCTTTTTTTCGCCATTTAGAAAGCGTAGTTCATATTGGTAAAGAGAAAGAGAGGAAAATATATGGTATGTTTGTACAGCAATGATTTCTGTTGATTTTGTCAGACGAACGAACCACCTGAGAGACTGGACATCGACGCTTTAAACAACACGAGGCGAGCCGACAAACACGTACTCTTCTTCAATCGTGTACCAAAAGTTGGATCTCAAACCTTCATGCAATTGCTCAGACGACTGTCACTGAGAAATGTTTTTTCATTTAACAGAGATCAAGTTCAAAGAGTCGAGACGATACGTCTTGCTCCTTACGAACAGGTAATACTTGCCTTTTGATTCCTCAAATTGCTAGAGTTATTTTTATTAAATATAAACCAACAAAATATCTATTTAACAATGGAATCCATAGCAATTTCAATGCAAACGATTCAAATTTTGTAAATTAATTAAAATGAGAGTAAAATAATTAGAAATTGCAGTCCTCGGATAATTTAATTTTAATTACATGAAAGTACATCAAATTCATATGAGTCTTGACTGAAGGTTAATTCGATTTATTCTGTTTACGAAGCTTTAAATTCTTAGGAATTAATTAAATTCTGTCCCTGCGCTTGTTGCTCAAGGAAATTGTTGATTTTCATTTTATTTTTCATTCAACAATCAGGAAGAAGATTTTCAAACGACTTTGATATAGTTATAGTTAATCCTATTTCCATTTTGTATACAGCGTCAACTGGTCAGACTGGTCAACAGCTATGCCGAGCCATCAGTTTATGTGAAGCACGTTTGCTTCACTAACTTTACAGAGTGAGTCCTTGATATGTTTTATTATATTATGAATAACGATGAGCCTGCTCGAAATAAAATTGTAATCTTCCTGATGCATTATGCAAACGAGCTTTCTCCACGTTTTTTTTAACACTCTTGTGAAAACATGACAAGATCTCATAATGAAAATAACAATATTAGCAATATAAACACCAAAGAAATTCTTCAACGAAAGATTCCACAACATTCAGCAATTTTTTCGATACCCAAACAAATACTGACTACAAGCGTGTTTACTGACTTCTTCCTAGATAACTCGAGGCTGTACTTTCTGTGGAAAGTTTTCATGTCACAATTGAAAGGATTTCAATGTTTTTTTTTTTTTTTTTTTTTTTTTTTTTTTTTTAACAGAGGAATATTCAACAGTCCAATTGATTTTTGCTTTTTCATAGAAAACTTTTCGTTCACTTCTCTTTTTCGAGTTTTTTTCAAAAAGAAATCGACAAAAAAACTCAAATTTCAATTGCCTGACAATCAATAGTCTTCTCGGATGCTACATTATGAAAATATAATCTCACAAATGCATGACAAGATTATTACTGAAACAACATGCTCCCGAAAATTCATACAGGTTCAATATGCCACAACCGATTTACATGAACGTCGTTCGAGATCCAGTGGAGCGAGTGATATCGTGGTATTATTACGTCAGAGCACCATGGTATTATGTCGAGAGGAAACAAATATTTCCGGATCTGCCGTTGCCTGATCCCGAATGGTTGAAGAAGGATTTCGAGACTTGCGTTTTAGCCGGTGATCGAGAGTGTCGTTACGTCGAGGGAGAATTTCACGAAGGCATTGGCGACCATCGACGTCAAACATTATTTTTTTGCGGACACAGCGAAAAGTGCACGTTAGTTCCAACACTTGTCACAGACCGTAGACTTTCTTTTTCATTTTGTTCCCATATTTCATTTGTTTTTCTTTTTTTTTTTATCTCCTCAGGCCTTTCAACACGGTCGGTGCTCTCGAGAGAGCAAAATTGTCGGTTGAAAAACACTACGCAGTTGTGGGAGTTCTCGAAGACATGAATACAACCCTCGCTGTATTGGAAAATTATATACCCCAGTTCTTCGAAGGTGCTACTGAATTATATTGGGGTAAGTTGACCATAACATCTTGAAATGTAATTTAATATTTATTTAAGTTAAAAAGGACAAATTTCAAAAAATTGCAAGTTCCATTTACACGCAACGATCATACATTTGAATGTATTGTTACGTCCCCATGAGCTTATCGGAGTTAGAGAAAACGCAATACTTTTACAACAGGCAACATTTTTATAAAATATAAAATTATAAATCGAATATTCAATCCTTTATTGAAGACCCTTGAGTTTGGCCACTTCATTAACAAACTGGGTCAATTCGACCCGAAGCTCAATTCATTTATTTTCACTCTATATTATATGTGACCCCAAGTTACGCAGACGTTTGCCGGTCACGCTATTTCCCAACCTTTTTATTCCATTGAAACTTACAGTCGCTACCGCGTCTCTTGATAAATTTTCATTCATAAAGTGATTTTTGTGATAAGGAAGATATGAAAAGAGAGAATTTTTCTGCATTTAAAATGAAAACATGTTTCCTTATCAGTCTCTCGTAAACAAGGTGATGTTTTAATTTATAAATTGCACGTGCAATGTTGTACGTGTATGTGTGTTTTATAAATATGACTTTTTAATTGGTAAACTTTTATGTATTTGCCCACAGACGAGATGAACTCGTTCAAAAGGATAAACCGCAACTCATTTAAGCCACCGGTTAGCGAGGAGGTCAAAGATATCGTGAGAAGAAATTTCACGAGAGAAATCGAGTTTTATCAATTCTGCAAGCAACGACTTCACAGGCAACTTAGAGCTATTAAGCTTACAAATTCACAGCCAACGATGGATACGAATACCAATCTACTTTGAGCGAGTGTACTTTTTTGTGTTAATTTTCGTTTTTTTTTTCGAAGACAAACTACGTAAAGTGACGAAAATGGAAGAAGCCTGGACATTAAATGTGATATAGAGAACAAATATTATATTATAGAAAACGGCACGCCGAGAAAAGGAAAACTTTTGTAAATGAAACAGAGATTAAAGAGCATTAAACACTTTTAAAGAGAGAGACAGAGAGAGAGAGTTAATGAAATTTATTTCGTCAAAAAAATAGCTTGCAAAAATGAATTCTACTCAAAAATTTGTCTGGAAATTGGATGCAACGTAAGATTAAGGTACAATCGTCTATGACACAGGATTCAAATGGTATAAATTTTGTTTTAACGAAAATTTGTCGACTTACTCTAATGTTTCATTGGACCAAATGATTTTTATTTCACTTGAGAGAACCGGAGGATGCGAGGGAGAAGTGTCACGTGTATGTGACGAGGCAAAAATCATTGAAGAAGAAAAAGTGCCAAGTTAAATCTAAATTTATCGTGATTTGTCATCGGACAATCGTAAATGAGTGCTAAGTTGCGATAGTCTCGTAGCCCTCGTTATAATACGTTTTCCGCGATTCGATCGTGTGTGCGTGTCACGCGATTAAATCAGAGGTCGGTCGACAGGTCGTAGAGATAAACAAGCAGAGGAGAGAGAAAAGGAATAAAGGATGGAAGAGAAAGAAAAAAAGATGCAAAAGGTGATCGCTATTTTCGGAAGGATAAACAGTAAAAAAGCTTTCTTTCTTTCAGCCTCTCATTGTTTTTTTAATCTCGTAAGGTTTTTTAATTTTATTGTCTTAATAACACGTAGAACAACGTACAGATAAATATATTTATATAATAATAATAATGTTTATTACACGTACACTATTAATAGTTGTATATGAATATGTTTTTTTCGTTTCTACTTTTTTTTTTTAAATTGCATATTCGTTGCCTCATTCGCGACTGAATTCTTTCCCTCAATCTTGAAAATATATTAGCACCACGATGTCGTGAGAAGAATATATAGTAACGTGATAATAAAAATTATTTATACAATTGTAATAGGGAAGTTTTGAGCCAACCAATATGACGCAGCGTTTCAATGATTCACGTTTTGTAAAACATGTGTGTGTGTGAGTGTGTGGGTGTGTCTGTGTGTGCTTGTTACATATATATACAAACATGTAGTATATTAATTGGTAAAAGGCCAGTCAAAAATTCAACTCATCGTCATGCAATTTTATCTCCCTTGCATTGATTGTGCTATATATATTTTGCAGACTTCTTGGGCGGATTCGTCATAATTGTTTATTTCGATGATTAGATTTCTTCTGGTTCGAGCTTCAGAAAAGCCGAGTAAAAAAATATGGCATCGTTTCAACATCACCTGCTCTCTGTTTCACACACGCTCTTTCTCTCTCTCTCTCTCCCTTGATCACCTATCGTTTCATCGCATTCCTCTGAAACGCTTTGGAAATCAAAGGTGCGAATAACCTCGATATAATTTTCATTACAAAATATTGTGTGACATATGTATCAGGAAAATAACAAATAGTAAAATCTGTAGTTATATCGATCGAGGCGTTTTTCAGGTACAAATTTCTTTGTTCGATCGTGCTATTTATTTGAAGATCCGAGAACTCGCGACATAATAGCGAGTGATACGATAAATGATGTCGAAGAAAAAAAAATAACATTAAAAAAAAGGAAACAAACAGTTGCTCTGAACGAGGCTACAAAACGTGTTATTGACGAGATCTAACAACGAGTCCAACGAGACTTAATTAATTACAAGTTATATGTATAAATGACAAGAAAAGAAATAGTAACTACCATGACATATTTTTTAGATTTACAATTCATTGATTTACCCTTAACGCTGGGTTACATATACATAGTCATTCGATTAACCGATCCCAACAGGAAGGAACAAAAAAAAACGTGTATAAAGTTTATTGCATCAACAAGGCTCCCAACACTCACTTTTTCTTCATTTGAGACTTCTATCATAGAAGTGTAAAAACTAACAACAATTATCAGTCCTGTGTAACAGAGACGAGCTCAATGTTCAATTAGTGGCCGCTATATCAGACTTTGAACGATTTTATTTTTATTTTGTTGATAATTTAAAAAACGTAACTGTAGTGTTTTGCTATACCGAACACAAGTCGTTGCTCAGTCGATAAAAATAGTCATTTCTGTCGTTTCTGCCAAAAAACGTCGACGCAGTTGCAAAACTAAGCTGCGAACTACGTTTTTTCAATTATAACGAAACGTTACAAGCCTGGAACATCCTTCTTAATTAAGCCAACACTTAAGCCCGTCTGCTATCAAGAATTGAGGAGATTTACGGCATATCCATATATTCACGAGATCGGCAAACATTGCGATACCGATTTTTCGTTCGGTCACTTATTCAAAGTCATACAACAAGTTCTATACATAGTATTTTGTTCGTAACGCCTCGTAGTATTTTTTATTTATCATTCGTCATGTTGTATCGTATTTTAATATATTGATCCTATGTGATCAATCACAAATATATATATAATCTATAAAAAAAAGAAAAAACTGAACTTCGTCGATCCGAGCTGGCTTTAACGTAGAATTTGACAAATTGTGGTCATGCTTTTGATAACAATCGGTAAATAGGGTAAAATTAAATGAAACATAATGCCACAGCGCAGATCGGTGATTTTACGTAAGAATTGAAACGTAACCATAACTTCGTTCAATAACATCGTTATCATCATCACATTATATTTGATCGATTAACACATATTCATTATCGTCTCAATAGTTATTTCTTATTACTGTCACAACGTTATTTCCATGATCAATAATTGATAATAATGATGCTATTTTCATGATCAATAATTTTTCCTTTAAATTTCATCATCATAATCATAATCAGCGCAAACGTTAAAACTTGTTACTTTCTAAAAATAATAATTTATACAATACGATGTAAATTTTTGGACAATAGGCCAACGATGTCAAAGGAATATTCGTTCCATTAAAAAATGTGCACTTTTGGATCGGTATTTTGTTATCTTGTGTTAAGAACCATAACGTTCAATTTTATCTTCGGTTACGATCACGATAATGAGAACAGTTTCGATTTATTCGATGTTATCTATAATTGTTTGGATTCAGTAAAAAGTTGGAGACCATTCGTGACTATTGCAATGAGACATGGATTGGGAAATAGGTGCCGTTAAGTTCGTTGAGTTCGTGATTGGTATATAACCGGTATTGTTCGACGTAGAGGGTAAACATTGGAAGCAATAATTAATACCGCTATTATTGTCCCAGTACTGCGAGCCTTTGCACTGGAAACGCACAGCCAGTTCGAGCCTTTGGCCAATTTTTAATGTGTGACAGTACAAATGAAAGTTAAATTTGTCGCTAAAACCGTCGCAAGAATTGGGAACGTAGATCGCTTGTAAATCGCTGAAATTTCGCCAGCTATCGAGGGTGTAACGAACGTGTACGGATTTGTGAAAATCAAGATTGCGAACCCTGACGGTACCGTGTATGGCCAAATTTATTGGATCCTCAACGACAACATTTTCCAAGCAAACTAGTCGTTCGCGTACTTGATCGAGAAAAGATGACGAGCCACCGGGTTGTTGAAACAACGGTACCAATATTCTATCGAGTTTTATACCGTTTGGAAGACTGCGTGGCATCGTCGCGGCGTACAACGGTGTCGTAAAAGTGGCTGGTCCGGTACCCCAAAAATTCACAGGGCTGGTATCTTTATGAAACTTGTCGTCGTAAATTAAATCGGAATAAGCGGAGTTCGGGATCTTTGGTATCTCGTCGAGAAACGTTCGAACGTCTGCAAGATCAAGACCCAGAACATCTGCGAAACGGACTATTTTTTTTCTTCCTGGAGTTCCCGGAGGAGTTTTGCCAGTTTTTAAGGACGAACATCTTCGTATTCGTTGCGATCTGTCAACTTCCTCCTCCTCTTCCTCCTCTGGTTCGTCTCCTTGTACTTCTTCCTCGTCTTCTTTTTCGGAGTTTTCTTTTCCATCGTCTGAATTCTTATCATCACTCTCGTTTTCTACTTTTCTGTCTATTGCCCGTTGCTCTTCCTCGTCTTGGAAGTTTGATGGGTTTTTGGGTGTTTGGTTTTTATGGATGTGCGGACTGGTTGCTATTCTTTCGAGTAATCGTGTCATATCACCACTTGTCCCAGAGCCACCATTCGTATCTTCTATTCGAACATTAACTTCGTTCTTCTTGAGACTTTCCTCGGAAGTTACGATTCTTTCGTCCGTTGGACATTCGATCACAAGAGCACCAGGTATCTCGATACTGCTCCTATATGGCGACTGATTATTTTCAAGATTCGTCGGATCTAAATTAATGTCATTGGTCGATAAAATAACCAGATTTACGTCATCCACCTCGTCGACGTTGTTCGAGATGGATGAGTTCCCGGTGATTTCTGAATCCGAGTGTGACTTCGATAGTGATTTTTGAAGACACGAAGAAACTGGAGCTATCAAGCACACGCTGGGATCATCTTGAAGAGACAAAGTACTTTCGTCAAAGGTGCTCCAAAGAGATTCGTGACTAGGAGAGGTTGTCGTCTCGAGGGAACTCTTATTGCCGTTGAGTGATTCTTCGGAACTCGGTGTAAAGCCTGTTTCCGGTATTCTCGTATTTGTCTCGTCAACATCAGGATTAGTTGACGAAGAACTTGACTCTGATGTATTGTCGTCTTCGTCGCGTTCAGTTCTAACGATACGATGACTTTTTCGTCGTAAAGGATGTTTACGAATTTTGCACGTGGTAGCTCCGTCGTTCGGAAAAACTACCGAAACGATTGTTTCACTCCCGCTGGCTTGTACATTTTCTATAGTCTCAATTTCTTGATTCTCACAAGTTCTCTCGGTCTCGGACGATTCGGGATCAAAAAATATTTCGGAATTATCGGTTTCCGGCGATGTACCGGATAACGGTGAAGCGTAAACGCATCCCGATTCCGAATCTTGAAGATAATCCGGTTGCGTCGCGTTACGCGATTCGCTATGATTGAACCTACCGATTTTACGATTTACAAATATATTTGCGACATCCGCTTCACTCGCTATTTCCGCCGGTGAAGTTGTTACGTAATCATCGGTTTCTTCCGTCGCCGCTTTTTGTTTCGCATTATCGTAAAGTTCCACATCAAAATCATAATACACATCGGATTCGGAACTGTGACGCGGTTGGGAATCGAGCACGCGATCTTCCATCTGAAGAGAACACGACGACGTCGATACACTCCCTGAATTACTATTCGCTGTTGTTGTTATTGGTTTTTGTGTCGTTGGCCCGTGCAACCACGATGTCTCGTTAACTTTTTTCGACGAATCTCTTCCACCACCCAAACTCATCGGATCATCCTCCTCGTCCTCTGATGTATTAATCACTTCACCACCGAGCGAGGTTAAACGACGATGTAAACGTCGGGCGAATGATTCCGCACGACCCCTACAACTGTTCGGAAACAATGAACTGACGAAACCGCAGGATGAACCACCACTGTGAGTTTTTCCTCCTGAATCGGTACTGCCCATTTCCTCCGAATTTTTTTGCCCCGAAGACCCGTTGGGTCCCGACGTCACGTTCTTTACAGAACGATCGTTTCCTTTGCCACGTTTGACCTCCTTCTCATCGGCTCCAACACTCTGAAACCACAAATATATTCCGTTTATTTTATCATTCTTCGGATGTACGAGAGAAACGCATTTTTTACTTGTTAAGCACACGTGGCACACTTCATCCATCAATTTAAATTTTTCGAGTTCCTTCGAATCGATATAAACGCGATGCGGATGAAAACTTTGATGCTTGCGGAAAAATGCTTTAAAAACATTTTCATCCTGATGGAATGTGCAATTTCGCAAATAGAAATATCCAATTCTCCGATATCTCATGACGTCTCATCATCTCATTCGTCTTTTACTCTCATAACGACGACTTGGTTATTGGTACGATACATTGCCTTGTTTTATACTGAAAAAGTGTATTGATTGAAACAACTTTTTGTTTATTTGAAAAGACAGATTCTTGTTAATGAAATTGAGAAATTTTATACAAAAAAAAAAAATCAAAAAATCAAAGTGTGTCTGTCTTTTGTGTTAAGTTTTTGTAAAACTTGAGTTCTTTGCAAAACGCAATTTGCAGTAATCATGATGACTATACACGATTTAGCCCAAAAATACAACAATTTTTTTCCCTCCAGGGTACCAAAAAAAACCAATCTTTATCCAGATTGAATAAATTTTTATGTATTTATCACAAAATATCACAAAATATTTTTTTGTTTTTTTACTTGAAAAAAAAACTATGACGTTAAAATGTAAAAGAAATCTTAATAAGTCCAGTTAATTGTGTAAAGATGGTCTGGACAAAATTTCATTATTTTGAAAAGAAAGCATTTATGTTTAAGCGCCTGTCGGATTGAGATAAAACGTTTTTTTTATCATTGAAATTTGTTACCAATTCCTACTGGAACGTTTTTCGAAATGATATATCAAGAGTTCCTCTATCGTATAAAAATACTTTTAAAAACTCGAATTTTTTCCGTTCAGGCGTTGAACCAATCGTTTGGTCGCCGGTGAAATTCCCACTGCATAATTATACCCGGTACAGTTAAGTTTTTGAGAAAAATAAAACTTATACGATGAGGGTCGAACCTGTAACTTTTCGTTTTTTGGAAACGTGCATGTCTCTGAGAAGCTTAAGATTCAGTTTTTCGTGCTATCTCCTTGGCACTCACGGAATTGATAGAGCACCTCAAATTCCGGAGATTCTTCGATTTATAATCTTTTCAAGCTTGGATTATTCGAATGCGAGAAGAATCTCCTCCCTTATTATTAACTATTTAATTAACCCATGGACGAAGTTTGTCTCAAGAAAAATCAAGAAATTTTTCGTTATTTCGTTAAATTCCCTAATAACTTCATATTAAACCGTTTTCCCAAAACTTTATATGTTTTTATATGGACTTTATGTTTTTTTAATTCTTCAAAATCTCGCTGTTTCGATGTAGACAGAAGTGTGCAGAGTAACTTGATTTAAAATAGTCATAATTCGTTAAGTTAGTGTCGTTTTCGAGTCAAATATAAAAGTTGCAGCATCTTTAAAATATGGCGTCGAAAATGCTTCGTCCCTTTTATAACGGAGCATCAATAAATGCACACGTTATATGCAGAGGGGTCTGCAAAGAGAAGAAATGACAGAAGCAACATGGACGAGAAGAGCTCAATTTAATGGCGAGCACACGTGGGAATGGCAAGTCGTATTGTTTGTGGACCCCGAACAGTTGCTCTACCATTTGCGAGTTAAAGCGCAGATATTATTAAGTAATGGGGGGCTCTCGTCTCTGATTAGGAAAGTGGAGAGTTGGGGATTGATTGTGATAAATGTTTATCTACGTGTATGTTGACACACACACATGATACACATTTATCTACATTTTCAACTCTTGACACGCACGTGGGCGCTAATGTCGATGAACCATTAATTTTTTTATTCTCTTATTTCTCCCTGGATCATGATATCGATGAAGAAATATGTGTATTATACGAGAAGAAACTGTCTGGCTAACGATCAAAATTACAAGTGACACGTGGTCAAACGGATAAACGCATTTGATCGTCACAAACGTATACATTTGTAGTTCTTGTCACGCGCCAAACTTTGCCGTTACGTAGAAATTTATATTGCGAAAGGTGTGTACATATATACATACCGAACACACACCTCGGCTTCTCAAATATTTGCAACGTGTTGCGCAGCCGAAAAATATCTCAAGTCTGAGAGCAAAGTGGAGGATGCTCATAAATGCGATAACTCATTCGTCTCAACATTCTCAACTATGAATTAATTCGTCAGGATGGTATGAAAGCAAGAAAAAAAAACTGAATCTTTGCATGTCAACGTTTCAATTGAGCTCGTCGAAGGGAATTTTTGATATCAGTCAAAAGAAATGAAAAAAAAATAAAAGTATTTCGTGGACGTCAATGTGGAATAAAAAAAAAAAAGCTTGATGACAGCTTAACTCTTACTTGCCGCCTTGGGGTACAAAACTACCCCAGGCCTATAATATTTCTTTTTTCTTGTTTTTCCACTTTGGTTGGCTTTAGCATTTTTTTAGTGTACTTAAATTTAATTTTTGGCTATACAAAGTAAACAACCTTTTGAAAAAAGCTTTCAATATGTTCTAAAACAATTTTCAAGTCGAAATATTCAGTAGTTCATTTTTCACAACAATTTTTGTCACTGGGATACAAATCTACCCCAGAACTACTGTGAAAATCGCAATGGCAATTTGATCACAAACTGACTACACTTCCATGAAATGTACCGAATTTTTTCAAAATTTTTCGAACATTGGCTTTTGTTAAAAAAAGAGAAAAAATGAATATTTAATTTTTGAATTTTCGAGTCAATTGAATGTAGGGAAGAATGTATAGGTGAAGGAATTTAACTTGTGAAAGAGGACTGCAATAAGATACGAAGTAACAAAGAAGCAAAATATAGCCATGAATCAGTAGATAAAGTTTAATTATAAATTAGTCCGAGAAGAACACAGAGATAATAATTGTCGTAATAATCGAGTCTCATTAAAAGTAGATTAGCTCATCAACATAAACCGAAAGAGAGACAAGGATGAATGAATTGTCGCGACTGCATCAGCATAATTATTAAATCCTAGTTGGAAGAGTCTTAATTGAGGCTCAGCCAAGAAGAATTGATTTCAATAGGGAAAAAAAAAAAAACGTGAGGGAATGAAGAACGAAAAACAAGAATATCAAGAGATATCAAGAGCGTTATCGCATATTACCAATAATTGAATCTCAATAAGAAACTCTATTGACTAAAAGCTTAGCAACGATCGCAAAGTGAAAAAGATCATTTTTCACTCCAAGTGTAAGGATAAGCACAAGCAGCTGGCTCGATTCAGCTTAGAGATAAAACGGAAACGTACGAGAGACAGAGAAGGTATAAACGTCAGAGGCCAATAGCCTCGTATATTCTGATGCATCAGCTCAATACTATAGACACACACACACTCATGAACACACTAAACGAACACACGTCGCTTACGTAACGAATTACGTATCTATCAACTCGCGAGGGATTTCCTAGACGCAGCCTAGACTTCCGATAGACGGTATAAAACCCTGTACCACATATCTGCACACGCACAACCACCGCCATCTTCATCTATTACATTGTATGTTCCATATTACGTGAGTTCTTGAAAGAGTTTACTAATGCCAAACGATGATAATCTCCCACAGGTTCGATGCGACGTATAAGTTATAGTATTTGTCCATGCATCACTACCAACCATTAAAAAAAAAGTTTTTTCCTCCTGTTACTATGCACAACCGTGTGGAAAACGATACGCGACTAAAATAATATACGAATAATCTTAGACTCGTTATACTTTTTAACTTTCGTTTTTAATCTTGAAATCAATTCACAATGAGGAAAATCATTGCAATCTTTAACTTTAAAATCTAAGAAAAAATTGTACAGCGATTAAAAATAATATTTTCGTATCGAGATAGTATCGAAGTTTCCATATTGTTGCGAACGTGAAGAAAAAATGAGAAAAATTTTGTACGTTATTGGTTTGTCCCTTTTTAATTCGTGCGCACCTTTCCTCCACTTTCAGGTTTTGGGGCCCCTAAAAAAGGCTCTCTGATTATCGTATCAGCCATACCATACATAAATTTTGAGATTTGAGACATAAAAAAAAAAATTATTTCGGTGCGTTCCAACGATTTAGACTTCTTAACGAATATAGGGACCAGCAGAAACCTATTAAATCCTGTTATTGTATAAATATTCAAGGAACTATTTTTGAAAAAGAGTTTAAGTGAGAGATAAATCTATTGTTTTTTGAATCGTTATCACAAGATTGGATGAAAAAAAATCTGCATGAAAATGATGAACGACGACTCTGATCACATAACAGAATTGTTATGATGACTCGATTTTGAGGACTAACTAAATTAGCATTTTTTGGACTTTTTCAATTTAATTTGTCGAAAACTAATTTTTCCTAACGTTGGGTTTGACCGAAAACATGTAAACAAATGTGTATAAGTACCAATTTTTCTTTTTGACATAAGGAATCTCTCTCAATGTTGTGGACTTTTGTTGTGGAAATTAAAAATAATATTAAAATATTTCGATGCATTTAAAAATATTTTAATATTATTTTTAATTTATTGCAAGTCGATTTTTACAATCGGATTAGTTGAAAATGCATTTTTTTATGAAAAAGTACAAATGCGGATGATTATTATGATCAATTATATTTATGCAATTAAAAAATCAACGATAATGTTCCATGGACCATACACGAACAAAAAATGTATTACTCGTTACGGCAATATATAGTTAGATAATAAATAAAAAAAACTGTGAATAAAAGAAAAGCTCAAACTTGAATGTGATTGAAGAACGTTGTTAAAAATAATAAAATACGCATCCGCGGCTTATGCTACGGGTAAAAGAGGAAGGAGGAAAGTTGAGTGAAATAAAAAAATGGGTCTCTGGCATCACGATCGTCATTCAGATATTCCTCGCGGCCAACGTCTTAATTGAACAGTAACGATGTATGCGAGAGAGTGAAAAAAGCATATAATAAGCGTGAGCCTATCTCGACAATGCTTTGAGGTTGATGATGATAATAATTCACGTGACAGCATCGTGATGCCACGGGTATTCCTACCTATTAATGAATAATATTATGTTTAATACAATTCAAGTGCCATTTATATATTTAAAAAAAAAAAAAAATATATATATATATATATATCTTAGTTTACTGGGATTGTAATCTCTGACAAAACCGAAGAAACCACAAAATTAGATGTTTTATCTAAAAGTGGTTATTTATTGCATGATTTTCTGTATTTTCGTGTATTTACTGAGTGCATTCGTCGCAAATCCGTAAATATAGAGAACGCCCTCTGTAGAATAAAGCTATTGATAGATCCGATCTATTACGAACGAGAAGGAAATTTAACACGATGTCGTACACATAGACGCGACATCAGTGAGAGAAGATTCATTACCGAGCACGTGGAAAATCTTCAGACGTCCACACGCGCTGAGATCGAGAAACGAAGGAAAGACGAAGAAGACGAGGAATAAAAAAAAGCAATGCTTTACAGACTCAGAGAAGATCAACTTTTGGTGTCAAGGTACAGACACGTATTATCGCTTCACCTTGAATGGCTGCAACGATTGCGCCCCTCCATGTTTGCCAATAACCATCAACCTTAATGGAAACCTTCGTACTGGGCAACAGCTATTTCGCATTTTATCATCATTGTCGATTTTTCATCTTATTCCAGATAAGAAATGAGTCAGTTTTACGCGTTTTTTGTGGGGAGGAAGAAAAAGCTCGAAATTTCTAACGATAGTCTCAAGCACACGGTATGCGCAATTGTTCTGATTTCAACTGCAAAAAATACTGACAGCAGTGCATATGTTGATTTGAGTTTTGTCACAGAAATTATAATTGACCCCGAAAATCTTTCCTCGCATCTTTGAAGACAATTTTTCTTACGTTAATGGCAATTAATGTTACGTTCATTGAAATGTTTTTAAAACTTTACGACGTTTAAGGAAATGCTTCAGAAATGATCAATTATTGAAATAACACAATCTACTATAGAGTCGTAAGAAATATCTCGACATCATGACTCAAATAAATAGATTTCACATCGAAGTAACAGAGAGAATCGAATTAAAATATGCGAATATCTTCTTGACGTTTTGAATAAGTAATAAGTCAAGTTTCAAAACGATAAGAACGATAGGAAAACAAACTCAATAACAAATTATCATAAATGTTCATTTCGTGGTAAGAAAACAATACGATAAGCTTATTTTCTGCTTGGCGAAGATGTGTAACCCATGTGTACATGAATATTCTAATGTGTGAGTACTTTACTGTCACAAAAGTTTGACAAAATAGATCGGCATGCATTTTGCAAGCATTAACTTTTATGACTACCGATCTGGAAACGATTTCCTAATTAAAGAAAAAGCTCGTTCTCACTTGTGAGCAAAAGATGAATTGGTCCATACGAGATATGTCACATCCCAAAGAAGGAAAAAAATGAAGTAGCAATTTATCTTTTGCACCAATTGTTTAGAGAATTATTTTTAAGCCTCGAAAAAAAAAGTAGTTCAAACAGTCATTCATTGTGTTTTTTTTTCTAATCTAATTATTCACTTACGTAGCAGTACAGTAAAAAGAAAAATAATAATACCACAGATTGTTGATCGTCGACAAATTTGTTTCCCAGGCACTGAGGCTGGCAGGTTGAATCTCTTGCGGAATTATCATCGCTTTGCGTCATTTTTTATATATTTTTTTGTTTTTTTTTTTCACCGGGAAATTTGTGTATAACTCTTTTAGGAATCGTGAATGAAAAAAAAAAAAACAACCGAAAAATTGTAATAATACTCCATCAAACAGTTTATCTTTGTGGAATGTTCTCGTCGCACTATTGTTCCATGGTGCAAGAAACGAGTAAATAATAAACCACAACGCGCGTTTAAACGATGGTGAGTGATGGACTTCGAAGAGTATTGCTAATTGACAAAACTCGTTGGCAGTTTAATTAGTGAAATCTACAGTTTGCTTGGACGATCGGACAGTCGTGTCTCGCGTCGTCGATGTTTGAAGAACGACTCTCGCACGTTTGTAGCCGGCGATATCGCGTGTGTATCCAAGGCACTCTGCTTGGTGGTGCAGTCTACATCAGCCAATGCAAAGTCGTTGTTCGAGAGTACACTCCTCGGAGAAATGTCTACCATATTATCGTATGGCAACTGGTTGCTTCGATACAAAAAGAGAATCTCGATTCTTCTCACTTTTATTAAGAAAATAAGTCGAAGCTGAAGCTGAAGATCAAGAAGAAGAAGAAGAAGAAGAAGAAGAAGAAGAAGGAGATAAAAAACGAAGCAAAATATAGAAAAACGACTTTCTGTTTACGCACACTCGATCGTCTACAGTTTACTCTTCCTCCTCACGCTTGTATATACTTTAATGCAAAAATGTATACAGAAGAGTCAGCGGTATAACGAAAAGAGATGAGGTTTTATTTCTCTTTATTTCTATTCGTTTCTGAGCCTCTCAAATCATCGAGAAGATTCGACTGATCGGGGTCTGGTTGGAAATCACACGAAGAGCTCGTGCCTGCTCTCCCCGGTCCAACGCGATCAATTCTTATGTCTCTGTCGCTATCTCTATCTCTTGTTTCTTATTCACTATCTATCTCTCTTTCTCTCTCCCTCTCTCTCGCTCGCTCGTGGAACCCCAACATGTTCCATACGAGCAGAGTTTCACTGCTGCTGCGACGGCTATTAATAAAACTTGTACCTCTACATGAGGACGAAATAAGCGACAACGCACATACAGAGAAACGCACAGGCAACCACACCACTGTTAACTGTATTTACGCCCACATCCAGTTCTATAAATGTTGCTTTTGAGGTAGACGTGCACGACCTGCCACAACCGGGGACTTTTAATTATCATATTTACTTCTCTGTCATTTTGCAAATGAGAAACTTTTCTTTCTCCTGATGGTGTTTTTTCTTTCAGTTTACAATATCAACGTTGCTGTTTAATCGTCGACGATATAGATAATTATTGTTATACACATACAACACGGTTCATGAGTGTTTAAGTATGCGATGTTCATATTTATGTATGAAAAATCGACTATTTGTGTTTTTTTTCCTTTTGTCAATACGTACGACATTTGGAGGCCTCTCGAATGTCACTGAGAGTCAATCTCCTCGCGCACATCAGTCGTTTTCATCGAACGAATCGTATCTTTATCGTTGGATTCAATTTTTTTTTTTTTTTCATCGAAGCTAAAATATCTCTTTACCGACAAAAAAAACCACACCAGCTTTGAAGTATTTAGACAATTAGCGACAACGATATTTAACGATAAAAACAACACAAATGACGATCTTTTCAGTGCTAAATGTGCAGTAAAACTGCAAACTCTTGCGATTGATCGATGATTTGACTTTTTGGTTGGGATAATATTCCAAAAATGTATGATTATCATTTCGAGATATAATAAAAGGCGTTGTAATCAATTTAAACTTTGCTTTAAGAATAGCAGCTCGTTATTTATGTTATTGGATCATATGTTTTGATGATCTTCGTATTTATCGATCTAAAATTTTTCTTTATTTTTCTCTATTTCTGCGTATACTCTTGCGGGTCTTTACGACCCCATCCCACCACTTTTTCTCCCACTTCACTGTTTCTGTTCCTGTTTCTGTGCGTGCCCTTCAGAGTGTTGCCCACAGTCACTCGTTCTGTGGAAACTGTAGAAAACCCCGCTCAGTGATTGATACGCAAACCGTCGCATGGCGAAGCGGTCACCCAACCAAGTACTGACCTCACTCGAGGCTGCTTAACTTTGTTATCGCCGAAGCCATACACCGAGCGCGCACTCATCGCTGTCGGTATTATCGACCAAATATATAATAATAATAAATTTATTGCTGAAATTTTATATTCAGATTGATAATAAGATTTTTCAATGCCATTGATTAATAATACACGCGAAATTCAGAGTTTTTTTATTCGTGTGTATGTTTTTTCAAAGAGGATCACAAACCCTAGCAATTCTACGGACAGAGGGGCTGCGATGGCGGTTCTTGCGACGTGTGGGCGGAAATCCGTGGTGAAATAGCCGAGAGTTTATTTTTGTGTCCGAGAAACATAGAGAGCAGAAGCCTGCAGACGCGCTACTCTCTCGTCACACAGATCTCATGACCATTTGTTGCATGAACGAAAATCATGATAATAATATTACAATTTTTGGACGTTGCGACATTGGTCAAAATACTTATAATAAAAACGGAAAGAAACTTTTTTAAGATATTTTATAACGTTTCAAACGAGAGAGAGAGAGAGAGAGAGAGAGAGACAGACAGAAAAAAAAACAGATATATCGTGTGCAATGAAAAATAAATTTGTTTGCAATTTTTTTACGATTATTCATTTTTATTGATGACGATGCACTGTCGGTTGTTTGAGGTAGTAATTGCGCCAGAGCGTTTTTCTACAGAATTTGAAAATTATGAGGATACATGCAGTTTAAAATAAAAAATTGATTCACCATGTTCGAGATATTGGCAATTAAAGATTTCACATTTTCACCCCTGTTCTTATAGGGAGCAATAGAAAAACTCGCACACTTCACAGAACAACAATCTATAACACAGAATTTATGAATTTGCGAAGAGAATTCTATAGTTTCATAAACCATTGTGTGTGCAAAAAGAAATATAATATTCGTCGAGACGAAATATCGAAATGTTTAATGAGCAGAAGGTTCCTCAAGTGCAAAATATTAGGTCCAATTTGCATTGGAATTGGTCAGATAAAACCAGAACGTATAAAAATGCACGAAAAAAATGGTGGACGAGCGCATAAAATTTTAATGTCAATATACCGGGTGAAAAAATGAAAACGTACACATTGGTATTATGGGATTTGCGTTTGTTTGGGTTTAGAGGAATCGTTCGTTATAATCAATCGATAAAAAAAATATAATGTGCATAATATGACGACTTATGGTGGCTCTGGTCTAGCGCCGGATTTTGTGGACAAAACACAAGCGCGCTGATTGACCTTTGGGTAAAATTTAAAAATAGTCTACATTATATATATATATGTCGATGAGGCATTATAGAAACTATATCAGAGATCTGCGAGTAGCAATTCGCGTCGTTATCTGCCCCGTGTTCGATGTACAACTATAAAAAAGTCAGAAGGCGAAAACCCGATGGATCTTTGCCAGAAAGAAGAATGGAATGAGCGATCGCGTCTGGAAATAGCTCTCTCCCTCCATTCTCAGTTTCTCAAAATGTTAAACATTTATAGTTTCAACATTTCTGTCAATATTATTAATATTGTTATCAATATTTTTGCCATTACTTATTTCGCAGGAGACAAGCCATTGAAACAGATTTTTCTCATTCCTAAAACCTTAACGCCTTAAAATTATTTATCACTTGTTCTTTTTCTCGAATAAAATTCGTACGTGTGAAAAAAAAATCTAAACAATAATGAGGTCTCCATTCATCATGGTGTGTATTTTACCCAAACAAAATATATTAATAACATTCCATTCAAGATTAGAAACGAAGGTACTATTTTTTTTTTTTTTTTTTTAAGTATTTTCTACGAACCCAGTTGTCACGATTACGATCTAAGAATATTTGTTATTTCTAAGGTCTTTGATCTTTGAAGGTCAAATAACTTTTAAACGTTCGTGAAAATGAATTGGAAAATCTTCATCAATTTAGCACTCGGTGAATAGCTTTACGTCATAGACTGCTACGTGGTTTAAAGCACGCCGATCAGAATATCTCGGTCATATATTTCCTCTTCACTATTCGGAGATACGCAAGAGGGCGACGTAAGTTACATGTAACCAACCAATAACATGGCGGCAGCACAGTTAATGCTCAATGTCCTACCAATTATTTAATTGAACTTTTTATACGTTTTTTTTCTACTTTTCGGGTGTGGGACAAATTTTAAGATGAGACGGAAATACGAATTATTGTGTAGATTCATCGAAATAATTATCGATTTTTTCTCTAATTTTTAAGTCGAAGAGTTTTTTAATTCAGATTTCCTATTTAAATCGTTTTTTTTTTTCATTTACGATTTTTTCGAAATCAAGTAATGTTAAAATCATGTACGAAAAGTTTCAATTTGCCTTCAGATTTTTAAAGCAATGCCACTACGGGAGATTTAGCACACTGAACTACTAGCATAACTCGATCAATTTGAGACTTTGCTATGACGTGGGGCCTTTGGCGCCGTGTATCTCACGCCTACGTGTATTTAATATATCATCCTGAAAGGAAAGCGAAAAGCTACGATTAGCTCTCAACCGACAGTTGGTGCGCGTGTCATATCGTCAATAGAAGACGACCCATTATTTGTCTGATCGAAAATAAATTCGTTCGACACGAAAAGGCTCCAAATATGGTTATCTCTCATTATTTTTATGGTTACTCATTTTATTGTGCTTTTTTTGAAACAATTATCGTGTAAAACCAAACTTATAATGTTTTTTAACTATTAAAATTATTTTTATGTTAGTTCATGAATCATGTTGTTGGCTTTACTATATTCGCTAATTAATTAAATAGCAAAACATATAACTCAAATGAGATTCGAAATAAATGTAAGAACCGTGAAAATTCGCACGTACGAATAATTGTATGACTTAAGGAGTAAATACGTCAATAGTTTTTCGGTTTTATTCCTTCGTATATACATTTTTATATGATTGTAGACTTAAGAAATTTTGAATGTTGATAATTTAGTCAATAGAATTCATTCCTCGTTGAATTTTACGTCATTGTAATGATTGAAAGATGTCATCGAAATGAGATTTGTATATTGAACTCGAACGTCCTTGATAA
Source organism: Campoletis raptor (assembly GCA_948107755.1). Lineage (NCBI taxonomy): Eukaryota > Metazoa > Arthropoda > Insecta > Hymenoptera > Ichneumonidae > Campoletis > Campoletis raptor. The sequence continues at coordinate 26,703,159 of OX403622.1, read as the reverse complement.
AATTGACCTGTTGTCCATCCTAAATCTTTAGGTTTGCTAAGTTCACTTTTGTACCGGCCTTATAAATATTGAAAATGTTTGTTGGCTTTAAAATGCGCATATGCAAAAATTTTACAATTCGTAGCCTTGGTTTTTCAGGCGACATTTGCATCTGGTTAAACAGACTCCGTCAGATTTATCGACACAAGATGTTTGCAGATAAAATTATTTTATAAATTGAGGAAAGATTCGATTGAATGATTTTGACCATTTTTATGTTTGTGTTTGTTATAATTGAATCGTGAATTGAAAAAAAAAATCGAAATCCTATGTATACTTTATAAGTAGAATAAAGAACAGTAATAAAATAACAGTCCATTGAGAGAATCAAAACTTGACAATTTCCATGGCAAGAATAAAACCAAGAGACAAGCTTAAATTTTGAGTGATTTTTACGGAATGGAAAGTAAATTTTCATGAAAATGAAATAAAAACGTGTTTGTATAATATACAAAATTTTTAAAATCTCCCAATTTCGCTGTGACGTGCATAATTGAATTTTTATTTTGTCAGTGTATGGTGTATGTCAATAGAATTTGCATACTTTCTCGCAATTTTGCATTACGAAAAAAAATGTGTTCATGAACGAGCTGTCCTTTAAAATTTCGTTTTCTCGTGGCTATGTCGATGTTTCGAAACTACGAGCAAATAACATTGAAATTAAATGGATGTATACGCTTCTGTTTCTTACGTAATGGTCTGTATATGTAAATAAAATAATCTTTTTCAATACCGTACTGTATTTACGAAAATACTACAAAACCTTATATATATACATGTAACTCAGAGATTTCGTTTCGTCTATCACAGATAATAAACTCATTATCACGACCATATCCAAACAAACCCGTCTGCGAAGTCTCTATTTCGATAAAAATGTCTTCTGCGTTGTGATTGATTCGTAAATTTGCTTTCTGGAACCTAATCGTTGAAACTTATTTAAAACTTCATCCGTAATGATATTTTCCGCACCTCTCGTCTGCAAACGTGGACTTTCATGTCAAAAAATTCTGAAAAATTTCATGTTATTGCTGGAAACATTCAACTTGAGATACCAGGAAAGTATCGAATATCGGAAAGAAAATAAAAAGCTCAAACCACACACGTACTGCCTTGGAGCCATGAACTAAACGAGTGAAAAAAATAGCGAGAAATAGTAGACAAAAAAAAAATAGGAAAAAGAGGAACTCGTAGATATAGTACGCGATTGCGCACATAACATTTTACGTGTCTGTAGCGTACGTGACTGTATAGAGGAACGGGGCGAATCACCCCTTGCGACTTGCCAGCATGGCAAGGAGAGGAATGACCTAGAACTTTCCATTTCTATCGTGCGACGAAGGTCACGTGAATGTGCTCTGCGTGGTGGTACGTTGTGAACAACTCGACGCTGTGCTGTGATTTTTTCTAGCAGTTAAATAAACGATTCACTTCTGTACCCGGTGTGAATGGGGAAAATTCCACTTAATCAAAAGGCTCGTTATCGTTCGATGAATTAAAAAAAAAAAAAAAAAAAAACAAATCAAAACATAAAGAATCGAGAACGTGAGCCAGTTCAGAGAAAGAGAGAAAAAGAAAGATAAAAATGGCAAAGAATGAGAGAGAACGAAAGTGAGAGTATCGACGAAACAAATTTTCAGTCGTACGATGTTTGATAAAGCGAAGCTTTCTCCCCTATCAAAACACACAAACGGTATAAAATCTTGTATCCAAACCATAGACAAACCCGCCATAATATTTTATTACTCTAAATCGAAAAGATAAAAAATTTTATCGTCGATGAAATATTATTTAATTAATGACATAGAATAGCAAGTGCAGAACGATTACGTTCGAAGCGATCCGCTACGAATGAAATGATAACACATATACGTTTTCGCCACTCCTCAATTTTTCCCATCACGCAATTAGACTGTCGATCAATAATAATTCAAATAGTACTTTCCATAAAAAGTTTTTCTACAGATTTTATTTCATTTTTGCAGACAGATTCGAATCACTATTTTGAAACGACGTAAAAATTTTCAAAATCCCTCCTGCATTAAAAATATTGGTAACTTAAGATTGCAGTTTCACGTACGTTTCTATGGTGAGCAGCATAAAAATTTATATTTCACAGGATACTTCCGAATTTTTGGTACAGATTTTTTTTTCTTCTTAATTACGAAGGGACATATGACGAAGTTTGAAGATTCAAACGATTCAAAATAAGTTGTATAACATTTCGATAAAATTTTTTTTACGGAATTGCGAACAAAAAATTGAAATCTCTATCTCATGTACAACTTCAAAAATTCACCGATGTTAAAAGAATTGAGATAAACTTGCAAAACGCGAATAACCAATGGAACGATAATTCGTCGAATAAGTTCGATAGAAAAAAAAAAGTTACAGCTATTTTCGTAAATTTGTAAATATATAGAAATTTCGTTATTTTCACGATTTTGACTCACAGCTCATCTCTATTATATAAAAATCTGCAATGCAAAAATATGTTTGGCAGCTTTGCACACTCGCGAACAACGGAACCGATAGCGATGAATCTTCCAAAGAAATAAAGCTCATGATCCAAAATAAGTTATAACGTACAAATAAAATCTCGCTAAATTTTTTTTCATGGAATTGTAAACAAAAACAAAGAATAAGCTGCGATTCCAATGTTCGACAGAAAAAAACGGTGCAACTATTTTGTATATTGGTAAAAAAAAAAAAAAGAAATCAAAAGTTTCGTCATTTTTAATACGTTAACGAACATTTTTTTCACAATACTTTAGAAAGAAAGCCCATGAATTTGGTTAAAAATCGCAAGACACAACATTCATATCACAGTTGGCCCCATTATATTTGTTGCAACGTTCACGCATCCGAATTAATCGCAAAGAAAAGCGAGCCAAATAGAAGTGAAATATTCTCTCGAAGGGGACCTTTTATTCATAATATCCATGAAGGATTTTATTTATCCAAGATTTTTATATGAATATAAAAGAAAAAAAAACAATGAGAATGATGTTACTAATCATTATGGCTCTGATACCGATGGAAACATCAACTACAATGATTATTATTGTGTGTAACGTTATATTGAATACTGTTAGTGAACGATTGTGTCGTGCAGGTCGATAGATTGATTAATTCCAATCGTAATGTTATTTTCTTTCTTTCTCAAAGGCGTTATAAACTATTCTTTGTACTTGCTCTAGAGAGAAAATTCGTCATATATAACGTACGGTTAATCCTCGTCGTTGGTACGAACGAGTGTGTACATACATGTGAGTGTATCTCGCGCGCCAAAGTGGTTTATTTTAGTCTCTGTTTTTTTCACGATGCCAAATGCCGCCGGGCGCGAAATCGGCTTGGTTCCAATCGTGTCGCATAATATAACATAGTGGTAGTTTATAAACAGTTTCTTTTCACATAGACAAAATTTCAAAACTATTCAAAGCTCGTGGGTTATGGCTTTTTATCGTATAAACGAAAAGTTATAAATCAACATTGAGGCTGATGCTCTTTCGTTGATATGATTAAACGTGCCGTGCAGTGTTAAACCCTTGAAATATAGCAAGACGATTATGAAAATAAGAAAATTATGAAAAAATATATATTTTCCATGATAGATATTCAAGAATTCAGGAGAAAATAAAAATAACAATATGTATGAGATAAAAATTCAAAAAATCATCTGTACACGTTAAAATGTTTATTCATGTAAACACATGTTTCGTTGTATTTTAGCTGAATTTTATGTAGATAAAGAGTGTAGGACGAATGAATGTGAGAAAATTTGACAATTCGGTTAATCAAGCGTTCCACGTCGCTGCTACACAGTTGAGCAGCGTGTCAACAGCAAAAGTGGCTACACATACGAGGAAAAAATGGAAAAAAATAGCTACTAAGCGTTGAGATCGAATATGTATATTTAGAAGAATATAATACCGAAAAAAAGAGAGAAAAAACACGAATAACGAGAATCGAGACAAGAGTTGTGTGTGCTCGTGCGGAATCAAGAAAGATTAGACAAGGTATCTGTTCACACGTGAAATCGCCTTGAATACGAATATATCTATATATGTGTGTGTATGAGCGTGTGTGTGTGCGTGGGTATTAAGGGTGCTACGTATGTATACTCACGCGGTATTTATTTCGAAAATCCGCCGATGAAATTTCCTTCTATGAATAATCTCGTTGCTATAAAATGTAAGGAAAAACGTTTGAATTAATTGAAGATCGTTTTCATTCGTTGAGCGAATAAATTTGAAAACGTAGAGAGAGAAAAATAAAAATATTGAGGACGTTTTCATGACGCAACGATCGCTCCCTCGATGATCATTATTACCTCAAAGGCACGCAGAGGACGAAGAAGGACAGGAAACAACGATAATCCAACACAAATTTGAAAAAAGATCGTTACGAATAAATAAATAAATAAGAAAAATTCTTCACTGCCGCGTCGAATCGACACTCGCGCAGTTAACGCGACACTGCACCCAAAATCTCCTTCACATGTACTCTATATAAGATTATACGCTTTGCTTCGTTCACAGTGAGCTCTCTTTCTCTCTCTCGCTCTCTCTTTCGCTCCTGCTTTGCAATATCTCTGTGGTTTGTTTTCGTACATATTTTGATATTGTCGCGCACTCGAATGTTCTCGGTAAAGTTATTGAGAGAAGAAAAGAAAAATTGTTAAACACGCACGGCCAAGAGAAAGTTTTATTTTCAGAAATTTATTTTGCGCTCGAACGTTTTTAATGGAATTAGAAAAAAGTTTTAATTGTCGACGAGATAATAAGCGCGGAAGAGACTGTGTATATATGATCGACGCCCGAAGACGATGACGGAAAGAATTGAAAACTAAGAGCGAAACACCCGAGCCACGATCAACGAGAGCTTCGACCCTCGTGTGGAGGCGGCTCGCATGTGAAAATGACTGCCGGCAACGAAACATACGTATCGCCCGATCCCCACACCGCCAAGGACGTTGAAGGTCGCAGTTGCGCGCTCCGAACCAACGCATCATCTTTTCGTGATCGCAGGTGATTCTCCTTCGTTCACACTTGATGCTGAAGTCCCGAGGATTTTTTTTTTTTATTATTTATATTTCGATCACTTTTGTAAGGACCGCGAAAAGTATTCACTCATTTTAAGAAAGGCGCTCAATCTTTTTTCTCGTATTTTTGAACAGACAACCTTTTTGTTTGTTTTTATCTCCTTTTTTTCCCCTCGCTCGAAAGAGCTTTTTTTTCATAGAATGCTTAGTATCCCGTAATAATGAGTTTTACCGAATATTTTTCAAGACCTCAAATGAAGAATATAAAAATATTATATTGACACGGAATAGAGGAAAATTTAAAGACAAATGTGACGCAATGCTGGGTGGGAATATTATTACACCTTTCTTCTACTCACTCTTTCTCTTTCTCTTTCTATTACTCCCTTCCATTCCCTTTCTCATTCTATATTCCTCGATATAACGATCAACAGCGAACGGCTGTAGCGCGAAAATCTAAATCGCTTTAAGAGAGCGTTACGTTCGCAAGAAAAATTTACCAATCAAGAGCCGTTACCCATCGAAGGACCTATCGACGCGTTTCAACCACGTTTTTACGCGTCTGCGCCGACTCCGCCGACTCTACTCCTCGTGAGTTCATAACACGAGTCCCGCGACCGATGTGTCCTCTCTAGGGAAATTCAAGCAACCCTTTCTTCCAGTTTTGCTCTCATGAATTCGTTATGGACAGAGTAGTGTCTGATGTAATTCGAAAGATTTTTTTAAATCACAGCGGATTTTAATTTTACAAAATTTAATAAAGTTTAACAATGTTTTGTTCAACCTTTTGTCTATTTTTTCACACAATACATTAAGATGTTGAAATATTTTTGTTGTTATTCGGAAAATTGAGCGTAATAATTTTCGTTTTCTAAATGTATCAAGCAGTGTTGAATGAATATGTATACTTGGCTTTCCCGAAAAAATTAACAATCTAGAGAATTTAACCATTTTTCAGATGATTTGTGTATTCGTGAACGAAAAAATTTAGAAAAATGACTTATTGCATTTACAAAATGTATTCTTGTATTTTCTCTTTTTTAATCTTCCCACATACAAACAATTAAAGAGTATTTCCCTAAATCTAGAAAACAATACTAACGATGTCTTTTATTATTTTCAAATAAAAATTGAAACTGTTGTAATATAAAATTGACTCAATAAAACTAAAAATATTGATGAAATGGACGTCAAGACTAGAAAAAGGTTAGTTTTTTGATATTCTTCTAGATTATAAAAGAGTGAAATTTTTCATTTATTGCGTCTCAAGACGGGTTCGAAGCTTCTGGAATAATGAAGAAAGTTTCTCGAGATTCTATAACGTCTTAGTCTTTTTCTAGGAATTCCTGCAAATTTTTAGAAATTCATCATTTTCGTAAACATACATCGTAAAGCAAAGTGAATAAGAAAAAAATAAGATTTTCTCGATAATCCAATCGATTCATTTACAATATTGCCGGTGGACAGAAACAATACAACCGAAATTTAAATGTGTTACCAGGTTTTTTTCAATTACAAAGCACTTCGCTCTAAGAACGAACCCCCCAAAAACATTTGATCAAATGATTTCTTCTATTGTGACAAAATTGTGCAGTATTTTAACACGAGAAATTTAGTTGCTATGTCACTTTAATTTTTCATCATCACTAATCAGTGATGAACGCGTATTCTGGAAAATAAATAACTGCACATCGTTCAAACGGCAGTGACATTATTAGTAGAGGATTGATCAATTTCAATAGAAAAATAAAAGTAATGGTGACAACGAAGTCGTAATTATATTCCGTATTAATCGAAAGATAGATTAATCGTCCACACTGTACTTTTATTGTAAGTTAACGGTATGATATATAAATTATAATAACGGTACAATTATGCTATAATAACCATATTATTATGAATATAAAGCTTTATTTATCATCGTTTTTCTCCCCTTCGCGTTCGATGTAAATACTTCGAACATAAAATACATGCCGATAACGTTCGAGAAATGCCATATAAAATTAGCTGAGGAAATATTTTGTCACGTGATACGTTTGTGTATGATCAAATATGAGAAGCTCTTATCACGTGACATCTTTTTCGTAAAGCTCGAGCTATACTAAGAATTTGTCTCTTTTCTTATACCAACAGGACGAAGAATTGAACGCTCGATATCGAATTTCGAAACAATATCTTATTTTGTCGCTAATAACGTAGAGGTAAATTAGTCTATTGAGTGTAACTATATAGTTTTTTTTGTTATGATGTATTTTAAAGAAAATATATATTTATACTTCTGAGGCCCTTACGAATTTTAGTTTGACTGTGATTTATCTTTTTTTTTTTATATTTTTGCTTATATTTTGGTATCTTTCGTAGGAAATCCTTAATATTTCTATTTTTGGACGGCGGTACTGCAAAACTTAATACTCAAGAACATTCGAAATCGTATTGCGGACAAGAATTTTTTTGAGCTTTCTAGAACCTTATTTATGAAAATATATATAGGAAAATGTTGATGGAAAAATTCTAGATTATTCCAGAAAATATATCGTAAATGAAATGAATTTTCTTTATTATTTCTAGGATTAAATGAATTTTTATCGAAAATTTCATATAATCCTTTAGTGATTAATTCCAGATATTTCAATAAAAGTATTTAATTCTCGATTAAGTCAAAAAACTTTTTCATTTCAAGTCGATCAAGTGAAAATTAAAAAAAAAATTTAACGGATCTGTTTTGAGGCAGGTCAAATGAATCGTTTTATCAATTAAGTTGAAGTTAATCGGTTTATTATTTATAAATGGACTACTGCAAATATACATGTGTAGGTGCTGAAATGACATTTATTTTACACTTTTTACATCGTACACTCCCGACTGTCCGCACAGGCAAAAGCCGAGTCCCCATAGTTTGTCCTCGATCAGCTGATTTTCACGTACTTTCATAGTCGCATATAATACTAATTGCAAATTGAATACATTAAAATTCGGAATAAAATTAAAAAACATTTTTATATAAATCATTGGAGAAAAATTCAATTTATATGAATTTTTTGTATATTTTATATTTTCACTTTCACCATTTCGATATTTGAAATAATAATATTGATTGGAAGCTTAAAAAATTGTGGCTGTTCGCGTTGATATCTTATGTTACTGTTTCCCGGGTCTTTAAGACCCGACTGCTAAACCACGATGTGATTTTGTAAAATTTCCGTTACGCGAAGGGCTACGTACATTTCCTTTGTGAAATCGAATGATTCTCGCGGAAATGTTTTGTATTCTTTATTTTGAAAACGATCATATTTGCGATATTTACATACCAACGATTCAAAGTACAATGACTTTGAAAAATCACGAGAAATTTAATGAAAATCACGAGTAAAATATTCCGAAAACTGATTCGGAATAAACGACGCGAAAGTCACGAGTAATAAAGAGAAACTGTTTCGATGTTGAATCTTCTGTGAAAAGATGAAGTTAATGCTGTTAAAAAAAATTCTACGAAGCTTCAGAAAAAAACAGACAGAGAAGTTTCAAGAAATCATGGCGTAAGTTGAAAACCGCGTGCTTATTTTGCACAGAATTGTAGTAGATACGAGAGTGACGGAGATATCGACGTCTGCGCGTCTCTTGTACCGCGCACATAGAGGGATAAAAGGGACAGAGATGGAATGGAGGAAGAAGAAGAAAGAGAAGAAACAGTTCAGCAGCAGAGGAACTGACGGAAAGCGACATTCACAGCGGCGGCGTTCGACCGCGAACGCTCGTCGCGACACGCGTTTTTTCATCCTTGTCTATTGCACAAAATAAGAATTCTTCCTTTCGGAAATACATAATAAATAATTATTAAGAACAATACGACTAGAAAACTGACCTCGCGACGAGATGGCGAAAGAGTCAAGGAGGCGCGTTCGCGCTCTCGGCCACAAGATCGCGTGACAACTGAAAATCGCGTAATTCGAAGGATTTCGTCGTTGTTTTTTTCTCCCCTTCTTAACATTCACACAAATGCGTATACACTCATATTTGAATATATTTATACGAAGTTATGAATTGTACCTCTCGATCCGAACTCGTTTGATTGTCGGAGACGGAGAGAGTGAGGTTCTGTGTGCGGTTTTATAAACATGAATGTCCGTCGTTTGCCCGGTTTCGTTTATCACTACAAAGTTCTCGCTGGCTCAATACTATTGACTTTTTTTCTTGTCGTTTATCTTCTTCTTCACTGGGGCATAATGTGCACGAATCTTGAAGCTCGAAGGCATGTGTCCAACGTGGTGAGAAACAAAACATTGTTATTTTTTATTTAAATATATTTAATTACTATCGCGTATGAATAAATTTAAAGATACGGACGCACAAATTTTTTTGTCTCAACAAACCACAAAAATATCAATGCGGCGTGCACCAAAAGACCTGCAGATGATATACACATGTAAAATGTAGACGACAGTATCGCGTGCGCGGCCTGCACGTCTACTATCGCGCGCCTGTGCACATTACGTGGCGCGTTCAAACTCACGAATTTTCAAATGTGTAGGCTTAACGATTTTTTTTTCTTCATATTACTATTTTTTATCCCGATGCAATATTAACTCTCACTGGTTATCTTTTTCTACATACAAACTAAAAACTACAGCTTTGCATCGTTTTATGTAAGACTTCGATCGAGTTGCATTTGCCCATCATGCGACGACGTCGACCCCTTTTCCCGCTGTCCGTGTCAATTACATTCTTGTTCTCTCTCTCTCTCTCTCTCTCGTTCTTTCTCTTTCCTTCTTAAAATTATAGAGATGTAGTGGCGATGCGTCACCAAGTCGTATTACAATTTAGCGCACGAACGACATAAAAGTACGATTGTGCCGGAGAATTCGTTAGTCACATGTAAAATGGTAATAACTACGAATGGATGGAATCTAAAAATTGAAATTTTGAAACATTCAAACATCGGACGTTTACTGACTTTCCAAGACTCGGTTTATTTACGTTTCAAGAACCTAATAATCACCTGTCAAACAAATAAATTAACAAACCGTCAAAAATTAAAAAAAAAAAAACAAAATAGAGTTATCACTATATCACGACCACAACAAATCCCGTTTCTTTGGCTTTATTTTAGATTTCGACGAAGTTTCAAGACGTTCAACAAAGACATTATCAAATGTCAATTTTTCACTTACATTCAAAATGATGTTGAAATTTACCGTTAAACTTGATTACACTTTTGAAATGTTGCAAAATTCTTTTTATTTTTCTAAATTTTACTTTTTTTTTTCCTTTTTTGTTTATAACGTTGATATTTGATAAATGATTGGAAAATAAAAATTAAAAATTTAGTACGACATCTCTGATATATCGTGTTTTAACGGGAGACGTGTACACTTTCAAATTCACCTAAAATTATAAGTAGTTCGTGCAGTGAATGAAAAATCATTTCATTAAAGTGACGTTTGAGATAAGTGTGCAAAAAATATCAAAACTGTAATGTCAAAGTAAAGAATATTAATCTCAGAACAAGGGAAAAATATGAAAACTTCAATGTGCAACAAAAATTGTAAGGGAACAATTTATAAATGATTATTAATAGTTATCGATAACTTAAAAGAAATTGAGAGACGTTTGCACAGAGAAAGCTTTGAAAAGAAGAAACGATGACGAAGTAGTGGCAACGAGCTAATTTCTAATTTCCGTTTTTTTTTGTCGCATGTCTCTGTCGACAGTGTAACTCACACACCGATGGTTCAGCTTTGGGTATATTGTGCGAGCCACTTTGTTCCGAACGAAGTATACACTCGATGGCATGTGAATCTCTGCATTCGGGCAAAGAAGCAGTTTTCACAGCTCATTGGGAATCCACTCGACTTGTCTTCAAGGCATCGAGGTATTATTTTTATTCTGTTTTTCATTCAAGAGCTTTGTTTTAAGAAAACAGTGAACATGAATTGAGAAATATTGAATTTTTTAGTTATAATCACATAATTGACTAGAGCATTCAGAAATGTTTTCTTATCTTGTTTTTCTTGAGAGCTTGAGAGCACTGACGCAGTAATTTATCAATAACTATTTTCGAAGTTATTATTCGATTAATGAGTAAGAATCTCTACATATATAAATCTCAACTGCAACATAGTATTTGGCTGCTTTCACGCGAAAACTACTGAACCAATTTTGATAAATTTTTGACAGGATTGAAGCTCATGAATCAGAATAGGTTGTAGGCCGTATAACATTTCGATAAATTATTTATTCAGGAGACTATAAATGCAAAGTACTAATTACAAATTTGAAGATAATTCCACAATGAAGAGAATGAGCGGTGGCTGGAGTCCCAGCTTCGAATGGAAAAAAAGTTACATGTGGTTGGCAGGCCCTATGAAACGATTAATGAACAAATATTCACCGGTGCATTCTTGAATATTTTAAGTACACATCAACGTAAAATCATGCAGCAACTTCGAGGCGGCAAAATTTTCAATAATCCGTTCCGAGAAAAAAAAGCTAGCATTCTACTTTTTTGTTTGTTTTTCGCAGAACGAGAACAAGCGCAGAACAGTATGAAAGCCTTTTTTGGTTGGACACCTTGGGAATTCGTCACTACCCGAACGAAAAGGATTTTGGAAATATGATAAGAGATCTAGTTCTGAGTAAATTGAACTTGACAATTCGTGATCATCAAATACAGAGGCTGGCACGTTTAAGAACACATAGAGTTGAAACCGACGAAAATAAAAGACGTCTCGAAATGGAGAACGTATGGCAATTGTTGCAAGAAAACGAATACGTAATATCGATTATTTACGAAGACAGAGACGTTTTTCCACAATTGATTGGTACATGTGGAACTTTTTACGCGGCTGAATATGTCAGACCCATAGAAACGCCAACGACCATACTCGCCCTTTCGGATTCAAAGCCAGAGTGGGCGAAAAGACTCAAACTCGCTGTTATGATATTAGATCTTTTGGAAGAACTCGATTCCAATTTTCCCGAACCTTTTCTTCTATGTGACGTTAAAATAAATCACTTTGGTCTACCAACTGGAGGACAGAAACTCAAATTTCTTGATCTTGATGCTGTTTTTCCTAAAAGCGTCGTTGGAAGAATCACTGCCGATGGAAAAAACTGCGAACGACACGAGGACTGCGATTATTTTGATTGTCGCTCTATTTGCTCCGAGAACAAAAGGTGCGAATCGCCCGTTGTCAACAATAATTTACAGGTAAAAAACACTCCTCAAATTTCTTCCATTTATTATTTTTATATTTATACTTTTTACGCACGCACAGCTAGTATGAAATATCAAACTTTGGATCCCTTGGAATATTTTTTATTCATTTTGACGGAAAATTTCCAATAATTTACCACTTATTATCAGAAATATTTCTAATTTTCTTCTACACGATAATGAAAAAATCATTTTTTAAATAATTTCTACTCAACGATTTATAAAACAATATTGTTAATTTTATTTACAAAATTCTCGATTGTCATATTCTGACATGTCAGATAATAAAAATATTTCTTGAAGACAGATGATTCTCATTAGATTGTGCAGTATTGTGATCTTTCGCGACCTATAAATTAATCATAAAAGATTATTATGAGTTATAACTGTAAAAATCAACTGTAGCAAACCCAAACAAGATTAAAGAAAAAAGAGTGGAGCTAATGAGTAAATTTAATTACGCTTTTGACCCTATCAAACCCTGGTTATAAATACGTACACTACTAGTTTTTTGTTGTTGCCTAAATCACAATCTGCGACATAACATTATGAAACGGCAATGCAAATCTTCTTGTGACATCTCTACTCCATAACAACTCTGGTCGTATATTCTACACTCTAAATTCATTATTTCGCCATCAGTTCTGTAATCTTAACCCCAGACCCCTGCGATCTATTTTTCCAAATGTTAAACCCACACAACGTGGTCGAAAACGACCCCAATCGTCTCTTTAGCATCAAAAGTTCCGCATATGCTATGCTAGGGTTCAATTACGTTGAATTATATTCATTTTTATTACCGAAAATAATAATTGATGATAAAGTCGTAATTAGGGAACATTTCATTAAGAAAACTCAATAGCACGAGATATTAAAACAAAAATAAAAAAATGGCATTCCCACATTTAATTATTCGTAAGTATTTGCCTTCACGGACGAGAATCACTAGATAGTTGTGAAAAATTCAATTTCCTTCAACAACCTATTGGGAAAATACCGTAAAATCAAACCTCCAACTCGAACGGAATGATAAAAAAAAAAAAAGAATTTCCAATGTTTATCAAATGGGAAATCTTTAATGTCGAAGAGCTACCGCTGGATATTTTTTGACAACGCTCCTCTTGATCGAGGATTTGTGTTTGGGCATTAACGAAAAACTTTTCAGGCTGATAAATTGGAAAAAAAAAAAAAAAGTTCTTCCCTGTAAGAACGTCGTTGAATCTCTAAAATGTTTGTATTTGTCTATTTCACCATTTCAGACTTTGAGAAAACGAGGTAACAAATTCGTCTTTCATGTTTTTTTTTACGATTTCCGAAAACCGAATTTGGTAAAGAGCCTTAAAATTACGAAAGATATTGTAGATTAGAGAAAACAGTGGAGTAGCCATTTAGAATAAAATTCGATAGAAATTTTAAGAGCTTAGGTGTTTTGGTCTGAAACCTTGAGGTCATTTATCAGTTGCAGGAGTGGGGGGTTGATAACTAAAAAGTAGATACTCGTTGTTCTCGGACACGCTTGATATTTTACGAAAAAAGTGAGCATCACGTTGTTTTCTTTAATTGACAGAATAACGTGACCCTCTCCGTTTTCTTATCAAATATAAAGCTCGTCCGAGAACAACGTGTATCTACTTTTCAGTTATCGATCCCTCACTACTGCAACTGACAGGTCACCTTAAATAGAAAAGTTGTGGTATTTTTCAGAAAACATTATTTTACCATACGTTCCTAGGAACATTATCATTTTTTGTTCAAGGTTTAAAAGTGAAAATATTCGCTATTCCACAATAATGTATTTTGAAAATAATACACTGCACTATTTTCAGATTGTATGTGAAAAGATCTTTCTTGGATGGACATTGTCAGGAACGATAATTATTCCTGGTCTTTTGATGTCCGAGCACACATCCAGCAGCCTGGCTGTATTGTTGAGACAATGTGCAAATCCTGCTGGTGATTTGAACCGTTTACCCAGAGCTGCAGTTTCCGATTCAGCCAAAGCGAGGCTCTACAATATGTTGAGCGAAATGGAACAAGAGACGAGTGCTTCCGCATAAAATTTTGTCTTTCATTACGCGTAGAATCCAAACATATTGTATGAACTAGAAACTAAAAAATATTCACGATACTTGCTACAGTATCCACGAATTTTGAAAATTTGCCTTAAGAGTTAATAATTGTTGCTTCCATTTACATTATCGTTTAATTCAAATGAATATCTATTATAGTTGGCACAACAGTAATGAGCTTATATTTCACGTAGCCAAAAATCCAGCATTCCTGAAATATATTCAAAAAAAGTGCATAAGTACTTTTTTGTACATAGTCCAGATACAAATTTATTATATATCCGTATTATTATGTTTTAATTAGATAAGATCCGAATGAATTGTTACCTCTGCAAAAAATCTGCTGTCGCCATTACGTGTTACCCATGATACCAAATAATACTTTATAAAGAATTTTTTCTTCAGTAATATATAAGTGGTTTCCTTATTAATTATTCCATTTTATTCATATTTTTTCTATGCATCAATATATTTGTTGAGAATTAATAAATTACATTTTTCGATACTACTCTTTATTCGCTGTCTTCTTCCTATCTAATTGTCTAAGATCTCGCTGCAGCGTTCTTCTAAAGTTTTTTTTTTCATTTTCGTTTCGCTTTTACGCTTTTAAGAAAGTATGCGCTAAATTTCGAAGCCATTAAACGGCTTGTATTCGAGATATTGATAATTTAAAATTCCACAGCTTGACACACATTTTATGGGAAACGTGTCGGAGACACTTGGACATTCCTTCGATGACCTGAAGGTTTTCCAAATTTTTTTATTATTAAAACTAACTAACTATTAAATAGGCAGACTATTTTGAAATTGGGGAACTAAAATTTTTGTACAAAGATTAACCGATCGAAGTATAAATAAGCTATTCCTTATTACACGACAATATCTACGATTTTCTCAAGTCAGACTAGGAATTTTCGAAAAAAAAAGCAGTACTATAAGTATTTATGCGACTATTTTGGAGTCACGTGTTTTTTCGTTAATAAAAAACAGCTCGAAATGTGAATGCATTGTATTATTAGAAAAATCAAGAAATTTTATTTACATTTTTGGTTGGTAAATATAGCCTTCTACAAACTTCAGTGATGGGTATATCGGACACAGGAGGAATACCACCAGGTACTTGTTGAATTATGTTCAATGAATATTGATCGGTGATTGTCCTTATGTCGTCGACGTCAGGAGTCATAAGCAAATTAATGGCAGGATAAATAATGAAGACGAAAACAGCCCCGGCGGTTAATGCCCATATGGGCATGGCAACTGCCCAATATTTCAGAGGCCAATAAGTCAGACCAAGCTTTTTGTTCAAAAATTCTTCTGGCACAACGGCCCAAACTAGATAAAGAATAAAAAGCATGTTGGATCCTATGTACAACGCGTAACCATAAACCGATCTTGGTCTGTAAGGTGCCGGCGTATGTTCCGACATATTTGAGATAAAGAAAAAAAAAATTGAGTCTTGTCAAAAGTGCAATGTTGATTTTTTCAAAACTTCTAATTTTTAAAATTATTTTCTCGATTGTTAAAAATGTTCGTAAACAGGAGCCGGCGGGCCAAATTTTTCCATTGTTTCTGTGACGAGTATAAGGCTTTCGAAAAAAGAAGTCAATCCAACTCGAACTTTACGGGCTTCACGACCACTGAATTGTCTGCGAACCAATGACTTTTATAAAAAAACATACAATATTTAAAAAGCAGATGTTGTCGATAAAATTTACTTACGCTTTCAAAAGATTTTCTTCCAATGAGAGAATTTTTTTAACTCCGCTCCTCTTGGGCTCGTCATCGACTTTCAATACTTGATAAGCTATTTCGGCTTCCCGTGGTGTTGGGAAAGGAATAGACACATTTCTATGTCGCAGCTAAGGTTATGTAGATGTCAACATTGTCTAAAAATCTTAAGGATGATGTAGTTTTTGGTTGAAAAAGGATACACATCGACCTCGTTCATTGCAAATAGTTTTTGAAAATTATCACGGTATTATTATTTTTTAACATAATGCAAGATTAGCGACAAATCACTTTTTTTTTTACAAAATTCAAGAAAAAAATGTATATATATATCTACACATGTACGCACACGACGCAAACGATTAACGACGAGAAAATTCATAGATAATGAAAATACATTTATATGTGTCGGCCAACTTCATTCGGTGTTGAGACCGCACCGCAGCGCCACGCACCAATGTGACAAAATAGTGAATTACCGTATAACCGCACAAAATCGGAAGCGAAAAAACGCGTTGGATTGTTTACTATCGACTCAAAATCCATTTATTGTGTTATTGTGATATTTTTTCACCAAAATGGGACGTAGAAAGAGTAAGAGAAAGCCTCCAAGTAAAAGAAAGGCAATTATGCCATTGGATACACAATTCAATTGTCCATTTTGCAATCATGAAAAATCCTGTGAGGTTAACATGTACGTATGAAAATATAATTTTGCCGGCGTTCGTTGGCGGAACAACAATTGTCGGTGGATAAATTTTATTAGCCGTTTAATAATAAACTTCTCCCTTGACCTAATTTTTAGGGACAAATCTCGAAATACCGCAAGAATAACGTGCAGAGTTTGCAATGAAGATTTTCAAACGACGATCAAT
Source organism: Campoletis raptor (assembly GCA_948107755.1). Classification (NCBI taxonomy): domain Eukaryota; kingdom Metazoa; phylum Arthropoda; class Insecta; order Hymenoptera; family Ichneumonidae; genus Campoletis; species Campoletis raptor. The sequence goes on along the minus strand of OX403622.1, from coordinate 26,686,188 downwards.
TTGTTATCGGAGCCTCTGGACGTTTACAACGATTGGATCGACGCCTGTGAAACTGCTAATTGATAATGTTATTTATATTGATCGTTGTAAGTGACAATCCGGAAACTGTTAATGGCGAGTTAAGCTGCTCGTTTTTTTTAAAACTCACCAATTGGCATAGCCAAGGATCTATCTTTTTAATTGACTAAGGATCATCAGACATTCTTACGCCGCAATTGAAAATGGATTATGAAAGCAGTTTTGATCTTTGTACATACGCCGTCTGGCAAATTCTTATATTTTAGTCATAAAAAGCATTCACACATTCATCATTCAACCGTGTTTTAGTTGTTTTTCTAAAACCTTGTCAAACAGGATGATCATAGTGTCACAGCATCAAGATGTAATCCTCGTTGACCATTCTTTTCTGTGTTAAAATACATTCTCATAGAAACTATGCGCATAAACTTTTATTGTACTAATAATGGCTTAGGACAGCCTAAATAGATTTATTTATCATAAAATATATTTGTAAAAATAAAGTTTTGACAAATTTTTCACCTTTTTAAATAAGACACTGGATAGAAGTTTTTCTTTCCAGCACGACCTACAATGGACATTCATTAAAAATAATGTATTTAGCGTATAAACGTTGTAGCCAAGTAATGAGCACTTTGAGTTTTCTTAACAAAAATAAAATCGATAATTTCTGCAACATTTAATACTTCGCTACGATTGAATATCGATTTCCATGAAAATTCGAATACAAATGATAAAGTTCAAAGAATTCCCGCTATTTTTACATTCCTGCAGCTCGAAAATGTTGTTCGAATTATATGTATTGGATTTTCAAATAAACGTTTTAAATGTTCTGCGATGAATCGGCTGATTTCGTCAAAATGAGTTCCACAAAAATCATCGACGAGCTAAATGAAGGAAAAAAAAACGAATTCCGGCATTACCAACGGAAGTACGTAGTGTTACAAAATGGCGTTTGTCTAGAGTGGTAAGTACAGTCATTGTGAAAAGTTGTCAGAGTGGAGTAAAGCGATGAGGGAGAGAGCAGAGAGAGGAAGGAGAAAGAAAAAGGGAGACGGAAAAATGCCGCGATAAGCCAGAGGAACGACGCGTGCAAAAAGTTTGACGAGAAAATTTTGCCTCGGAAGAGACCCTCGCGCGAGTTTCGTCGGAAAAAAGGAAAATAGAGAGGAGAGTTTGATTGTCGATTAGAGTCGGGAGTGCATCAATTGTGATAAATTAGAGGAATAATCGTCGGGCACCAAGTGGTCAGGCATTTTCGTTGGTAATTTTTCGGTAACATAGTAACCCACGGTGGAATATATACAGCGGGATTGCCGCGGACCCTAGAGAACAACGACGCTATGGCGTCCATCGAGTGTGTGTGTGTGTCATTATTTTTTATTTCAACCAATTAAACGAATAATTAAGACAACTCAAAACGTCCACGGTTGTTTGCGTTGAGATTCATGAACGACGAGGCGATCACACGATTATTCGGCCCGAAAGGTACGTCGTCAATTCGCGTGAATCTTCGCGTGTATATATACACATTATACAGAAGAAAAAAAAACCGTTTATCCGTAAACACAAACATTCGTGTGTGTTTCTCTTTTGACCACCCTTGCCTCGTTTGACAGTTCCCACCCTGAGTTTCCTCTTGTCCTGGAAACGCGTTATCTCATCAAATCTGGCAGCTTCTGCAACTCGAATCGTTTTTCTTTTCCTTCACGATATTTCTGTCGAGAAAATTTCGAGGGAACAAAAAAATATGTAAATTTTTACGATTGTCGTATTTCGTATACACGTTGTCTGTTTTCCTGTATGTTTGACGATCAACTGTACTATGCCAAAATTAATAAATGTTTTCATTTAGTGTTTTTTTTTGCCATTATGAATTTCTGAAGAACGTAATGTATGTACAATAATTTTTAAGAACCAAGTACATTTCTTTGATTTAAAACACCGAGCAAAATTCTTTCACTAACTCATGCTCTCTTTTATAATTTCAATGTTGATTTGAGTTTGATCTTTAACTGCTTATGGTTCTGTTTGTATAAAGTTTCAATAGTCGTCCTACTCGTAAGGCTGTTTGTATGTTTGGCTTCAGACTTTTCTAAACAATTGTCGAATGAGTAACGAACTTAAAAGTGCTGCTCAATCCGTTTATTACTTTTCATTATTTGTTGGAAAGACGAAGAAGCATTTGTGATAACAATGCCCTTGCTTAATATGCCCCAAGTCACTTCCAATGTTATCATGAGTCTAGTGAATTCATTTGATTAAATACTGAAAAAAGTCCAATAAAAATATTAAGATGTATGATGTTAAGGTTTGCACTTTTGGAATACAAGGAAAGTCCTCATTCTTTTTGGTAAATCTTACAATTTACAATCAAAATGTCAAACTACGATAATTTGAAAAGCCTTTTTGAAACATAAGAATCAGATCTGCCAAAAAATTGAGATCACTTCTAAAGTTTACGTTATAGCAAAAAAAAACTTTTCTATACAAATGTTTCAACTCCAATATCATGAATAAATGCTAAATATATGAACGTATTAACGTTTAAAAATTGATGGAACGGAACAAATAATATTTGCTAATTTTGTGAATTTCTTGAATCTCAAAGTATCAGCAGTTTTTGATCAAATTAACATTGCAATTTTTCTTGGAACGGATGCTTAGAAAATTATGATGTAAAATTTCCAGGTTTCCATTGTACGCTTATGGCTGCTTGCACATTGAATGTTATTGAAAGCATTAGGACGCTTACTTCAGTTTTCTCTATGTTTTTTGAAATCATCAAAACCAGGAAAAAGTTCTTAGATTGTCTTAAATCAAAATTGTGATTCGTTTCATTGATTTTATATTGTAAATAGTTTGTTTTGTTTTACAAAAAACAGAATGTAGATTAGGTCGCTGCACCAATTGAGCGGTTTAACAAAAACATTGGTCGATTCATATCAAATATACAATTCCTGATTAATTACTAAATTGAGTATTATTTTGTAAAACTTTTTTTTTCTGCTTTGAGAAAAGATTATGTCAGAGATCGCATCCTTGGAACGCAACAAAATTCCTTTATTTTTTACTGCGAAGTACGAATTTGTTTTTGTTTTGTAATATGCAAACTAAAAGTGCAGAAAAAATGGGATGTATCTAAATATTTTTAAGATGATGATAAGGAAAAAAGAAATTTGGTACTTTGCGATGATGGAAAGTTGAATATCATAAACAAAAAGAAAAAAACAGTTGCGATCGATTTTATGCTGGGACAATAAAAATAGAAAGAGGTGTATTTATATTGTTCCAGCAAATCTGCAATCGCTCGGTAGAACAGTAGATAAATTTGGCCCGGCGCGAGTTGAACGTTGTTCAATGTTTTGCAAATAATGTGTCATTTGATATTTGGAATGTTGACATATAATACACTTGGTCATATTTTCTTACTTGATCTATTTTTCACAGGCATGTTGTTCGCTCGGACCCAAGATCGTTTAAATAACGAAAGAACAATGTGAGATTTGAGAATAATATAAAAGATCGCGCCTAAAAAAAGAACAGATAATAAGAAGGGAGATAAAATTGTGCGAGTCTTGTATATGAAGCTGATGATGAAGCAAGTGTTTCCTTAGTGAAATAAACATTTAGTGTTATATATTATGAATCGATGTAGTAGGAAAAGTGCCATAAGCTGAATGGTCGGTTGCGAAACATGTCAAACAGTTTAGATAGTTTTCTAACAAGAATTGGCGACGTGACTATTGAACGTGTTACACCGCGAGGTAGTCCAGGATCGGAAGATCAAAGAATTGAGCAAATAGAGACACAAAATAATACAACGATCAACGATTTAGGCTCGCAAACAGTCAACGATGATAGCTCGGATTTGTCGAGCGTCGAATCGGCGGACGTCGATCGTGAGAAGAAAATCGAGACTGTTCAACCGGATGATATTGAAGAGGTGCGTTTCGAGGGATCAGGCGACGATATGGATTTGGACGAAACGATAGATACACAAATTGGCGTAAGAATGGAGTCCGAGAGGCAGCATTCGGGGCGATCCTCTCCGGATGATGACGCCGAACATGTTAATATATTGGATACATTGCCGTTGGAAGGTCAGTAGTATATTAGTAACATAATTATTAATTAATTTAGATTAAAGATAAATATATAAAATTTTCATTAAAAACTAACGATATATTTTGTTTATAAAAAATACACGTAAAAAAAGGAGCACCGATCGAGGGTCAAGAGGTGACGGAAGCGGATCTTCTTGGGCAACCATTGAAGGATGATGATAGCGAGAGCATCGACAATGACAAATCGGAAAGTATGTCCGGAGGAGAGGAAGATGTTGAAGGTAACAAGCGACGTCTTGATCAAGAGGCGGAAACGACGAAGAAGAAACAAAAGAAGGAAGATGGTAATGATGATTCAGAGTGCGAGACGAAGGCGGAAAAGAAATTAGCGAACATGAGGCGAAACATACGAGAGGTAATGGACGAGACGCAGTTGGACGAGGCAACATTGTCAGCACAGAGACAGGAAATGGAGCGTCTACGACGAGTTCAGGAACAGCAAAGAATAATACGTGAGGTACAGCGTCAGATAGCTATTAATCGACAGAATAACAAAACCCAGACGCGGGTAATAAGTCTACTTCAGGGAAAACAGAATCAGGGTAACACGACAATATCTGAAAGTACGTGTACATCTTCGTCGTCGCAGGTACGAGTACCGAGTAGCGTTATGCTAAAGGTGAATGCATCGTCGGGTACTGGAATACAGACGAGTTCGGGAACGCAAGGTGGTCAGATGGGAAGGCGTCCGATGGAGGGTGGTATGCGTTGGCAGAAGGGAGGACGCGGAGGGATAAGTCAGTCGGGTTCGCAGACGTCGATATCGCGCGTTCCAAATCGAGCCACACCTCAGAATGTCTTACAGCAGAGAATTCGTATGATGACACCGTCCGTGAGTATTTCACCGGTAGTACCGAAAAAAGAGCCGCTTGACCGAGCCGATTATTACTCGGACTCGGAGCTTTCGGACATTGAGGCTGACGAGGCGTTGTTGCACGAGAAACAAATGCATACCGTAAGAAAAGCCTCGGGTATGCCAAAACCCGGTAAACCGGCAAAAGGCAAAGACGTCGTAACGATATCAAGCTCGAGCGAGAGTTCCGACGACGATTGTATAGTACTGAGTGATCCTAGCGGTGGCGAGGAAACTGACAACGAGGATGATCCTTCAAACTCGGGTATGCACACGAACGATCGTTACAATTTGCCCGATGAGCACGGTCGTGTGTTAATAAACGTTGGTCATCCTGACACCGAGCCTGACGTTTATCTTGCGCCGCAAGTTGCTCGTATTATAAAACCTCATCAGATTGGAGGCATAAGATTTCTCTTTGACAACATCGTCGAGAGTATCGAGAGGTACAAGAACAGCTCGGGTTTTGGTTGTATACTCGCGCATAGTATGGGCCTCGGTAAAACGCTACAAGTTGCAAGTTTTTGCGATATTTTTTTCCGATGTACCACAGCTAAAACGGTTCTTTGTATAATGCCAATAAATACGTTGCAAAATTGGCTCGCGGAATTCAACATGTGGTTACCGTACGAGGATCCAACTTTAGTGAGTAACGAAAATAAAAATAATGTGCCCAACGTAAAAACCGAGTCTATGGCTGACAGCAAACAGGAGATCAAAGAAGAGATTGGCAGCCAGAGCGATATTTCCAACATGTCGAGGCCTATAAGTACAGAATCAGCTCATCGTTTGGGACACGAAGGTATGCAACATTCACATATGATGAACGAAGCTAATCCTTATGGTCATCAATCGTACGAAAATCACAGTATGATGCCGCATTACGGACAGGATGGCATTATGAACAAAAGTTCGTTGGATCACAGTTCTCAAATGCATACGAACTATCATTCTGAAATACCACAAAATACGATGTACGGAGCACCGGGACAAGCTTATGATCCTGTTAAACAAGAAATGCATCATCATTCTATGCCAGGAAGATCAATGGCGCAAGATACGAACTATGGAATGAATAATCAAGCGCAAAGTGGTGTTCCTTTGTATCCATCAGGCATGGAAGCTCGTCAATCTGCGCAGGCATCGATTTATTCGGATGTGACGAATCGCAACAATAATGGACAAATGTACCCGGGAATTCATGGACCAACATCGGTGCCAATGTATCCCGGATATGAAAATTCCCCAAGCGGTCAAACTTACGGCAATTATCCGCCATCGTCAATTCCACCACCACCACCACTACCACCACCACCACCACCGCAGCCGCCGCAGATGGAACATGAAATAAAGAAGGAAGAAATTTCACCGCAAACGCATAATATCGATGCAAATATACAACCCAAAACGGAGCACGATGTGAAGAAAGAACAAACAGGATTAACGACACCCTCAGCTACAACTACGACGAAAGATGAAACTTCGGACGAGAAGAAAGAAACGGAAAAAATAGAAACTCCCGATAGCGTAGATTCGCCAATTGGAATGACACTTCGGCCTCGACACTTTCGGCTTCACATATTGAACGATTCGCATAAAACAATGGCTGCTCGAGCCCGCGTTATACACGATTGGCAAAAAAATGGCGGTGTACTGTTGATCGGTTACGAACTGTATCGCCAGTTGTCACTCAAGAAACCTAACAAAGCTAAGAGAAAGAGAAATCAACCTTTTAAAGATAATACTGTCGATGTGGAGGAGGAAGATAAAAACAAAGGTTTGCTGGACGACATGCACAGTGCTCTCGTAAGCCCAGGACCTGATTTGGTTATTTGCGACGAAGGTCATAGAATTAAAAATTCTCATGCTAGCATAAGTATGGCGTTGAAACAAATGAAAACTAAAAGAAGAATCGTCCTTACGGGTTATCCGTTGCAAAATAATCTTTTGGAATATTGGTGCATGGTTGATTTCGTAAGACCTAATTATTTAGGTACGAAAAGTGAATTTTGCAATATGTTTGAGAGGCCCATACAAAATGGGCAGTGTATAGATTCGACTCCGCAGGATATCAGGCTTATGCGTTATCGAGCTCACGTGCTTCACGCACTTCTCGAAGGTTTTGTACAGAGAAGATCTCATTCGGTATTACAAATCTCGTTGCCGCGTAAAGAGGAGTATATATTACTCGTGAGAATGACACCTCATCAGCGAAAGCTTTACGATACTTTTATGAATCAGGTTGTAAAGACACGAGCTGTACCGAATCCTTTAAAGGCGTTTGCAGTTTGTTGCAAAATTTGGAATCATCCTGACATACTGTATCATTTTTTGCGCAAGAGACAGGCGAATGAAGAGGACGATTTAGATCTGGAAGAAACAATCGGTGAGAAACCGGTGCCTGGTGGTAAACGTGGAAAAACCCGTCAACCAAAAGGCGAGCCAAAAAAAGGAAAGAAAGTAAATGCCACGAATCTCAAGAACAAACCCGCTGCTAGCGTGCCACCGACTTCCTCGTCGTCCTCGAGCAACGACAATGTCAACGAGGCTGAAAATTCTCATGGTAATTCCAATAAACCAGGGCAGTTCTCTTCCAATTATCCAGCACAAATGAACAATCCCGTTTATCCTAATACTCCACAACAAACGAATTATCCTCAAGGCTATCAAAATTATCGGGCGAACGAACAAAATAATTATTATCGTAATGATCCGAACCAGGGTGAATACAGTGAATTTTACAACAATCAACAGGGCCAACCGAGATACGGTAATCCATCGCAAACTTTTCCTTCGCCGTATCCTCAACAACAACAAACCACCCCGGGTTATAATGCATCGCAAAATTATCAGAACCAACAAACTTACGTAGGTAACAACGAGTCTTCCGGGAATCCAAGATTCACCGGACCCGCCCCGCAATCCGTTGATTTTCGGCCGGAAACCGGGCCAAATGGTAACTACGAGAGCCCAGGGATGTTCCCAAGACCATACGGTTTTCCAGAGCAAGCACGTGGCTACCCGCCAAGTATAAATCAAACGACAAATTATCCTCAGAGCGCAGGTCAACCGGGTAATTTTTCGTCGAATATATCGCAGCAACCATCGAACGTTCCGATAAACGATTACTCCGCTTACGGAACAAACCAGTCACAAAATTATTCAGCCACAACCGGCGAAGGGAACAATCAGATGTACGGGCGTCCTGATAATCTGCAAATGCAGAATCCAGCACTTGGATATCAAGGGGGAAATCAGCAACAACAGAATTCAAGCAACACTGGCCAAAGTCAATCGAGCAATTACATGCCGAATCAACCACCAAATCCTTCGACACCAAGTGGCAATCAAAATCGTGAATTTGCTACGAATCAATCCAATCCAGGAACAATTATGGCTCACGGATATCCATCAACGCCGCAAAATCCATCGATGCCTATGCAGCAGAATCAACAGGCTCATGGTGGTTATTCAGGAAACTCGGGTACGGCCAATCCCGTGAATCAAAATTCGGCTCATGGTTATAACGCCAATCAACAAGGTAGTGGATCGATAACCTCGAATAATCCGCCAGGAGGATACAATCCTAATGCGGCGGGTCCAGGAGCAATACCGGGACAGAATCCGATACGTGGCTATTTGTCGAATCATCAGAATCAAAATAATTCATCGTCCGGATCAACGGGTTACGGCACGAGTCAACCACCCTCGAATACTTTGTCGCAACAGCCACAGAATCATGGTTACACCGGAGAACGGCAGGGTCCGACTCCGCCGATACAAAATACGATGCACGGTTATACCGGAAATCATCTCAGACCTCCAGGTCCACAGTCCTCCAACCAAACCACCGGATACTCGGCTAATTCCACAAATCAATCGGCCAACCAATCTGGCAATTATTCGTCGAATCAACAGCCATCCTCACTACCCCAAACGCACAGATACGTTTCCAACCCGCAAACGCAGACGCCAGCAGCCATGTCACAAAACCAACCGATGGGTTTCGGGAACAATCCTCAAAATCCAACCACGGCCATGAATCCTGGAGAACAGATGCAAAATTATTCCACCAATCCTGCTGCTACTAATCATGAATATTCGATCGAACGCCAAGGACGAAATCCAACACCGAATCCCAATGCAAATTACATGCCGAATTCACACTCAGCCAATCAGCCGCAAAACCAAATGGGCAATTATTCCTCCGATGGTAATAATCCTAATCCAAATGGACAGTACAACAAAAATCCTGATGATCCATACTGGCAACGCAATTATTCACAGTCTGGCCGGCAAGAACAATGCTCCAACCAAGATCAATTCTTTCGTGAACCCACCTCTAATCGTTATCCAAACAATTATTATCCTGGTCAGAATTACGGAAATCAAGGTCCTTATGAAGCTTATCCCGGTGCACAAAATACTGAAGATACCAAAAATCCTCCGGGCAACATCATGCCTCGAGGACAATCGCAAGGACCTTACGACAAGAGCGCCAAAGATACGACTTCCGGTCTCAATGTACCCAATCAAACTTTGTCTCAAAACAATCCTTCGGTAGTCTCCGGTTACAACGGCAACGAACCACAATGCACTAATATGCCAAGGCCACAACAACAACCCATTACGTCATGTCCAACTGCCAATTCAAGAATCGGACAAATTGATGCTATTAAGGAAGACGATAAAGAAGACGTTACGGAAAAAGACAAAGAGGACAAATCCGACGATGAGATTATGGCCAAAGACGAAGAAAAAGATTTCAAGTATTCGCCAGGATCGAAAGAAGAACCTGGTATACCATACGATTGGGTATGTTCAAGAAATTCTTAGTCGATAAAATTGATTTAACGAAAACCATGTGCAAAAATTTAAAAAAAAACTAAATTCAGGATTGAAAAAATACCGTTAGAAATTTTTTGACAACGTTTTCGTTGAATATATATGGAAAAGGAAAAGTCTCCATTTAAGAATAAACAACACAAGTTTTCAGTCCACAAGTTTTATTTGATCAGAATCTCGAAACTTGGCAATTGAACAAACATTTGAAAAAATAAACAATCATCTTTGATACGAATATTAATTTACAGTAAGAATAATTTGTAAAAAAAGCTACAGACATGATTTTTCAAACGAAATATTATTCAACGAATGATAAGACCATTTTTTTTCAAGCAGAATAAGTTTGGCGATATTCCTAAATACATATTATTATTTTCGGAATATCTCTAGTTTTGATTTTTACACAAAATTTTTTCGAGAATACCTGACAAATCATAGAAATTGCGCATATCTTTCTGGAAAGATGCAAGTCGTTTGAATTATCATCTCGAGATAAAGTCGAAAAGCGAAAGTTTAAATTAAAAGAAAAATTTCCGTAAAAATTCAACAGTATTGTGGAAAAAAGAAATGAGTTTATTTCGCTCAACGAAAAATTCAATGATCTGTTTATTCGTTGAACAATTTTTTATTGATTAACATTATTTTTATTATTTTGAACAATATAATTTTAACAATATAATCGTTAATTGTTAATGAACAAACAAAAAAAAAACATAATAAATAGAGATTAAAAATGTTTTCAGGCGACTGACCTAATGAAGGGGTATGTTCCGGGTCTGATAGACGCGTCAGCGAAAATGACGTTATTTTTTTGCATTCTCGAGGAAGCAGTACGCCTGGGTGATCGTGTACTTGCATTCTCGCAATCGCTATTCACGTTGAATCTCATCGAGGATTTTCTAGCTAGAAATAATTTAAAGTATCCGGATGGTCGGACGGAATGTTGGGTGAAAAATGTAAATTATTATAGATTAGACGGTAGTACGAGCGCGTTGGAAAGAGAAAAATTGATAAACGAATTTAATAGCAATCCAAAGATACATTTATTTTTGGTGTCGACAAGAGCGGGTTCATTAGGTATCAATTTGGTTGGTGCTAATCGTGCTATAGTTTTTGATGCATCGTGGAATCCCTGTCACGACACACAGGCGGTATGTCGTGTGTACAGATACGGACAACGAAAGCCATGCTTCGTTTATCGTCTCGTCACTGACAATTGCCTCGAGAGAAAGATTTATGACAGGCAAATAAGTAAACAAGGAATGGCTGATCGTGTCGTTGATCAATGTAATCCAGACGCTCATCTTTCCCTGAAAGAAGCGACAACACTCTCCTGGGACTGGGAGGAGGATAGCCAAGTACAAGACTTTTCTCAGACAAAGGACAATTACACTGACGAAGTAATGCACGTAGTCTTGGAACGACATTCCTCTTTATTGACCAAACAACCATTTCATCACGAGAGTCTTCTCGTTGATCGTAAAGACAAGAAACTTAGTCAAGCCGAAAAACGTTTGGCTAGAAGGGGTTACGAGCTCGAAAAAATGGCCGCCAATTCCTCGAGACCGAGCTACAGCTACGTTCCTGGAAATACAGCTACTCGAGGTAAAGATCATTCCACGTTTTTTCAAGATTAAAATATAAAATAAAACCATACAACTTTGATTCTTAAGATCATTTATCAGTTTCGTGATTAGGCTCTGTTGCAGGTTTTTTTTTCGAAAAAGTCTTAAGAACAAAGAAAAGTTACATGTTGTTCTCATTTAACTCGATAATCGTTTCGAACTTTTGTTTTTCTTAAAATATAAATTTTCGCTGAGAAATACTTGGATTTACTATTCACATATCTCTCGGGCTTTTACGCCTAATATAATCGATAATTGTTGTTTATAAGATAACTTATAAATGAAAAAATACATTATTTCCTACACTCGGGGTATTTTAATCCGTATTTCGCTTCACTTGACATATGATTAGAATGTGAAAATTGGTTACCAGAATTAGGATCATAAATATTATGTTGAAAAGATTTTTTGGATACGAAAATTTCGTTGATAATATTATTATTGATCAAGTAATTCGTCGGTTATTCAGTTTGCCATATGAATTACTTATTTGCTTTCTAGCAGGTGGACTCCAGATTCGAGCGATTAGAGGTGGGGATGCTGGAACGACTCAAAAGCCGGTAGCATCGGTGCGACCGATGCAACAACGAGGTGCTGAGAACTTGAATAATCGTGGAATAGTTGGAAGTCGATGGATACCGGCTGAGGTTTGGCAAAGACAAGGCATGAGCGCTCAGGAAATGACTCTTCCATTGGACGTTGTTATACCTACTAATTCGCCTGATAAAGGCAGCATTGTACTCAAAGCTGGGCAAAGAGTAATGGTACTCAAGAGTCCAAAAGGAATTTACATGCAGCTGGAGTCCGGAAAAATCATAGCTATAAGGACGGCCCTTAAATTGAATCAACAGAAACGCGAAGAGGAGCCGAAAAAAGGTTTTTTTTCTTTGCTATTCATTCGAATCTTCGTTTATGTAATACTTCAATTATCAATAATCTCATTTAAACCTGCAATCACAGACCTTATGGAAATTGATCAGTTTTTTTGATGAAATTTAAATCGTTAAAACGTTTTTTCGCCTTTTTTGCCTTTTGTGTCACAGTGAGATGAAAGTGGAAGATTCATATTAACCTACTTATGCTATATTTTTGTGCCTTTTTCTCGTTTTTCATAATAGTTATTTTTTTATTATGAAGAAAAAAATATATATCCAGTACAGGGTGGAAATTAGACATTCTTCTTCAGCCAAAAATTTTATTCGACCAGAATTTGAATCCTTGAATGTTAACTATGTAGTAAACTCCTATGTTTTTTCTTGTCTACAATAACTGAAAATAAAACTCTGGAAATATGCTTAAGCGAACAATCATAAAAAAGTCATAATATTAAATTTTTCTTATTTAAAAATGTGTCTTCATTGTTTAAAAATGTTTCTTTATTCGTTGACTTTTTGTAAAGTTATTCATTGAAGTTAAATCTTAACAAAAGGTTGCTGTACTTTTTGAAAAGGCTCAAACCCTTGAAATTTCCGTTGTATAATATTTTTGGTTGTCTGTTTGGGAAGATTGAAATATTTACGATTGTCTGATGCGTAACGTAGATGTGCGAGAAGTTATGCGTTTATTGACTTTTTTTTTCCAAATAATTATTGCATTACAACGTGTAATAAAACGAAAGTAAATTTTCAGGCGTTTCAACAGCAGCACCGCGAACCACAAAGCCCGAAGTGAGTTTTCCATTGCGTAACAATTCAGCAATATCGATAATACCGAAAGCGACACCGGCAACATCGCCAGGTGGTACGAGACCGTTATCGAGGCCGGGAAGTGTTCCGGCTTGCAAGCCTTTTGGGGATAAAGAAATGGGGAAAAATACAAAACCTGTGGCAACGGGGGCGGCAAAGCCGCGTATCAGTAATATAACGACACTTACGAATCAGGTTTCGTTGCAGCGAATCGGTAAAATGAAACAGGAGCACCAGCAGCATCAACAGCAGCAGCAGCAGCAACAACAGCAACAACAGCAACAGCAACAACAGCATCAACAGCATCAACATCAGCAGCAACATCAACATCAGCAGCAGCAGCAACAACAACATCAACATCAACATCAACAACAACAGCAGCATTTGGATCATTCGTCGGTTGGTGAAAATTCGAATTCGTCGGACAGCCAAATGAGAACGGATCAACGGGTCGAGGAAGTGCGTCTTGAGGACGTAGTTGCCGAGGCAAGTTCCAATCCAGAGTACAGTCCTACAAACTCTAATCGTGATTCGAATAATGAAATCGATAATTCGGTGCAGAAGCATGACGATGAGAAATCCCAGGTCTACAATCCCGACGTTACGGGGAACAGTCAGGAGGTGGGTCGTAACGAGGCAAACGTGCAAAATTCGTCGAAGCTCGAGAGCAACAGCGTTCCGGGTAAAAAGGACACGAAGGAAAGTACGAAATCCGAAAATTTGATGAATTACGGTCATAACTTTGTGAGCCAAACAGAGAAGCGTGATGGTCGTGGTGACGAGATTATTATAGACGATGGTACGTCTTCCGGGCAGATAAAAATGTCGTCTGTTGCAGAGTCGGTATCGATGATGCAGCAACATCATCAACAACAACAACAACAACAGGCACATTCGCAACAGTCGCAGTTGCATCAGCCCCAGGCTTTACAACCAAATGTTCAAAGAGCCGGCGGAGAACTGCCAAAAAATATAGTCGATTCTCCACATTCGGTAAACAGCGGAGCGCCTTCCGTTCCAACAAACCCTATCGTTGCTAAGGAACGAGAAGCTCGAGTCCAAGAATTGCCTCAGGGCGATCCTCACGCTCTTCCGCAAGGCTATCCATACGCTCAATATCCGAGGTACTACGATTATGCTGACCCACGAGCAAGAACTTTACCAAGTCCGTATGGAACCTATTTTCCTGGTGTCGCGCCACATCCCACAAATCCACGGGTTGATACCGTCAAAAGCCCACAGACTGATCTCAGTCCTAAAAACATTGACGAGAGGACATTAATTAGTGGCGCATCCAGTGGATATTCACAGCCTACCGGTACGTCTACCAAATTGTCCGGTGAAACGAACGAAACGAAGAACACGGAAACGTCAACTCCCAGTCTAGCGGCGGCGGTGGCGACAAATCCAACCAGGGACGATGCTCATGTTCCTACTGCATTTAGTCATCCGGCTAGTAGTCGTTACCCCGGGCCTTATCCGCCTACGCCCTACGATCCGTACACGCAGCATTATCCACCCGCCCCGGGATCCTCTGCGGCTTATCCACCGAGTGGTAAGTTTCATTATTTCGTATAACAAATATACAAATGGGGGAAGAAAAATAAATCAAAACGATTTAAGACAACACGTCTTACACACTCGATGAGTTATCGCTATTTTTATATTAAATTTATTATTATATAGTACATTTTAATTAGACGTTTATAGAGAAAATTAGATAAGTTTTTATCGGATAATCACCAATGTGGGCATATGTGTTCGAGGATACACTGATGTTGTTTTAATTAATGCGATTATGCCTTATTTTTGTATCTTATTAATTTATAAATAAAACACGTTATTTCTTCTCGCACAAACAAGTAGGGAAATAACTTGGAGAAATTAAAGATTATGAGAACAAAGATAAAGCGTTAATAAAGAATATATCGAAGGAATAATTAAACTATTATTTTTACTATAGTCATTCAACGTGCCTATCTTCGCTTCCGTACAGTTTCCTTATCTTTTTATTTACATTCCGTCAAATATCGTATCCACTATCCCAATTGAGAAATTACACTACGTGCTTTTTTTTTTTTTTTTTTTTTAAGTCATTTATAAAAATTGTGAGACCGATAGCTTTTTATTTCGTTATTACCCACAGAAAGAGCTCAATGTTATAATACTCATCAGAGTTTATATTGTAAAAAGACTTTTAGAAAAATAATTTGAAAAAGTGCACATTGTGTACTCAGGGTTTTAATCCTTTATGGACCAAATATTTATAGTGCCTCTAAAAAAGTTCATCCAACGTGCAACCAAATATTTCATCACGGTATTGAAGTGTTTGTTAAATTATTTCTTACATTATACTAAAGAAAGATGAGAAATTTCATATTAGGTTCATCAAAATATCAAACTCACAATTTTGAAGCCAAGACATAATTTGCTTACAAAAAAATCTGAACTAGAGAAAAATTTCATTTCGTTATTAATAGAAGTTGTGGAAACAAAAAATTCACTTGAAAACTGAAGTATTGAGTCGTAGTCGGACTTACGTTACTCCACGCATATTTTTCCGTTTTTTTAACGATAACACGAGTATTTAGACAACAAATGCCGGGTTTTTTGCTTCCAAGAGTCGTGATCGGTAACTCAAAAAACCCTTGAGTATAAAATTCCATGTTAATTACACGTAAGGAAAATATATGGCTCAAAGTATTAAAAGCGTCGAGAAAAATCTCGTTTTTTGACATTTATTTGGAATTCTTATACTGATCATGTGTTCTCGGGTTAATTATAAAAAATAAGAAATAAAAATAAAAAAAGCATTGTTGGGATCTAATTGGATGCTTTTTTTAATTATTTTTAATCGGCAAAGAATTCACATTGATATTTAACAAATGTTTGTAACGACAGGAGCCCCTGGTTATGCGGCTTACGGTGGACCAACATACAACGCGGACTACGCTCGAATGTACTCGGCGTTTCATGGGCCACCTCCAGCAGCGGATCCTTACATGCATCGTGGTTACGCACCACCTTCGTCGCATCCGACCAATTATTATCCTCCATTTCCTCATCCTCCACCGCCTCCTTATCCGAATTACACTTTTTTGCCGCCATATCCAAATCCGAATATGCCCGGTGAGCCGCAGCCTCCGACACAGTAAATCGGATGAAAACAAGAAAGTAATCATGGAGAAAAGAACAAGTGGAGAAGAAAACCGAACAAATCACTGATTGTCGAATCGCATCGGTTCGTGGTACAACCAGCAGTTCAAAAGTGTCCCATCGAAACTTGTATGTAAGTGATAGAGAAGAGGAAAAAGAAAAGAAAAACAAACAAAAAATGTTCGATAGACTGAAGATTAACGAAGCACATTCGTTGTGAATGATTATTAAGGGATCACGTGGGGTGGGGATGTGAATTATTCGCGTGAACTTTTTCAATACAATTGGGAACCGCTTGACGAAATTGGCGTTGAAAAAAAAAAAAAATATGAAAAACTAACATGAGAAGTATAAGAAAAAAACGAGCTCACCGATAATTCCGAATTGTGCAATGTGTCGAGATGTTGATACAAACACTTACGTGGCAAATATCGTGGTGTTTCAATGTGCGTACGTCTTGACTATATACAAATTAATTATTATTATCATCATCATCATTATTATTATTATTATTATTATTATTATTATTAGGAAACTGAAAAGGAAGATGCAATTTGTTTTGAGCAAACAAATTTGGCACAAATTATCGAGTGTTCTTACTCGATAACCTATTCCTCTCCGTTCGTCTATTCGTTTATATTTATCGATTTATTTTCGGCTTTTTCACGCTTTCCATCGTATTCCGAGAGCCTGAAATCCGGAATTCTTAAACTCGATATTATTAAGCAGTATCAGAGATTTTTTCGAAGAGCCACGGTTCACTATAAATTTAGATAAGATCTTATACTGAAAACATTTTCACGGAAATGGTAATGATGAACAAGACGATATTCAGAATGGAATCCTAAAAATTTCACACTTACACACCGCACAAGTACATGACACGAATCGTCATTTTTTATACATTTATGGTAGATATCTCAAGTAAAAAGTTGTTTAACACGATAATACAATTCCAAAACGATTATTTGTTTGCACGAGAGGATTGGGCTTAACGAATTCCTGTGATCGGCGATTCAAAGTTTCTACCATTTTTTTACTTTTCTTTTGCTAGTTTTTTTTTTTTTTTAATATATATTTTTTGAATTACATTTTATGAAGAGGGGATTCAACTCTGAAGAGTTGAAAAAAAGTATTATTATTTTGTGTAATTTGATGGAAGAAAAAATTATTTCGACAATACGTTCGTCAGGATTTCTTTTTTTGCTGTATTAAGAGTTTAAAATTCATGCGTGAACAATTATAAAATGCAGTTTTTTTCTAAATGTTTTTTTAAATCAATAAATGCAGATTCTATCTAATTATGAGAATAGTCGTTACAATTGTTATTAGGATTCTCAATACAGTAACCGAAATCATTGAACCGTTTTTCAAATATATGATAATGAAGCTACAACTTGGATACCAAAAAAAGGATCTTGCTCGCATTGATATTTTCATATTACACAGCTAAGTTAATGGAACTTTTTTTATTTTTTATTATTTAATGTTTATGGATAAACAGCAAAATAAGAACTGAATAAAGAAAATCAGTTATTATTATTGAAAATGATCATAATTTAAAGAAAGAAGTAAAAAACCCGTTTAGAAGAATCTGAAAATTTGCATTTAAACGAAATGATTTTGCCAATTTTTTTACACATTTTCTACCAGTTTTTGTTTGATACTGTCTCAAAATTTCATCAGCATAAACTTTACTTCGAGAAGGTATAAGAAATAATGCTCATATAACAATTTCCTGAGGATCTAAAAAGGTTGCTCGCATCTGTATATTCAAAAGTGCAATAATATACTTGAGTAAGATTCGAGCAAGATGATTTTTTTTCTAATCAAATGGAGCCTAAAGGGAAAAAACCGTATGAAGCTTAAAAAAAGAGAAAAATGCGAAAGAAGGTTGGCTTTGTATCGTCACATCAAGGCAGCTCGTGACCATTCCTCTTACTGTAAAATACGTCGGGAGTGAACGAGCGTTGAAAAAGTTATGATTTTGTACAGCAAAACGTAGTTGAGAATCTCCAACACGGTTCCTCTAAAAGTTTCTAAATTTTAAATGAAGAAAAATAAATTAACGACGAGACGAACTTCATAGTATTAAAAAAAAAAATGAATAAATAAAAAAACAGAACTCAGAGATATGGAAAAATTGGCGACAAAATCTACGATGAATTTCGTACGTTATATTCTTTATTGGGCTTGATCTATTTATCGTGTTACGTATTTTCCTCGGTTAATTGGATCTCTCGCCGTATCCTTGCAACGAATTATCGAACGAGGAAAACAAAAGACACAAATTCCACATTCAATTGAGCGGCATTAACGACTTTTTACATGCATTATACGTACAGTATTCACTCGAAACATTTAGCAGCCAGTACACAGTTTACAGCATTCTTAGCAAGTTGTATATGACTACGTATTATCTACTAAACGTTGCGATTTCTTAAAAAAATAAAACGACAAAAAAAAAATTAATTAAAATAACGAATAAAAAAAATATTGATAAATAGATAATCTTACATTAGGGACGTAGGATTGTTGTTGACTAGGGATGTCTCGCAAATTTAATAACTATCAAGGGGACGTAGATAACGAAATGGGGAGTGCTTCGATGATCGATTGGCGGTTCTTCATGATCAGTACTGTGATATTTCGTCATAGTCTCGCGAACTCCTCTTGAAACATTAAAAAAAAAAGGAAAAACTAATACAAACACTCTTTTGATTTTTTTGGTAAAAAAAAAAAAACATTACTGGCATTTCTTTTTGTCTTTATGCACCCATTTGATTTTTAAATTTAATTTCAGTTTTTTCACTGCTAGAACTAAGTATATTATGATAAAAATAATTTCTAATACAAACAAAAATAAAAAAGAAATAATATATTTAAATTTTCAATTGTGGTAGTGCAAAATTGTAAGAGGCACGGATCCGAGATGTTTGATAATTTTTTCGAAATTCTAATGCTGAGCCTGCACAATTTCATCCTGGCTCTCCCCGAGATTATTATAGATGAATTATTATATAGCAGCAGAGAAGAAACAGAAATTGAAAAAAAAAAAAAAAAAATGAAAAAAAATCAACAACAAGAACAACATTAACGAAAAACATGAATAAATTAAAAATACAACATTCACGCTGGGTAAAACGCTATTATTATGCGCCATGGCAAAAGGCTTCTTCTTGGTGATATCGTTTCCCAAGAGATATGAAATATTTCATTGATGTCTCGACGACTCCGACTCGTAATTTGTTGTAAAACGAGAGGGAGAGAGATTCTTATAGATTGTAAGTGTACAGGTATTAGACAACGATAATATAGTGTTTAACGAGACATCTGATTTCTTGTTTTGTTTTGTTTCGTTATCTTCTCGACGATGATCCAATTGAACAAAAGCATAAGTCCTCGGCCAGGCGTATAATAGCTACATATATAGGTAAATATATTATCGCTCGATATATGAATTTACTTTGTCTCTGTTAAAGCCTTTTTTTGCCATTTACATGTTTGTAAATACCCATTATTTACGTTTCATAATTAATTTATTACGGTACATTAACGATAATAAACGGCTTCTTACGTCATATAGTATCGATCTAATGTAAAATCAGTTGTTTACATCGACGATATCGTTTTTTTTAATCATATTATTGTTATACAGAGAAATCAAAGCTCATATATATTCTTGTTTCTATAAGTCTTGTTTACTGCCCCTCACCTTATGTCTGACCCCCTGTCGCAAAAGGACCAAGTCATTTTGCAGCACGAAATTAAAATATGGAAGAAAAAAATGACGGATATGAAAGAATTAAAATAATATTAATTTAAAAAGAATACATTACTAAAACTGTGCATGTAAATGCTTACTGTAAGAAATTGTCAATGGATGTCAAGACCATAGGGCTGTAATTAAACGGGACTTCCCAACTACAAGATTTTGAAAATTTCGCTCTTGTGTACATCATTTACTTCCTTTTTTTTATTAGCTGGCTTCAAGGCAGGTCGAGGTCTACATTTTTCTTGATTTTTTTTCTTAACGAAAGAAATCCGATACTTGTTCCTCTTTTTTTTTCAATTTTTTAACTGAATCATGTAGTACATGAAGAATTTTTTTCATAAAAAATTTTGACCGTCCGAAATGGTGCTTATAAAAAGAAAACACCTGACGTTGAACGCCTCCTCTATAAATTGTCTGAAATGATCAATCTAAAAAGATTATTAATAAGTTTGAAAAACTCTTACGAGGATTTTGTCTTTCTGATAAATCTGAACAAAATGGTGGTCTTAACTAACGAATGTTTTTGCGGTCCTTCATCGAATCCTTTTTGTATATAAGAAATAAGCTGTAGTGATCCAAAGAATTCGATAAAGAAAAAGAATGAACGATCATTATTTATGAATTTTAATTTACATTCAAATATATTTTTTAAATAAATCAAATCACCGTTGTTTTTGACTGGGTGTTTAGTATTTTTTTATAAGATAATTTGAATAATTCAACATTACCAGTTTTTTGTTGGTAAATTAAAATTAATTTGAATTCAAATATCAATGTTATATTTCGATGTTAAAAAAACCATCTTGAATGTAGCAAAGTTTTCATCAAATTTTTGGAATCAATGACAGAAAATTGACAAAATTTAAGCATCTTTTCAAAATATTTAGAAATAAAATAGCTCAAACGGTTTACACAAATATCTTCTATTGGGAATAAGTATTTTGAAAAAACCGCTCTCGAATTGTTATTCAAAAAGTTGGACGAAAAATGTTTGCATCATCAGGAAAAGAAATGTATGCCTCGAAAATTTATCATACCCCCGCTCTAATTTCATCGAGAGGTATGCACGTCAGTTTTTCACGATTTCTCGTGACGCGTAAATACTTACGAGGGCAATTGCTACGAATGCGTTTTTTACCGTGCACCATTCGTTTTTCTCGCGTACTAACGGAACAATCTTCCTTTCACTCCCCCGTGAAGAGTCAAATTTTTTTCATAAGCTCCCGAAATTTTGAAACAAATTGTAGGTTATCCGGCATTGCGAATTGGGGAACTGCAAAAAAGTATAGAAAAGTTAAATTACAACTTACGTTGGACATGATGGATCCTAAAACTGAAGAAACTCTTGCTCCTTTGCGGGCTAGCGTCAAAGAACAGGTAATTTTCGAACCATATGGTCCATTATCCATTGTTCGATGTTTTTAACCCCACTTTTATGATTTAATGAAAAGCACGCTTTTTCGTCTGACAGCTGATTGTTGATAATGACTATTTTACATCGTTTCCCCATTTTCGTCAAAAACAATTCAAATTTTGAAAAGAATTCGATGAAATTCCACGTGCCATATACAATGAGCCATAAAAATACTGACTGACAGTCTACTTCTTTCACAACTTTTATTCACTACCAGTAATATTCAATATCCTGAACAATTAAAAAACGATTCATTTTTCAAAAAAATTTAATAGACTGTAAATACTGAAAGGATTTCCCATATTGCTATTTAAATTTATTGGACTAAAAGTATTATATAAAAAAAAAAATGATTTGAAACATTCTTCAATTCATGAAATACACTGATTTGTGAATAGATGAATTACAAAACCATACATTTTGGAAACTTTAGTTCAGAACTTTTTTTCATTCTTTTTCTTCTTTCCATTAGTCTAATTTGGAAAATATCACTTTACGTTATTGAAAACATAAATAAATATGAGTTTTCTAGAACAGAAATTTTGAAAAACATACAAAGTCATGAATACCTTGAGAGAAAGTCGAGTAACAAAAATGAATGATAAATTTTGTTCTTCCACGACAGGGAGATCTCGTGCGTAAACTCAAGGCCGATGGAGCGCCTGAATTGGATGTAAAGAAAGCAGTAGCGGAGTTGAAGTTAAGAAAAAAGATTTTAGAGGACAAAGAATTGTCATTTGTTCCAGATTCTGCGACCTTTGACAGGTCGAGAATGGAGGATCTTTTGAAACGTCGTTTTTTCTATGACCAATCGTTCGCAATATACGGTGGAATAACAGGACAGTATGATTTTGGTCCAATGGGATGTGCATTGAAGGCAAACATGTTGGAAGCTTGGAGAAAATTTTTCATCCTCGAAGAGCAGATGCTTGAGGTGGATTGCTCGATATTGACGCCTGAGCCGGTGTTGAAAGCATCGGGTCATGTTGACAGATTCGCAGATTTGATGGTGAAGGATACGAAGACCGGTGAATGTTTCAGGCTCGACCATTTGATAAAAGCTCATTTGGAGAAGCTGGCAGCGGACAAGAAAACAGACGATGGAACGCGCGAAGAATGTCGTGACATTGTAGTTAAATTGGATGGTATGACGAAGGACGAAATGGCTGGGGTGCTGAAAAAATTTGGCATGAAATCTCCACTGTCCGGTAACGATTTGACAGAACCGATAGAATTTAATTTGATGTTCGGAACTCAAATTGGTCCAACGGGCCTCATAAAAGGTTTTCTCAGGCCGGAAACGGCGCAAGGAATATTTGTGAATTTCAAGCGTTTGTTGGAGTTCAATTCTGAAAAATTGCCTTTTGCAGCAGCTCAGATTGGAAATGCTTTTAGAAACGAGATATCACCGCGGTCGGGGCTAATTAGAGTTCGTGAATTCACGATGGCGGAAATAGAACATTTTTGCGATCCGAAGGATAAGTCACACGCAAAATTTGCTGATGTCAGTGAAACGAAATTATTGATGTATTCAGCGTGCAATCAAATGGATGGTAAAAGCGCTGAATACTTGAAGATCGGTGATGCGGTTGCAACCGGTCTCGTTGCTAACGAGACTCTGGGATATTTTATGGCGAGGATACAACAATTTTTACTGAAAGTTGGTGTCGATCCGATAAAATTACGTTTTCGTCAACATATGAGCAACGAAATGGCACATTATGCATGTGACTGTTGGGATGCCGAATGTTTGACGTCTTACGGTTGGATCGAGTGCGTTGGTTGTGCCGATAGATCGGCTTACGATTTGACCCAACATACCAAGGCGACAGGGGTCCGGTTGGCAGCTGAGAAACGGTTGGCCGAACCAAAAACAATCGACGTTGTCGAGGCTGCTCCTAATCGTGGTGTCATCGGTAAATCCTTCAGGAAAGAAGCCAAATCTGTTCTTGAAGCTTTGAGCGCTCTCGATGAAAATGCTGTCGACAAACTAGAGAAATCTTTGGAAGCCGCTGACTTTTATGAACTGACATTGGCCGATGGTAAAAGCGTCAAAATCACGAAAGACATGGTCGCCGTAAAACGCTATCAAAAAACTTTACACGTCGAAGAAATCATACCATCCGTTATTGAACCCTCCTTCGGTATTGGACGCGTCATGTACGCTATTTTCGAACACAACTTCAGAAAACGCGATGGCGACGAAATGAGAACTTTCTTGAGCTTGCCACCCGTTGTTGCGCCTTTGAAATGCTCCGTTTTACCGTTAAGCAGCAACATTGAGTTTATTCCTTTCGTTAAAAAATTGTGTAAGTATTTATTCCCTACATTGGTAAAAGTTTTAAGGGCTTTAAAAAATATCAATCATTTTTTCTTTTGTTTTTCTATTTTTTCTTTTATTGGCTCTTTTTTACATTAATTCTATACTTATCCTTTGTTCTGTTATTATCACGATGTCACGTGATTACTACGCGAATAGAATCCTATGCAATAATTGTAACGATATGATATTAACATATACAAGATCTTGTTACAATTCGAACATTCCAATAATATTTCTCACTTAAATCTACGTACAATATTTCTAGTTAACTTGATAGAAAATCTTGTACAGGGAAACTCCAACAATATTTCTTGTAACTGTTATAATTTGTACAATTCTGAAGAAAATCGAATCACAATGAATTATATCCATCAATTAGAACCTCTATTTCCGGAGGAGCACTAAACTAATTTGTATTCAGATTATCTTCGTCACTGAAGTAACATTGGATTATGGAACATGAATTATTCGTTTTATCAGCTCAAGATCTGACGAGGGTCGATGTTTCTCACAAAGTGGACGACTCATCGGGAAGCATTGGTCGTAGATATGCTCGAACGGATGAAATTGCTATTCCTTTTGGAATAACGATTGACTTCGACACATTGAAGAAACCGCACAGCGCTACTCTGAGGGAAAGAGACAGCATGGGACAAGTTCGAATAAATGTACGTACGACCAAGTAAATTGGAATGAAAACATTTCCTGGAAAACTAACTCCCATATCTCTTTTTTCATATCATTATAGTTGGACGAACTTCCGGGTGTCGTCAGAGATCTATCATTTGGTAAAGTTACTTGGACCGAAGTGGAAGCAAAATATCCAAAATTCGAGCAACAAGAATCAGCCGAGGCTTGATTAAACAATGTGTAAATATTAAGCATATTTATTATGATAATTGAAATATCGATTCAACTTTTTCAACGAGGTTTACTCCTCTGTGCTTTGCATTGATTTATTGAAGACTTTTTTCACGAACGCTTGAATAATAAATGTAGATTTAGTTTCATTTTGTTATAATTATTCAATCTTTTGAGTGCGGAGTCTAAATCGCGATGAACCAGATTTGCGACATCTTCAAACTTCGTTTGAAATACGCTTCATTTTAAGACATCGCAGGTTGTTGGTTGTAGAATATAAACTTACAGGAATATAGTTTTTTTAAAAGAGGCTTTAAAATTGATGCCTTCTAAGTTCAACGTAATGGCTACGCCATTAACGTAACGAGATCGATAAAAGTTTGGGTCTCAAGAGGCAACACCGCTCGAGAATTTTAAGAACATACAAGAATGTTTTTTATATTGTCTTGAAATTTATTGAGGAAAAAAAAAAATAAGTATTGTGAGGGATAAAATGTATGTGCTTCTTTTTTGATCTCTGACTAACTAAGCACCGTGCAGCGCGCTCTCAGCTTTTTATAAGTTTTTGAGCTTGGTTTTTCATCAATTTACCTTAGTTTTCATTCTTTTCGTTGGAAATAATTTTTCAATTACAATGGAAATTTTTCATAAAAATATGCTCTACTTTCACAAAAAGCATAAAACTCGATAATTAGTGGTTTTTTGTTCAAAATCTAAAAAAATAGACGACGAATCTTCATAGCTTTTTACAGATAAAAGTTGTTTTTTGATTGTCAATGTTTTTCGAAGCATAATGTCCTGAAGATTGAGCTGTTTTTCCAGTCGCTATAATGGCATCCCTTGAAGTTACTAATCATTCGTTAATAGTTTTTTTTATTTTTATTTTTTTAGAACGATCGTTTTTTAACATGGATAATAAGAAATCTGGAAGCGCACTCCCATGTCTCTGAAATCTTGCTTGAAACAGCACAATAAACATTCGATACTTCTCGTCCACACTTTACGGTCTTCGGAATCGTTTAAAATCTCTTGCAATTGAATGTCAACACGATTGACTTCTGTAAAGTCGAACAAACATATTAGTTTGGGTTAAACGAGATGTGACACAAACATTTTCATTATCAAATAATAATTACTGCATCGACGAGTCTGAATTTGGCAACACATCGTGCACAGTGTTCTTAATTTTTTTATTTCACCGATGAATTCAAATGTTCGTAATTGCGGCAGATTTGTGAAGAGTTTGCAGAGTAGATGATCGAGATTCTCTCGATGATGCCACAATTGAAGGTACAAAAATACTGTGAATTTCACAAAATAAAAACGCAAAAGTCACTCGACTTGGATTTTTTTCAGTTTAAACAATTAAATATTTATTGACATGGTCAAAATCATAGATGAAATTTTTGAATTTTATAATATTATAGAGCTTCGCAAAATTTATGCGACAATTACTTATCGTTCGCCATTAATGAGTTCAAAACGTCAGCTAAAAATTATTTCTTCAAATTCGATCAAAAGCAAAACTTTCAATGTTTTATTTACGAATTTATAGCTATCAATTAAACTAATTGACTAATTATTGATTAAATACTTATTTTTTACTTTTCATGAAGACATTATTTGGGAAACTGTTTGTTCAATGCCTTAGGAATTTCGTACAGATGATAACGAATCTTTTTACAAATAGTAGTGAAAATATTGTTTTTTTTGTTTCATGAATTTTCGAAAAGTTTTTAGAAAAATCTAGAAAAAAATCGTGTTTGTTGGTTTTTCCAGATTTTACGGCTAAGTTAACATGGAATAAAATTATTGGCTTGAATATCTGTGTGACTACATTTTGAAATAAAATTTACGGAAAGTTTGAAAATACCTAAAGTATTGGGAAACGAAAACCAGATATTCCTGAGAGTGCAGTCGATGTACC
Organism: Campoletis raptor; assembly: GCA_948107755.1. NCBI lineage: Eukaryota > Metazoa > Arthropoda > Insecta > Hymenoptera > Ichneumonidae > Campoletis > Campoletis raptor. The sequence continues at coordinate 26,659,579 of OX403622.1, read as the reverse complement.
ACGGTTGACGAAAACGTAAATCGATTCCTGACGATAGGATAAACGTGTGAACAGGAGTGTTTTTCGTAAAGAAATATTTGTGACGATCATATTCCGGAATGTTAACTAGAAAATGAAATTATCATTATTAGGTCTAACGTAATTGAAAAATATCGATTTTAACCAAAGAACTCATGACAGGGATCGATGTCGATGTCGACCTCGGATGAATGTTCAGAAAATTGGATTTTTGTCAATTTTCTAAATCATTCTGTTTTCAAATTAGTTATTCCTCAATATAACGTTCACGAAATTCAATTTCCCGTATACCGTTCTACTATTCGTTATTAAATAACAAAGAGATTCATGTGCCAGCAGGGTTCTTTGTGTCTGTAAAGACGATGTTACGACAAAAAATATTATGGGGTCGAAAAAAGCCACAAATATGTGTTACAAAGGTTTTTAAAAATGGGACACGATATTTCTAATATTTCGAAGCTTTATTCCATTATTGTTCGGGAAAAACTGTTTTTAAATCTTTTACTCGTTTCATCGGGTATACAATTATTGAAAAACAATTATTAGCATTGATTTTTAAGACTTGTACGAATCAAATATAAATTATATTGAAATATTTCTCACTTATGACCAATTGAACTTTTAGTTCTGGAGCCAGAATCCGAGTCGCTTGCCAGGCTATATCGGGAATGAAGAAATTGATATTTTTTTCGTTGGTTCTGTAATCCAACGTTGGAGTCTCGCTTTCCTGGCAGAGCAATTGTAACCATTGCCAATTTGACCCAAATTTTCTAGTTAAAAAAAGACATTCGTCAAATATTGGAACGAAACATTCATTTAATGACCAGAATTTTTTCGACATCCTATTTTTGTATGACTCACGTTCATTGAGTTTAAGATCTTTTTTTAAATAGTTTTAATTAACGTGAGTCAGGAGAAATATTCTGAATTAGAAATCAGGGAGTTTTTTTTACAATTTAACTTTTCTAAAAATTATTTTTAATCCATCAACGAGAAATAGAGTAGAATTAAACATTAAAGTTATTTTTATTTATATATTCGTTAGCATTGTTCCTTAGCGATCACCCAACCAACTACTGATCTCGCCCGAGGCTGCTTAACTTGGAAGATTGCCTAAACCATTCGTTGATTCATTTTGGAATTTTCGATATTACTGATTTCTTTTCAAAGTTTTTTAAAGTTTTTTTTTTTTTAATTATGCAAGTGTATAAGAGTAATAAAGAATCAGGTTCGGTGAATAGTAAATTTGATAAAAATTCGATGAAAATTATGACGTGTATCCTACTTGGCCATTTCCAAAAGTAGGTCACCACTGGGTGTCGCGATGTAGGAATAATTTAATGAAATCGTAGTAAGAGCCTCCAAAGAAGTAATTGCTCGCCACCACGAACCCTCGCGTAAGAAAGAGTTACAGCACATTATTGAACAGCCTTTTCCGTTGAAAGAAGTAATCGGTCTCTGGTTTTCCTCAAATCCTCGCCAACAGTACAAACTTTTGAGTGTTGCATGAGAATTTTTTAATGCTGATATTAATTGGAATCCTTCATTGCGTTTCAACTTCAGACCTTCCATACAAAATGTTTCCAGATCACTCTGTTGGCTGCATTAATTTTTATCAGTACTTAATTTTTTCAATTTTTTAACTCATTAAACAATTTCTATAGATTCGGGATTTAAGTATTTGAATGAATACGAACAAATTTTCATCAGCAATTAAATACTAAAACATAATGTTCTTTTTTTCACAATAACTCGGAAAAAAGATTTTTTCACAATCAACTTTTTAAGATTTTTGACATGATTAGGAAAACTTGAAAATTTATTTAAAAAATCGATAATCACAATTCAGCATCCCGCCATTTTGTGAAAAAATAATCTTTTTGTCCGATTTTTGTACAAAACACGGATTGAGTCGTCAATTAGAAATTTTTTTCACGTACAGTTTTACTAAATCATACACAAAACTATGAGATAAATTAGTTCATTTTGGTAAGTGTTTTGAATCAAAAAATAAACACGAGTAAAAAATTAAAATTATTTTAAAAAATTCAATAGTTTTGAAGGTATTTTATCCAGAAATGAAAATGGCATTCTAGATAATATCAGAGTCTTCAACGCCGAGTGTTAGAATTTCGTAAATGTTCGTTTTCCGAAATTTTTCAATATATTTTTTTTTATAGCAAAATTTATTACGTGATTTCTCGAAGAGCATTGGAAAATGTGATGATTCGTAAACGTATGTATTGAAAAAAAAACGAAATTGATTAAATAATAAAAATGACCATAAATATTTTTCCAATCGTTTGATAAGGTCTCGTCTGCCTAAATGATCGTACGTGCTCGCCCGCACCAGTTGTTCAGATATGACGATGTTTTTCGATGTTTTGTAGCTGCGCACGAGTCTAAAAAAAAAAAAACCAAAGCGGTAAATGAAGAGACAATATTGTAGTCAAGATGCTGATTATCTCGAGGGAAGGTAAGCTCGTTAATCGTTTGTATTTGTCGCTTTGGTTTTTTTTTGTTGTATTTTTGTTGTTTTCTCTTTACTTGTTAAGAGTGGTGAGGAGGGCGAGGTTCATGTTCTTCTGGTAAAGAGGCTCGTGGTTCGCGCTTGCCGAGTAAAGATGCCAGTAGAAACGAGCCTGGGCGTAATAACTTTTTAATTATCGCCCGTGTATTCCGTTGCAGTTAAGCTCCCTCTCTCTCTCTCTCTCTGCCTCTATTTATCTCTTTCGCTTTTTGTTCTTTCTGTCTTTTTTGTTTTGTTTTTGGTCCACCCAGGTAATTGAGTTCGAGCGATTCACTCTCGTCCCTCATATAATATGAGACCCATATGTATGCATGTCGTATAAATGTGTGAATATATCTATATATATTTATACGTATTATACCGCACCTCCCTCGAGGGCAATGCCAGATTCGGCATGGGTCTCGGATACATCGCTCTTTCGCAATGGAGCAACATTTCCCAATGTCTTTGTCCCTCGTCGACTCGCCGTGTCCTCGAAGTTGAATTATATGAAAAAAGATTGTTTAAATTATTATCACAGAGCAAGTAGATAAAATTTCATGAATTATTCACGAACAATCTAGCCATTTAATGTGTTTGCCAAAATTCGATTTGAACAAATTACCTATGCAGTGAAAATGACGCGTTCCTTATAAAAATGATTTTTTCTCAATCGCCTGACACTTATTCCAATTCGGTTTTCAAATTTATTTCTATCCAGAATTTTTAATATCAATTTTTATTCAAAATCTTTAAAAGATTTGAGAATACATTCAGGGCACTTTTATGAAACTTCGATGAAAATTTCAAAAAGGATTCACTGTCCTGTTTTCGAGATATTTGTAATCAAAGATTCAACAGTTTTACACGCATTCTATGGGGAACAGTAGAAAAATTCAGATTTAACGAAATATATACGAAATTTTACTACAGATTTTTCCTCTCTTTTCCTCAATCACATAGCAACATGCGACGAAGTTTGTGTAAAAGAAATCAAAAGTTTTGATTACTTAGTTTCGGAGATGCAGCGAAATAAAAAGAATAAATTCCTTGCTATTTATTTCCTTGCTAGTTATTTGTCAAACTATTTCGACGTTGTTCTCGAAAGTTTATATATTTTTACATTCCTAGAACATATAAAAACTATCATTATTACATTATTCGGTAAGTTGTATTCAAGTTTTGGAAAATTAACTGGAGAGTTAAGTTTTGAACGTGATTGTGGCAAGACTACTATCTTAAAATCGATTCGGTTTAATAATTCTTTTTTTTACATATCTTTCGCCCATTTCATACAATTATAAGGCAATATTCCTAACCTGGGTAATTGTCCTATCATATCGGATAGTAAACATTCGGTAGATTTTCCATCGTACTTTAACGAATTTTCCTCTGTCGTCTGATGTGTTAACGTCGCCATGTTGCTTGATGGTGTATGTGTTTCATATGAGTTCAGAAAATGTATAGAAGCGAAATGTAGGACATTTATTAAGCAGGGATTTAATAAAACGAGGTTTCATTTTAGTAACATAGGTAATCAGAACTGTCATAAATCATGACATCTGAAATGACTCGAGAAATATCGATGCAGGTTAAAAAAAATGCTAAAAGAAATACAGTACAGTTCCTACCATGATAATGATTTATTATTAACATAAAATAATTATGTTCCGAACGAAAAATAATAACAATGATAATTTACACGTGGTAATCGTAACATGACAAATTTATCTCGAACGGAATTGATTGGAAACTTTTCGTTGACACACACTTTAATTTGTCGCTTGCATCGACAAACTACTGAGTTAATTTGACGTAGGGTGAAAAAAAAATAGGAGTACATTTTGGACATTTATTAATACGTGTGCATCATAAAAATGTAAAATATATCGACGGCAGTATAGAAAAACGTGCTATCTCAAATGATGACAGAAGAACGCCCTATCTGCCTATCTAAACCTATGTTAGATAGAGCGTTTTTCTGTCACAATTTGAGATAGCACGTTTTTCTATACTGCCGTCGATATGAACTGTAGTTACTCCAAAAATAATTGGAACTTTTGCTTTTTTGAGGACTGAGCATTTCATTAAAAAACTTATCATTTCTACGACCTTCAACACTTTTGAGATTTTGATGAGATGAGATTATGAAAAATGCTGTTTTAGGAGAAAAAAAAGTGCAACGAAGTGATTTGCAAAAAACAGTTATTTACTTGACAAACTGAACTTTGCTTATTTTCGAAACAAAAAGAACTGAAAGATTAATTCGTTTAAAAATAACCCAGTGTATCAATGTAGGGTTAAAAGGTTGATAGGGAAGATAGATCAACAAAAACCAACGTTATAGAATAACACAAAATATTTAAAAAAGTGTTTCGGCTGTCAGCGATACATCAAATGACAACCAAGTGATTGCAACTGTTGTTTCCTTTTATTCATCCATAAACTACGTGGTGGTCTAAGATTAAAATGAACAAATAAAGTATTAAAGAATGCGATATTTGAAAATGAAAGCATCAGGGATTGTTGGTCTCTTTACATCGTTAGGTAAAATCATAGCCAGAAAGAGGTTGCTAACACGCATGCCTCTTCGGCGTGAATATTATTTATGAGAGCGTCGTGTGAATCGGAGAGCCAGGGCTCAATGTACGCCCACGCGCAGCATCCATGTTCGAGCTTTGGTTGAAAGGATCCACAGGAAACGAGCAACTCCGATCCCCAATACACACTCGATGATAAATAAATATAATATACGAAGAAATAATAATAATAAGAGGGTGTCGGGTATACGTGAGCACGCAAGGCCATGCACGAGTCGAATTCTCGTAGTTATTTGTATAATGTATACAGGCTGTCTCAAAAATCAAGTCCAATAATCAGCTTTTTTTGGAACTATAAAGTTCAGAGATCGAAATTCTGAAGAAAAAAGCTGGAAACCAGTTTTTTTTTTCAAATATCGTGCTGCACATGCTTACGCATTTACTGCAATTTTTAATTTTTATTAATATAGTTATTGACTTGATGCCTATAAACAACTGGTCCAGATGATCAGGTATTTTTCAACAATATTATTACATGCAGTGTTTAAAAGGAATTAAATTTTCATTCTTTGTCATGAACAATAAATTCCGTCATACCGATCAGTAGTTTAAGAATGAATGTTGTTAAACCTGCCCGCATGCTATTCAAATGTGACTCGCGTTTATAATTGTATATCACTCAGAGCAGGATGCTCATCACTGATGAAATGCTCCTCGTGCTGCTTAAATGGAATTACGACGTTTCGTGGCAAAAGAGAACTTCTCTGGATTAAGTCTTTGTGTGAGGTACAAATCCGTTTTCCTGCACCAATCATTTCCTTGATCCGAGTTTCGTGATCGTATTTCTTCTTAATTCGTTGAGTTTTCAAACGGTCTTGAATGTGTTTCGATTCGAGCCACATCAATTCGAAATTCTTTCAAATATTTGTTTGAAGAAAGAAACTCAAATTGTGCGCGATTTTTTAGATATCGTGAAATAAAATTTTATGATCATGATGAAAATATATTTTTTACGAATAGTTCAATCAGCAATGGTCCACCAATCAAAATTTCATTACGAATTGTTTATGAAAAAAAGTATGACAAGTTCAAAATGAATGCGAAAAACATTCGAACACATAAATTCTTAACTGAAATAATAAATCCGTTCAAGATCGTTCTCTCGAATTTACAACCAAAAACGTACATCGTGATGTTCCAGCCATCCATCGAATCTTCGAAATGAATTTTAGAAAAGTATCAGTGTGGCTGAATTAAGTGAACGAAGGCGAATACGAAATCACGATCGCAGGTCACGAGGTCGTGAATTTGCCTATAAAACATGCGATAATTTAGTAACAAAAAAATAAAAATATAGCATGAAAAAAGTTCTTAATTTTCTTCATCTTCATCATGTTCTTCTATAATCTTTCTCGCGGTTGGAGAGTTTATTCCCGAAGGGTCTTCGGCAGCGAATATTACATGGCGTCTCTCATAATTCACCGAAAAGTGAGGCCGCGATTGGCGCACTAAGAGAGGGAAACCGTCCTGATTAGGGTGTTTGATTTATCGCCGTTTATATCTGTACCGCACCATGGTAAAGACCGTATGGTGTACGATGCTGTACGTTAAAATCATTTGTTATATATGTGTATATAATACACGTATATAAACCCAAATCCCCAGGACATTAACTTGCAGACATCGATCCAACGTTCCGTGTCCATTTTCCGCTTTCATACTTCCCTAAAGTGTACGCACTAACAGATTTATTTATCGTTGTAAAATTTACGATAAAAATCATCAAAACGACAGTCTTAAGATTATTGAGTTAAATTTGAATCTGATTTGATTCAACATGAATAATGTGATATACCAAAAAACGAAACCATTGAATGGAGGATCCTTCAAAATATCAATTACAAAAAAAAAAAAAGGTGCACGTCACAAGTGACAATGTCAAAGTCTTTTTTTCATTTATCGATAAACCGAATATGGAAAATCGTTGTTATTGTAAGAGCCTTTTTTTAAGGACTCCCGCCAGAATGACAATATAACTTTGTTCTTTCATCGGACTTTGTTATGAAAAAATGATCGAACCCTCTTCCAAGGATACTTCTTAATTAAAATATATGATCATTTATTAAATATGAATGTTTCATTTTTCTTTCAAATTGAAACTAGCCAGAACTTCTATATATACTGGAGAAATATTTCGACCTCCAAGTTGGAAATTGCATGGTAAAAGCTTCTGCAGGAATTAATTATTTAATGATTATGAAAAAGCTCAAATGATAAATTCATGAAAATGTTGAACATTTATTTCAATACCAACTTCACGGTTACGCGTTAAATAGTATGCTGTTATAGCTTACGATAAATAATTAACGTACGTTGATTTTTCTTGTGCCTTGGACTAAAAAATTAATAATTAGTAAAATATTCAATGTTTTTACTTTAATTCCCACATTCCGTGGTTTAGCGCACATTAATTTCTTTCGTCGATTTCAGCATGTAGTTTACTTTACGTTTCATTCGGTGTAGTCCCATTAATAAAGTGCATTCCAACGTACATGACACTTCGAAAAAATTGCTAACTATATCAACAACAACAAACATAACAATAATAATAATGCGTGTAAAAAAGGGAAATTTGTAAAGGAGTATTAACTGAGGACACACGCAAGGTAAAACTGGTCGAACTGGTCATCGTTGTCGTTCAACGATGTCGGACTATTCACAGTATACGGGAATTCGGAAGAGATTATATTCTTAAATCCGGCAATATCGTTTTGGGGTGTGACATCGTGGGACCAAGTCGCCCACGAAACCCGTCCTTTTACACCACCATCTACCCAAGAGTCAATAATAATTGAGGTTTTAGTACATACATTTGATAACGTATACGTACAACTTTGTGAACGAGACTGACTTTTTGAATTAATAAATACACCAACGGAGCTATTTAACTGTACATTTCTCTTTACATAAGAGAGAAGTTTGCTGTATAAACTATCAAAATTTAGCTGGGCGTGTAAATATTTGTTCGAATTTCTGCAAAGAATACCCGTGAAAAAAGTTTAAATATATATTTCTGTATTTAAGGGGAGGAGAGGTTTCACGCAAAAGGCGGCATGTTACAAAGTTCAGAAACGATCGATACGTATAATTGCAAATAATTCGGGGCTTTATAGTGTTTATTAATTTTTTTCACTATTATATTTAAATGTGTGGATTTTATTGTCCTCTTCTCTCGCGTATGCCAATTTCTTTTTGTCAACCCTTTCCTGCACGAACTTTCCTGAGCAACATTTTTTTAATATTACGTTTATTCGAGCGCCCCCGTTCAAGTCTCTCTCTCTCTCTCTCTCGCTGTATGAGCATAGCATTGAGACATTTTTCAAATATGAATTCTGCTTCGGATGTACATAAATTGCGAAAATTCTTATACCCACAGAGGGTTGCAGACCCATGGAAATATGATTAAATAACAATATATATTTAATCGTTGGAACTTTCATTAAAACAAGAAATTAAAAAAATGGTCTTAACAATGAATAGAAATATAAAAAAATTCAAATCAACGAAAATAATTTGATAAAGTTAGATAGAGCTTTAATATTAGGACGTGGCACAAGGGAAAAAATTCATTTCATTTAATCACAACCTAGTTGAATTAACTAGATGCTTTTTTTGTGGGTGAGGGTTAATTCAGTACACAGCAGCGAGTTGTGAATCTCGTGTAAAAAAATGCAACGTGTAGTTGCTCACTTTGGGAGACAAGGGACAGGATATTTCGCGTGAATATGAACACTAGAGATGAGGAAATGACGTGGTTTTTTTTCTTTCTTTTCTCATGTTTCTTGAGGCCGTTTTGAGTGTGTCCGGAGTGGTGTAGCTCAGGCACCTTGTCCAGGCTGTAGGCGGCTGCCGCCTGCCTGTCTTCATGACTTCAACTTTTACAATGGGTTACATGGCAGTCGTATGCATAAGCCGCAATAAGAAGAAGTGCGAGCGAGGGAGGTCCCTGTGTATTACTATTGTTATTACTTTGAATATATACACATTTGTAAGATGTATATATATATATGTCGCCCACCACTGAAGCTAATAAGTGTTGTATATAACTTGTGAGCATTGTCTCGTTGATGCCCACGTGTATGGGTGGAACCACTACTAATCGTGTATTTACGTACTTTGTCCAAAAGAAGCTGTAATTCGTGCTTATATTCATTTTATTTTGTATTTGGATACATATCATTTCATTGAAATGGCAAAGAATTATTCTCTGGGTACGATATAATTCTTTCTGTTTCTTTTATTTATTCTTCGGTGGGTCGTCATTTACTGGAAGTGGCGAACAATTTTCGTTTTTGTGCGTAAGCTTTCGTGTTTATTGGGTGAATATACCATTCCAAGGATAATACAACGCATTCATTTTTCCATGGAGAAATAATTAGATCCAAGCAAAAATCTTTTCGAGGTCATCTCGAAAATAAAAAGAATAAACAAGGCAATGAGTGAACTTATACCAAAAAGAAAAATCAAGACGTGAATTTATGACAGATATAAACTATAGAAAAATAACGAGCACAACATTCTTTCAGAAATAATAATGAAACGAAGGAAGTAAATTAAGGGAAAATATAATACGCGCGAATATACTTTTTCATGAAGATTTTGCAGATAAAGTTTGCCTCTTCGCAACACTGTCTTCGCTATTCTTTTATTTATCTAAAGAAAAAGAAAAACTAATAACAATGACAGTTAAGACATTTTACACAACGACGACGAACAATTTTTGACTAAAGTACAACTACTCGAAATAATCACTCGTACATAACTGATGAATTAAGCTGAATCTTAATATAAAAATGTCAAAACCAATTATTGATTCCAATGATAAATAAAAATAATAAATTTTCAATATTTTACGGTGAACTTCAAAGTTTACAACTGCACTGTCAAAAAATTTTAAAAGGAGAAACTGCAATAATTGTTTTTCGATAATAAAAACAGTGAAACGTGAGTAAAAATACTCAAAGTGTGCAGAGTAACTTTAGTAAAAATATGGGTTGACTTTTAGCGGGTGGAAAAACCTGGAGTTAACAATAATTATCAAAACGGTCACAGAAAACGTAGTCATTTATGATTAGTCACGAATATGCGTCTCCTGATCATATTTTTCCGAGTTTTATAGTAAATAGTTTTGTTAAATATTCGATAACTTACTGTTTTTATTGTTGCTACGCAATTATCGGAATTTGAATAAAATATTTAGAACTATTTTGTATGTGGATCTTCGACTGAATGGATCTTGAAATTCTATAAGAATATTTACGTTCGTGAAAGAAATACCTTACGAAAAATAAATTAAAATTTCGTTTTCATTGTTATTTTTTATTCTCTCAACGTTGCCCACAACGGTTCTTTATCAGCAACGAATATTCGTTCTTTTAAAGGAAGATAGATTCTTCGTTGTAATGCTGGGGAGTGGAGGTGGTCCCAAAGGAGTTTGTACAAACGCCAAAAGGCAAGGGTGTAGATCATTCCTGCACACTGAGGTATGGATACGTTATAGTCGAGTGAAAGATTGCCGAAAATTGATTGGGGAATCGATACGCGAAGCCTCTCGCGATCTCACCAGCTGTGGATGGATCAAATATCTTTCTGCATATACGAACGTATATATGGGACATTCTATGCTAATTGTATCATCCGTTGACAGGACCATAGAATTGTTCGATGGACCAATCTTTTTAACGTTTTCTTGATTGTAAGTTGCTTAAAATTTTTTTTTAACAAAACGAGGTTTTTGAACGCTTGTTTCACCACCTTAAATCCATTTACTAGCAGTGATTTTTAAATCCGAAATATTTCCAAATCATTCTGCATCGTTACAAAGTGGCTTAAACTAGTTTTTTTTACACAAAAACAAGGAATATGTAAAATTGATGATTCAGATTTGCTTGAGATTGTAATCGAAGGTTTACAATCCCAGCTGAATAATTTTTTATTGGCATTTCTTTGAATTATACCTCAAAAACCAAAGAATCTAATGCCCTGTATGAAACCATATGTTTCGAGAATCACACGATATTCCATCGGAGGTGATCGATTTATTCATTTGTACACGGTGGAATAAATGGTTGCAAAATCGAAGGAAAATATGTAATATCTTTTTTTTTGCTATTAAATTGTTCGGATCGTTTCCTCCGGAAGAAGTTACGTATTTGAGTATATTTATGTGAGAATATAATACATATTCAGCGTTATAGAGCGTGAATGTAAAGAAAGATTCGCGGTGGCCGGACATAAATTCCCCAGCCATTTGGGCATTGTTTTCGCGATAAATTTCGCCATTGTAAGAAGTTATCGTGCATAAATTGCACTCAGTGTCCGAACAAACACATATACACATGTATCCATTCTCAAACGTACATGTAAACGTTTCCATATATTTATCTATATGTATACACGGTCTATATAGGTATACATTGGCAGTTGTTACAGGCGCACTAATACAAGGAAAATAAATTGGCCTTTATATTAAAGTGAGCCGCTGCATAAATCCTCGTGCTCATTGTATTAGGGATGTGGGTGGACGACACGTGGGTAAGCATGGGCGCTTCCATGCAGCTCATGCACTGCGCTGCACACTGGATTTTGCGCGGGGAATATGTTATCAGAAGAAATGTGATTGACTCTATGCGATGTAATGAAACTTTTGGTTCGTTTGTTTTTTTAACCAATTTGAATTTTGTTTATTTGACTTATTTTCAGATAAATTAACAAGAATCTATGTAAAAACAAAAATTCCAGCTCTGCCCAACTACGTGTTACATACGATAGTGTGTATGAGAATTTTCAAAAACAGCAAAATACTTTCAAAATTATTTCATTAATATTTACAGTCCCTATATAATAAAAACTTTGTAATTGTTTGATTTTTGATTGGAGGAATTGACTCACTTGAGATGCAATAATTTTCCAATTCAATTTTCAACCTTCGCTCTGCTGCTCTGTTTTTCGCATTGAAACCGAGACAACATCCTATGAAAATATGGGATTAATCATAACAGATGGATTCGACGATCTGCATTGTTTGCACATCAAGTTTACATGGAACGTGAGAAAAACGATGTGGATGAGATCGCGGGTAAATGCGACCGGACACATACCGTTCGTATGTTGATCATAGTAATAACAAAAAATTACGAAAATATAACAATAATAATGATAATACGAAATGTATGAGACGAAGAAAAAAAAGAATGCAGCCCGAGCTTTCTCTCTCTACAATGGTGACCGGTCAGAATGATCTATTTTATCGTTACTGGTCGCGTGAGCAGAGGCTGCGGTATATATGGATGATTTAAAACTCTTTCTCTGTCTCTGAACTGGTCGGCATTCCAACAAACCCAGGTATACGCGAAACGTTGCTGTATATATAGTAAACGCGTGGAAAATTGCGATTTAAAAGGTACCGCGTGGTACATGAACTACGTTATATATATATATATTTATATTTATTTTATATTTATATATATATATGAAAACATATGTGTAGATATACAGTCGAGGGTAGATAAAGCGTGTACATTGTTGGGTTACCCACACACATTTAATTCGAATTGCAATGGTAGAGCGTGACGGTGGTCATTCAACGTGTGTTATGCGCTGCCATTGTGTCCACTGACACTGAATTCGCAATGAATCGTTCGAGCCTGTGACCGACTATTCTTCTGTCGCGATGCCACCGGTGTGTTGATTCAAAACTGGATTTTTTAATCTTTTTTTTCGTTATCATTGTTTTTTTAGGAATATCGATTTCTGACGCGTATCGTGGTGGTGATGTCACGTCAGGCTGAAAAGAGAATTGGGGCGTAAAATGACCCGGAGTCAGGGCTACATCGAAAAGACGACTTCAGTCATTTTCTGATCAATTATCAAATGTGTGAATTTTTATCACGTTTCCCAATCGAATGTAGTCTTTGTTTGCATTTACTAATACTCATTACCTACTAAAATTTTTTCAAAATACAGGTGTCATTTTCCATTTTATCGAGAGGTACGAGCATAGAATGGAAAAATAAAATGAACAGTATCTGAAAACTGACAGAAAACCTTGCAAATGTCTATGAAAGGGTTTTTTTAACCTTGATTCATTGATATTGATTCTATTGGTCTTCGTTCGAAAAAAATCCGTCCACCCAATATCGAGAAATCTAATATATTCAAGAATTTGGATCGGTCGCGCGTTCTGGAAATCTCTCGGGAAATCCTTCATATACCGAAACCACATATAAAAGATATTTTTCCTTCTGAAACTGCGTTGTCCATCATGTTGCGATGTTTTACAGGTACACATTAACTAGACATCCACAAAGGTCCTCAAAAAACTTCAATGTCTCGCTACCTTTTTAGGGTCGAACCTCTTTAAAGTGTCCTGAGTCGAAGCATTAAATGTTACAAGGGATTGCGAAGTCTGGTTTGCACTGCATGGCTATTCACTGAGATTCCTCTGCCCTTTATATACGGCGGCTGGTACTCAACGACGAAGTAATTACGCTCATCCCAGCGTCACTCCCCGTACTCACGTATCTCGTGGTCACGTGTGTGATTATCGTCCGGGAAGCACACGGTGGCACACACGAATGCGCCTTACCGCGTTGACCATTTCCCCATGCTTTGAGAACGTGAGCGATGACAAGGAGCCGCTCTTCGGCCCCAGTGGGAGGTCTCGACAAAGGCTATCCTCTGACTTCGAGAGACTCAGCCCTCACGTGTGGCTCGCACACGACCACTTATTACTATGTTGTGTCTTCGTACTACTGCAAAACGAGTAGAATAATCGGCCCTTGTAACCAGAGGCAACAGAAATTGTAATCGACTAAGGGTTACGATCCGTCTGATAAATTACGATTAGTAACTGACGTTGGTAACCCATTTTTTCTCAGTTTTCATTAAACTCAGTGTTTGACTCAGTTCGCAAAAAAATGAACATGTGGGCCTGGCATAGCATTTTCAACATAGATAAATCGTCATTTTTTTTACTGACAAAAATGATGCATTGAAAGAAATTTTTCTTTATGTAAAAACACAAAGAATACTTATGTTTATTTAAAACGATCTATTGTTGTGCATGTAGGAAATTTCATTAAAAAGAAAAATATTGTACGAGCAAAATGAGTTTTTTGCAAAATATACTAGTGTAGTAACCATATGCTTCCGACATGACACTTCAACCAGAAAATGAAACGATTTTCATCGCAAGGTTAACAATAGAGCTGATTTCCTAGAAAATAAATTTTTTTATAAAATACACATAAAATAAAAAGATTTTGGTAGAATATAATTTTTTGACTCTTCTTGATAAGCCTTTAAAAAATCGTTGCAAATAATAGTTAAATTTCGAAAGTTTGGACTGTAGTCTCCAATTGCTGGATGTTGTGCTACCTGATGTGCGAGGCCGCCAACTACGTTGTGGCGAAGGTTATACTTCTCGTAACTCGCCGACTGTTGCTGCTGTTACAAGACACCAAAGGAAAGAGAAGATTGTGTTTTTGTTGTAGGCACGCGTATATGTAGCTTGGATCTTATCCCCACGGTTTGTTCTACGGAGCTTAGCTATATTTTCCGTATGTATACGATCGCGAGCAATCGATCGTGATCTATAGATCGTTCGTGTGCCAGGATAGTCTCTTGCGATTGTGGTCATAATGTTTCTTAGCAGGGGTTGTTATTTTTTTTTACATTCTGGAGTTATATACGCCTGTTGTTGGTACAGCAAATATAGTTGCCTTTTGCTCGTAACTTTTTGAAACATCCTGAAGAAAACAACTCTATCTGTGCAAGAATTGCTCGGCTATAGGACTCGTTTGTATTTCATAAAGGACAGATTTACTTCTTCGTATTATTTACGATTGACGAGAGATTCTCCTTTTTCTAATCTGAGACTCGTCCCTTAACGTTTCAACTGTAACGAGAGATATCGAGTTATCAAGAGCAGGGAGGAATAAAAAGAGTCATCTCGAGTCCTGCTTCGTCCCGGGGGGTCTCTTTCGGCCTGTCACCGATTCAATAGACTCTGTAAACAGTCACGTGTAATCGATCATATCTCCATGTGAGATACATCTCGATGACATGAGCGATTGATTCTGGTGATGTAAAGGTTCGCTTGGAAGCCCTCGACAGGCAATAGGATCGATGAGAGGGAAGAGGGAAGATGCTCGTGTCACGACGTCCCTTGAGAATTGGAGGGTGTGTCTAACACAGATCCGTACGTACACAAAGCTTCATACAAATCCCAAACGACTAATCAACCAAATTATAAACACAATATTTCTTTTTTTCACATTTCCTTATGGGTTTTTATCGTGGGACTCTTTACTACACTTCAGTTTCACCCCACAAATTTCCACGTTCTTTCTACACCACAATTTCCGTCGATGACATCTTACTGTTAATTCTGTATCAAATTCGCACCTGGGTATGCGATAACCACAGAAAATTTATGTCGTACGCCACAGAAAATGGCGTAGAAAATTCCACAACGAGGTCCAAAATAATTCTGATTGATTTTAAGTTTTTTAAATTTAATTTAAATTTAATTTGAAAAATTTCCTGCATTTTTTCGAAACTTTTTTTCCGTTTTCACAGTTTTTATCATATAAATATTTACTAAATATGATTTTATTGTTGAAATGGTATGTATACAAATCATTTTCATTATCGCAGACCGAGGATCATTTGATGCTGAAAAGAAATTTGTGTTCGATTTTGAGTTTTGACCCCGTTGTAGGGTTGACGTTCCACAGTATTTTGATTTTGAGCCTCTTTTTTTTATTCTTTCCATTTTTCAGCTTTTTTTCCTCGTCTTATAGCCTGGCTTGTTCTCTCTTTCGCGCGCCGCGCGTCTTCTCGCGGCGCAGCACACTTAGACCGGCCGTTTTCTGTATAATAATATTTACGAAGTGAGACGAGAATCGCGAGCTGGAATGGTACGGTTCGTAGGTGGTCTCGCTGTTGGATGTGCAACGATTTTAAATTAAAATTAAAGTCGAGGGTTCTTACGATCTTTTTGGCCGACATCTCGCCACGTTTGCGTCCGAGAACCGCCACCCGCGTAACAATGTTAATGGGCCAGGCGTGTGAGGCGAGAGGGAACACCGAAATTGCAATTCCTTTTCCACACTCATCCTCCCCCCCCTTCCTCCGTTCCCGCCCGCGCCTCATTTTGTAGACCTTCATGCTCTCTTTCATTACATTTGTAGAAAGAAATTGAAAGAGGAAAAGGAAAGGGTGAAAAACTGCAAGAGAGCTATCGTCGCATGAGAAACTATACTATGAAGGGTAAGCGTAATCGAAATCAACTTTCATTTTTAATGCACGTATAAAAACCTATTACATTGCGAAATTTACTACATTCGATTAATTTACTTCTAATTAATTAATTTAATGAATTTTAACGAGTTTTGTTTTTTCTTCGTTGGTTATGCATGGCGTCAAAAAAATATTGTACGAGGACGAATTCTTCTTTTGGTGATTTCGGTACCCATAACAATAATTACAAATATTACAAATATTTATCACTGTGGACTGTTTTTTAGCGTCAATTATTTTTACCCCGGAAATATTTTCAAAGATTGCCGGCGGTTCTTCACTAGAAAGAACGATTTTTTCATTTCGAAAATAAGCTCAGCTCACTTTTTTAAAGAAAAACATTTTTTAGCATAACAGTATTTTTTTTCTTTCCGAAAATTGCATTCTTCATGGATAGATCGCCGGTTATTCAAAAATTTTAATGATAGAAAAATTTATAATTTTTCAGATAAAATGGTCACGTCTTCAAATAGTGAACGTTTGGCCTCTTTTCACGGAACAAAATTTTGAATATTGCAAAAAGAAATTGCCCTATTTTTGTAAATTCGGAAAAATAAGTAAACTTCGTAGTTTAGCATATTTTATACAACATCCTTTTTTAACTTGAAAATGGCTAGAGAATTGTTAAATTTTATTGATAAATTAGTGCACAATTGTCATTAATACCACTGTTGCATTAGCAACGAAAATTCTAAGCAATTGACAAAAAGTCTTGAGCTCAGCTAGTCTTTACATACAGATGAGCGTTTCATAGTTTTAAAGATAAACGATACTTTCTATTTGTTAGAAAATGATCGCTTAGTTAACCTTTTATAAGTATTCATAATTTCCTTGATGATTATAAAATGAGCATCTCGATGGTTATTATCGTTTTGCAAGTTTCGAAAAAGCGTTGAAACAGATTTTATTTACGGTTGAATTTGAATATCATTTTATGCAGCAACCTGACAGCAAAGCTGCCGCTTTACGTATCGCAACTGTACAACGGTGTACAACGTTTGTATCTTTTTTCCTCGCGACTATGTCGTTTATTTTTTCTCACCAGGTGGTAGATAATTGGTTGCGTGTTTTTCGGCAACTTTACGATGTTTATAAGCTCACTATAGCTCGTATCGTCATTTTATAATTAGCCTCGAGTTGCATTAACGTATTTGACACGTGTTCTTTACTATATGTACTAAGTGATGCACGTACAGTTGCAGAATAAATAATGAATTATGTATATATATAGATGTAATGAATATACGCATACGAACGCGGCGGGGGTGGTTTAGCCTTCTGTCACGCATCAGTATAATTCGCATTGCACGCCATATAACGGAGCGATGAGTCTCTTGGGATATTCTCATTCGTAGTTATGTTGAAACGAATGTTATTGCGTTTTTAATTTCTTCGTTAATCGGTTAAGTGGGAAACGCGTCGTATTCAACCGGTTATGACACAGAGTTAGTGCTTTGAAGAACGAGAAATAAATATTTATGTTCAAACAATCGTACGCATGCGTGTCTTTTTTTTTCATTCAATAATTATTTCATGTTTTTTTTCACAACGCCATAGTTCCAAAAATTATTCATTTGTTGAATAAACATATATATTGCGTCACCATCTGATTTTGCAAAAGTTGAAAGCACGTTCCCCGGAGATTTCAGATATTGAAAATATTTATTTTCATTTTGTCTCGGAGTTAGGGAGAACCCTCAAGTTCTTTACTTTACTTTTTTTTTGCGCGTTCAACCATCATTATTCCGGAACTTAAGGCGTAGGAATTTAACCTGAGGTAAAAATTGAAGGTACACGCGACCAGTGCGATCGCCCAACAGACACGAGTGAATTATCTGGGCGGTTGGTTGGGTTAATTTTATTTTGATGAATTTCAAAAATGCCTTGAGGCCATGAGAGGCATTAGTCACGGTGTAATTGGCGATTGGGAGGTCCACAGCGACCTCCCAATCGCCGAAGAGAAACACCGCACGACTAAACCCTTCAATGATTGCAATGATTCAACTTTGAGTCTTGAGTTTGATTTTCGTTTTGCGTTTTTGGTTTATTGATTTTTTTTTTTACTAAATATGATGTTGCTTGAATAATAAGGATTTTCCCTCAATTGCTGGCAATTTTTTATCATCCTAAGAGGAAGCAAAGCACATTTGGGAAAATAGTTTGGTTTTGAGGTTTATAAAAGATATTACAAAGATGAAGAAAACTGCGTGAAAATGGTGAAGAATTATCAAGTTTTAATCATCGTAAAGCACAAGAGATGAAAAGAATCAGGAACTTTGACAAAATTTAATTCGATCCCGCCTAAACAGCTGGACGTAACTTTTGACTTAGCTAATATAATTGTGATATATGAAGCATTTTCTTGCCGTTTTTCAAAAATCAATAAAAACCCATCAACTCTGATGACACAACTTAATGGTCCAAATGGAGCGCGCGCGCGTGTGTGTGTGTGTCGTCGAAACTGATAGAACTGGTATGGAAAAATGATATAAATTCATCTTCTGTTCTTAATATTGCATTTGTTGCGTGTCTTCGCAACAACTTCGTCTGTCTCTTTCCAACGGATCCTCGTAAATATTTTGGGGTTCTCTGCTCTCTAATTTTGCTCTCACTTAATTAGACAACTTCATTTATAGGTGACTCATTTTATTCCTTGTGAAACTATAAAAAATATTAAGGGGTGAAAAAGATGAAAAGAAAGCATTGCATGTGTACGAACAATTTTTTCCTCCCTATGAACTGACAATTTCTTGTTTTGATTTCCCCAAGGATTGCGATCTATAAGAAACTTGAAAAATAGGAATAATTTTTTTACTAGTAACGTCAAACCGAAAACTTGTTATGTCCAAAAAAAAAAAACGCTTCTAAAAATGTTCGTACTCTTGAACCAAAAATCTCTCTTTGCCTTTTTGTGTCTGTCTTCTTTTCATAGTTTATGTCCATAGTGTATATTTGAGGCCTTAGGAAAACTTTTTACGTGGGTAATTTTTCGAGCTCGTGCTCCAGCCACTTTCTTCTTTTCATCATAAGCTTTTCTTTCTTTTTTCATGTCTTTTACGTTGGGAAAAACACACACATAGACCCAAATACGAGCGTCCTTCTCCTCGTAATCTTCTGTATTTTCTTTTTCCACTGAACGACGAGTCCTCTTTCCTTCCATCATGCAGTAGCACTTGGGTGGATACTTTCTTTCATAAAAATTTGATGTCAGCCGCCAAAGCGGTTGGAGTTTAGCTTTGCCGTTTTGTTCACTTGTTTGCGCTACATAGCCCAGTTTTTTTCTCGTCCAGAATCACCCGCTAGTGTATGTGCATGTGTGTGCGTTTGTGTTTGAGCCTTAACACGAGTATCGGCCAAATCTTCCTCGTTGCTTTTTATATTCGATATTTTTTCGACTATGGAATTTCACAGACAACGAGTTCTCGCAATGGGAATTTGCACCTCTCTACATATACGTCACTACCATTCGATTAGATTGAAAAATTGAATATTTTCGAAACTTTCATTACATTAAAAACACTCAATTTTAATTGGTTGACATTTATAAAATTCAGAAACTTATCGACCTTACTTAATATTTTCTGTATACTACAAAGACCAAAAAAAATCTGAGCCGTATAAAAGATTATTAAAAAAGTTTTTCTGAAGAAGTTTGTCAAAAAAAAAAGTTTATGTATCATGAAAGTTAGAACTTTTGTCACTGAGTATTCTACACATCCTTCGTCAACAAAAAATTCATTTTTCGTAACTAGATTACCTTCGTTTTTATTCGCATATTTTGCAACAATATCTGTTATTCGCTTAAGCCCGCGTGATGTTGGCTAGAATGTTGTTTTCAGAAGTGATTTTCTAGGTAGAATGAGTTTAAAACTCTTGGAGAGCTCGTTTTCAAACATTGTGTACACGTTCTTATTGCCTGTTGAAAAATACATACGAATTTCTGATAAAGAAGTCATACATGTTATCTGTAAGTTTTACATGATTGAGGAAAACTGTACACGAAAAAAACTTCTAATTAACAATCAGAGTTCCGAACGTTATGTGCAATTACAAAAAAAAATACTGAACATATATTCTTAATCTTCATTAGTGTTGTGAGTTACCGTATCAGAATCAGACAGAAAAATTATCTTCTCGCAAAATGACAGCGTGCAGAATTTTGATTGCCGTTTTTTGTAAACTATTATTTTTCTTTTACTGATCACCGCCTTGAAAGGCATTTATATTTCAAAAAAAAAATCTCTTTAAATTGATCCATCATTTTTTATTTTCCTTGAAAATTTTTATACGTACTTTTGAAAGATTGATAGATGTGTATACAAATGTCCGAAAAAAACACGTTTTCCGAATGATTCATTCTAAAGAACACTATACGGCTTGGAAATGAACAAAAAGTTGAATTATCTAAAATAACTTTTTTCCATGTGAGATTAAACAAAATTTCGGAATTTTCCAAGAAGGAACGTTTCATTGGAACCACAGTTTTGAGCATTTGATTAGAAAAGTGTATTTTACATTTTTCGGAAGTGCGCACATTGAGTTCATATCTGGATTTTGAAACGGTGCAGGTATGAACTAAAGAAGATTTACCTGTAGAATGTTTGGACGTTTGTATAATTAAAATATTTTGTTTATTCGGAATTTTTTGGCGGTCTCTTTGACGAAATATATCTCAAAGCATCGCATCGCGCTTATTACGGTCTTATCAAGGATCTCCCGACCCCTTCAACTCTCGTGTGTGCGATGGGACGAGATAAATTTTGGCTTCACCAACTCGGTATGACCTGCTGCACATAAGGTGTATGAATCTCCGATCTCTCTTCCGTTAACCCGTCAGAAAATTGTGTCATTCACGATCAAGATCCATGAAAACTTTGAGACTCTGTTGTGTTCCTAACGAGCTCAGGCAAAACAGCCGCAAGATTTCACAAGATTTTAAACGTCGATTTGAATTCTTGTTGCAAGCAATGCCTTTGCACATTCCCGGCAATCTTTTTAAATCCTCGAGCTTCTCAATTTTTGTACTTTGGATTAATTACTTTTAACTTTACAGAGTTTCACCAGAATATAGTCCAAAAAAATATGTATTTTTGGGAATCTTTTTAAGATGAACAATATCGTATACTAATTTTTTAATTCTTCAAATCTTTTAAAGTGAACAATATTCTTTGTTCCATGACATCTAAATTCTAATTATTTCGAGAAAAATTTCAGTTGTTAAGGGCGGAAAATGCGACGTTGAAAGAGTTGCCTCAAAAAAAAAAAAAAAAAAAAAAAAATCATCTGAAATTAAAAAAGCCATGAAATTTGGAAATAACACATAAAAGTAGTCAAACATTTGCGGACGTATTTACACACTTCACACAATTTTCGTGTACAAAAAGTTTGCAAACCGTTGATATAATAAAGTTCGTTCGATTAATAATAAAACCGATACTAATAAATAATAATAATGACAACAACACTGATAATAAAACCGACACTGGACGATAGCAAGAAGCATTCTTGATGTAACACAACTTTCATTAAGGTGGTGAGATCGATAGATTTTTTCCTGTCACCATGAAGAATGTAAATTCGAAAAAAATACATTTAAAACTTGATTTTGACATTACTGAGAAAACGCAAGTTTGCACTCTCCACATGATAAAAATTATTATTTGCCCCAGTACTGCACTTAGAGAAAAAAAATCATCGATTCAATAACATTTGATGTTATTGGAACATTTCGTTGATTTGATGGCGGGGACTTCGGTCGAAATAAATGTTTAATCAGCTCAAAATCAAGGGTATTTGTTTAATACTTTATAATATTGCTATGATTATATAATTTTATTGGCACCCCGTATTGAGATATTTGATTGATCCAACAATTTTTTCCCTCAGTGTGGATGGATTTTCAAACAGTGTTTGCTTTTTTAGGAATTGTATTATTGGATGAAAAAATATTTGAAAAAAGTATCATGAAAATTTTGTTGAAAAAGTCAATATTCGGTGATGGCAGAATATTATTTCACAAAGAAATTCTCGTTGCTGTTTTTCAATGAAAAAAGTTTGATTTAAAGTTATATTTCGTAACGACCAGAATATTGAAATAAAAAATTTGAATCTGATGATGCGGTAAAATTTGTTAATAAATACGACCATATGTGCAAATTTAACTCCAATGCTTATTTTTTGTAATTGAAAAAAAAAAAGTTCAACCATACAATTAAAAGCAGTTTTTATCAAGCCGAAAAAACGTATGGATCGAAAGAGTGAGTGTTGTTTCATACACACAAGCTCAATTGATTATAGGTTAACAGAATTTAAATGAGGATTCTCAAAAATTATTCGTCTCATGCAGGTATAAATTGGTACTGGGGGTTGTCGCTTGTTAAAAATGTATCTTTTATGATCATTGAATATTTCAGTGGTGTAGAAGCGCCATTGAGTTGTACTCAATAAAAATTATAATGTAAAAATATATTGTCGTGATTTTTTTTTGATTACTGTGAAATTTTTTTAATAACACAGTACACACATGATGTCTCGAGAGCACTTCCCACTCAAGAATTTCGTATAGAGTTCTATATAAGGTTTTGCGTTAACTAATCAGGTTTATCCCGATGGTTGTCTCGTCCTCTTTAATTCCCTTTTTTTTAAGTCTCTCCACTGGTTTTCCATGGAGTCCTTCAACCTTCGAATCATTGTGATTCTTTTTATCGTATATATTCTCTCACACCCTCGCTCCCTTATCTTGGCATATTAATTCGCGCGCGTGGGTGTGAGCGACATGAGGTCCAGGCTCTATCTCTTTTCCTTTTTCTTTTTCTTTCTCATCTTCTTTCTCACAAGTTTCACTCTGTTCTCTCGTTGTTCTCTCGCGATTTCTCGTCCAAGTGTTATCTCTTCGTCCCTCTTGAGAATACTTTCCGTCCATCTTGTTCTTTCAACATTTTCTCGGTCCCTCCTTCCAATTTCTGTCCATTGTTCTCGCTGGCGCTGCGTGTGATATTCGTACCGAGGATTATCTTCTCTTTTTATACACGCTTATCCTTGTAAAGACCTTCAATTTTCGCTTGTACGTTACCTTTTTTTATGCTTAATAAATATTTAAAAAATAAGCGCGTACAAAAGGTCCATTAATGGATAAAAGATTTATGAAAATCCGTTGGTAAGTACTGTATAAAAACACAAGAAACAAAAAATAAACACATCGTAATAAAACATACATGTATAATAATAATTTATATTACGGTGACCGTTGTTAGTGAATTTTTTCTTAACACAAAAAAATTACACGAAATAGAAAAAAGATGGAACAACACTGAGCTTGAGAAAAATAATAAATAATCCACGTACTGCTTCGATTTAAAATGAGCTTCGAATCGGTTACTAAATTGAAAAATATCTTTGTACGAAAAAAATGTTTGAATTGTTGGTTGAAAATATTTTGGTAAATGAAAAATTCGGAATAAATTGGTAAAAAGAAACGAGTGAAAATAAGAGTCTGGTGGCTACACGTCATCGTAGCCACGGGAAAGTGTTCATTGCAAAATGAGGAGGAACAGGGAGAGAAAGACAGAGAAAGTCTAATGCATTCTCGATCATTGATTTATGCACTAACCACTTTAAATATATCGGTACTCTCGCCGTGTATAAAATTAATTTTGTACAAGGCCCGGCTGGCCTTGCGGTCGTGTAACTATCAATATCGAGAAGTATCGTACAGAGTTACAGGGGTTCTGCGGATATTCCCTCATGCTTTTCTACTCGAAATCCTCGTCGTACTTTATACATACAAACTCGCGGATCGCAATCTTCTTCCTCCTTGCACTTGTAGTACGTACTATATCGGCGCCAAACTTTCTTCTCGCACAGTTTTTCAGTCACATATCTCTTGGTTACAACCCTATTTATACCCATAATATGTATCAAAACAAGAATTAATTTACGCACATGTAAATATGCATATGTGATTTCGTCCGACTTAGACTTCAACGTTAAATTACTTTGCAACACGTTAAATATATGGTTTCAACTAAAACAATACAAACAATTGTTTTTTTTTTAAATCTATCATTTTTTAGGTGAAAAATTTGTCTCGTCATATAGTAACTTTAAAAAGTTAACTCTCTGGTTATTTTTTGACAACTTGGATATCATTTTCGGAATAATCTAATAGTTTTAGGTGCATTATATTTTATAGAAATGTAAGAGAATGTAATCTTTTGGCAAAAATGTGTAATATGAAGTTTAGAATTTGAGAAAAAATGACTTTTGCCATATTTACAAATACACAGCGGTCATATTTTATACTGAAGTTCTTCAATACTAAATGGTCAATATTTTTCATGTTTTCAGACAAATTTTATCATATGTTCCTTTGTAATTGAGAAAAAAATTCGAAAAAATTTGTAGAAAAGTTTCAGAGTTGTTCCTTGAAATAAGAAATTTTCAACTACTCCCCATAAGAACGCGTGTAAAATAATTTTTGGATATGCGTCGTCATTTTAATGCGTTAATGTGTTAAAGTCTGATCCGTCCACTTTATTTCATGATCACATGTCGATTTCGTGGAACATCCATTTTGGTTATAATGATTTTCAACATTTCTCTCTTCTTTCTTCCTTTTCTGTAATACATCAACCTCAACTCTCGAGTTTTACGTGTACGAGGAGTAAACGTATAAGAATTATATGCGCGAACGATGGGTCGAGAGTTGGATCTCGTTGTGGCGCGGGTCGCTCTCGATGAGAGCAATTCAACGAGTCCCACGTGCAGATATATATCATAAGCGAAGAATACAAAGGTAGAAAAACAGTCTATGTGTATTATTATAGTATTCTTCATTCGCGTATGAACACTCGTGGTGAGCTCTAATAATGAAACACCAGTGTATGCTTGTCCGTTCAAGAGGTATAGAATCTCTACGATGTACCACAACCAAGTAGGCGTTTCGCTTGAAATTTTATCATTAAATTTACGGAAACGTCAAGGAGTCGTAAGGACGGTTCAATAGAAAGTTTTCAATATGTCTCCAAATGCCATTGGTTTTTATTAATTAAACCAATTATATCGTAAACTTCATATAGACGTGATTACATCGCACTCGTAAATTGTCAAATAAAAACGTCAAGGATGTCAGTTGCTAACTGTTAATTCAACGAAGAATAAAATCGAACGTTGGCAAATGAAAAGAGTCGAACACATTGTATTTATTATTGTTATCATATTCTCACATTATTTATTTTGATAAGGAGAAATCGCATTAACCCTTTTGCAGTAATTGACACGCAGAACTCGGATCTAAAAAATTTTTAATGGCGGATCCGCAAGAGAAAATTAAATTTTTTCAAAACGAAAGCTGCCACTCAGGGATTTTTGTCTTGATACTCTTTCTGTTCTTGACTCTCGAAAGGGTTAATATTCGTTTATTCTGCACATGTGTATTAATTTTTATATAAAACTGATGTTTAACTGTACGGACATTTGTGTACGAATTTCAAGATGCGAATTTATTTTAAGGGTCTATAGGGAATACGAATTCTCATTTCCATGCTCGTTTCGTCAATAATGTCAATAAATTGACTCGAAAATAACCGAACTTATTCGAGACTACAATATGGACTTAAGATGTACGACAATATTAAAATAGAAAAGAATAACATAGAATGTTATTTTTATAACATAATGGAGTCATCGTAATAATTTTTGTGTTATATTGTGTAAGTAAATGTGAGAATATATTCCACGTATAATTTTTTAGGGCCCTTAAGTCAAAAAGTTTCCACATGCAGACGTTACTTATAAATACTGCGATAAAAATAATTTTCTACTTGTGGAAGAGAAGGTACATTTGTATATACTGCATGCACTTTTCGAAGTTAATCTCCCAAGAGCCAATACAAGTGTCGCGCGTTATTAATATTGGCCATACGCAGACAGGAGCTGATGGTGAAAAAAAAAAAAAAAAAAAAACACAAAAATATGGTAAGGGTTATGGTATGTGCATCCTGACATGGAATAACTGCACGAATATCTCTCCTGTACATGCACCCATGATCGCTTCTCAGCTGCCACCTCGGAACATTTTTACTTGGCGCAGTCCGTGCAACGTCCCGTGAAAATTTCTCGTCCCGAAGTGTATAATCTCGGAAGGCAAAACTTTGGGGACACGTCGCCGAGAAGGCGATGCCGCTCGATAATTTGCATACGATTATGTGTGTATGTGTTATATATATTTTTTTATATACATACCGATATGATACACATAGGTATATATCGCAGTTACTACCAGAGTTGTAAGCGAGACTTATATACATATATATACTTCAATAAATTTATGCAAAGTACACTCTGAGGCAAGAAAAACCAACTTTTTTCCACCCCTGAAAAATCCGATAAAACGCTTTAAAGAGTTTCGTTACGAGTGACAGAATGTAACCATTTAATTTTAATTTGCACTATAGATTCTTTGTCTTACTTTGAATGTGTCTCCGAAATTTAGAACCGATCGTCCATAATGTTTCCCCAAAATTCATGAATGAAGAGTCACTTTTAAGCAGAGATATAATCGCTAAACTTGAGTTTTTGGCATGAAATAATATGAAAAAAGTGACGAATAACTGTCAAACCACTTGAAATGTTGTCACATGTATGCCACCGAAAAATGACATAATTCAAATTCAGAAAAGAAGAAAAAGGCCTAGAAACGATCATAACGAAAGTTTTTTTTTTCTTAATGATTCATTAATTATCAATAGTTGATTATTTTCATTATCATACTTTTTTTCGTAACATTAGTTTTCTTTGTTTATTGAACTTCTGGGGTTTTGTGTTTTGCGAGGTTCTGTACAGAAAAAAAGGGAGAACTCTTCATCCGCGAGCGTGACACGCGCGTGGATTACTCCTCGGCTTGACGGTGTATAAAATTGCATCCTCGTCGATATATAACCGCGGATACTTCATCGACACGACTGAGAGTCCTGTTGTTAAATTGGCCCTAAGTGCCGAGCTCTCGCGAGTCCATCTCACGTATTTTCGCGGAAAGAGTACTTCGTGTACACTTTTATATTCGTATATGTATGTGTGTACATGAAGCACCTCGCGTAAACTTTAATCCCCGTTTCAACACCTTCATTTGGCCGCCGCCCTGCGACGCCTCAAGCCGCGGTCGCAGCTTATATATATTTCGCGCCTCTGCTTTCTTTGCCCACATCGGCATATCACCTACCGATCTTTGGGGCCGAATGAACGGCCCGTTTCTCACACCTTCACGCCTTCAATCGTTTCTCTTTTCACCCCTGGATATATATGTGTGCCCGCAACATTGTGGTACTTTTCTCTTTTTTTTTTATCCAGGCTTTTTTTTTATTCTTATGGATCATGAACTCGTGATACCCGGGGAACTCCGCGAAACACATTATTGTAATAATAACGCCAATAAAATGATCGTGTTTTCTTGACGTATTTTGAACGCACATATATATCCACAGATAAATAGATGTATCAACGAAGATATAATTACGAGGGCAGACTGATTTTTTCAAGTTTTCACAACTCCAATACCTTGTGATGTTACAAATTCTTATCGATCGTATTTGGAGTCACATAAAGTTTTCGATAAATTATAGATTTTTGATTATAACGATTGCAATTGCGAATAAGCTTCCACGAGATAAGATTTCTGTTTTCGGAGTACATTTTAAGGTCAGTATGAATTAAAAACTTTTGGAGTTTTTTTCTTCCGATTTTCTGTATTAATTGAATCCTCAAAAAAATGTACACGTTTTTCGAAGAAAATTTAAACGATCAATAACTTCAGAGAGCGTTTTCCTTTCAAATGCTTTTTAAGTTAGTGACCACGATATCTCAATAACCAGTTGGCCGATTGAGTTGGAATTTGTTGAACATCTTCATTGAACTATTTCTTACCAATGATACCAAAATTAAGTGGAAATAATTGTTATGTGCATGTACAAAAAATGAATAATGAAATTTCAGCATTTTGCCATTTTGTGAAAAATTCATTTTACTCTCTGATTCTTATACAACTGCTTACAACACTGATACAGATCGAGGACATATATGTTTTTTTTTTCGAATGCATACAACTTTTAGAAATTTGGTTGACAATAAGAAGTTTTTCTCTGCACACGCTTTTATTGATTAAATCATACAAAACTGTAGGCTAAAATATTTCAATTTTTTGTCAAAAATTTGGATGAGTCTTCAAACAAAAAAATCAAAAAGTTTCAAACGCATTATATGCAGAAAGTTTCTTGTGATAAAAATCTTTTGAAAATTGGAGCTTTCGTATAATTGACATATTGCGAAATGTTGACTCGTTTAAAATATAAGAACAGAGCTTGTCCTGATGTATTTTGCAACATTGAGTACAGTCACCGTGGATAATTCGTTATGTCAATTTTTAGAGACTCAATGCAACATACAGTCTTTTTTCCGATGTTGCACGTTGTGACGACGAAGTTGATTGCACCTACCATCCATTTATAATGACTGTGGAGCTATATATGATCGCAGGGATGAGGAGACCTGCTGCTGCTGTAAGAGTGAAAAGAAGAAAAAGAGGCAAAGCTGCAGAGAAAGAAAGAGAGAAAAATAAAAATAAGTGGACGACAGAGAGAAAAAGAGGGTGCAAGAGAAAAGAAATAAGAGAGAAGAAAGAGAGTGAGACAGTAAAGGAGTGATGCCTCACGATGGTAACGGCGTGTGAGCGCTCCGGCCCCACCTAGACGCGTGGGACCGACACCCACGATTGTGCATCTCACGCGTGAGTGCCTGGACCAGTGCATACATGTATATATTATATCTATATGTAGTTTAAATGCAAAGACACAATACAGGTATAAAATCCTAGCTGCGTACCTGAAGGAAGCTTTTCAACCAAGCGGCACTGGCGAGTCCCTCTTTTCTCTAAATAAAATATAGGTGTATCGTCTTTGTAGTTCTCGTGAAGATGCACACGCTTCGCATATGCTTTTACGAGGCACGCAAAACGCAAAGAGATACAAAGAGAATGAGAGAAGAGAGTGGACACAACGTCCAGGTAATAATAAGGAGAGGAACGTTCAAGGCCACACGTTTCCAGCATTCTTTTTTCTTCTTTGTCTCTTATCTTTTTCTTTCTTTTGTCCTTCTTATCTTTAGTGTATTGAAACTTTGAAAGTTTGGAAAGAAGCGTGCGTTCGTGTGAGACTGTGAAAAAATGATCAGCCTCCTGCACTTTTGTGATAAGGGTTTCTTCCAATTGATCTGATTCTATTGGAATTTTTTTAAACGATTATTTGCAGAAACAGTTAAAGTGTTTTTTACTCTCTGGCGACTAAATTAACGAAGCCACTTTAAGTTTTGAAATCTGCAGTCCGTAATTTGCTGGGTTTTGGTAGAGTATAAGTTGCTCACGTTTTAGCACACGATTTTACAAACTTTTTACAGTCATTTATTTCAGGTAAGAGGTTCTGTTGAAATTCTGACATGAGGATTTTGAACTTTATAGAAATAAATACTGTGCATAAAAGTCCTCCATTATTTTGTGGGCTGAGTCACGTGGCGTACATTCGAACGATCACAAAACATCCAACTCGCGTTTAGATATCGCGCTTAAAGATCGGATGTCGACGTATAGATTTCCGCCTCGTCGAGGATACGTTTGTCGTTGCTAAGAAAAAATACACGTATGTATATAAAATCCCCAGAGTGCGGGTAGTTATAACAACATCCGCGAAGGAAACATTGAGCGGCCACGTGCGCGTTCAACAGGAGACCGACTCTGAGTGATTTAGAGCCTCTGTTGAATCACGTTTCTCAACTTTCGAATCATCGAGTACCCGCGTCTGTAGACGAAAGCAAAAATGAATTCATTTTCTCACCTTGAGGGACACCTTCTTAGTGTAAAATTTACTAAATTTAGAATCTCATAAACATCCTGTTCAATTTTGGATGCGGAATTCATATTCTTTACGCTGCTGCTACAGCCTATCTTATAAAATAGCTTTCGATCGGCTGCCGAGTCGTTTTTAAAAAAAATCGACCGTTCGCTACATCGTTCTTCAAGATATTTTCATTAGAGGGCTATGAACGCTTTTTTCCATGTTTCAAAATTACATTTTTTATTAACGAAAAATTGTTGCAAAAAGAGGTCTTATTTGGCATTTCATTTTCCGACGGTCATCATTTTATCAAGGAACATCGTAGTTTTTCATTCTCATTCATAATCTTTTCGGATTTTTCATATGAGACAATTTCTGGAGAAATAGAACGTCCAACATTAGGTCCCATTTTTTAACTGTTATAAAGAAAAAAAAAATTAAAAGTGAAGCATTTGAAAAATGCTCCCCATACATTTGAACGATGGAAAAAAATCCGATTGGTTATTTGATTTCATTTATCGAGAAGAAAAATCATGATAATCGAGAATTTTTGAGCCAGTTGGATCAGAGTAGGCCCCGTAAATAAATTCTCAGTAGTCGTTATTTTCAACTTGTTTAAAAAAAAAACTTTATTTCAATTTTCTTTCACATTGTTGAATTTAATCAAAAAATAAAGGGATAATGCAATTTTACGAGTATTTATACAAATCTTCGAAATTTGTTTGATTGTCGTTTCCAAAGGAATCGAAAGCGCACGCTGTGGATGGCATATAAATGAAAATCCGACCGTGGAATTCAACGATTTTTTGAGAACTTATAAGTATTTGTTAGAAAATACCAATGAGAGTTCGGGTCAGCAGCAGTCGGCAGCAGTGTCCCGTTGACTTTTGATTTCAAAGGTCACGAAAAAACTAACAAAGAATTATTACTTTAAACAAATTCGATATGTCGTTGCATTGGACATTTGATAAAATAAAAAGAAAAACTATAATGAGACTGTTTTCGAGCTTATAAAATAAAGTTTACATAAAAAATCGGGATGGGGCGATTTTACGAGTTTTCGAACATGTCCCCCTCATACTTGTTGCGCTTGTTTGGGGACATACGGACCACCAAAGTTTTTCAGAGCTTCGTTTTCCACTAAAACCCGACGTCTTCACATCCGGTTGATTTGGATCGGTGGATCAGAGACGATATTTGTACGTGTACAGGTCTGATTTTCATTTCAGAAAAACTTCTTCGCGCGTGTGTTTCGTGTCGACATACACGGGCGATAAAAAGACACATAAATGTATCAGTTGAAATTCGAGACTTCTTCGAACGTAAGTCTTTATCATGTTTTTTTTTTTCGGGCATGCAGTTACTTTTGAATTTAGTCTTGTCCTGTTAGCACGTCGAGGAAATAAAAGTTTGACCATTTTATCGAGGATTTTATCATTAGCCTGAACAAAAAAGACTCTTATACGATCAGATGTAGACTCGAAACGGGCCATTATATTATTGAAATTGTCATTTAAATGAGAGAAAAAACATTGGACACGGAAGAATAAATTTGTAAGTGTGTGCGCCTTGTGGGAAGGAAGGCATGTCGAACTCACTATAAATCACGATTAAGGGTCGAGGAAGTGCACGTCTCTTGTGCCACCTGGAAACTCACATTTCACTATGTTTATGTTCATCATATATACATATATATATATATAAATCTACATATAATATATTTGTCTTTTTCGTTCGGGTCGTCTTCGTCATGTACTCTGACACCGTAAAGTGAAACGATCGCGGGTCGAGTCCGTAATCTGTCAGTCTTCTTTGCCGCACCCCCGAATGATAATTTTTTATTCGTACGTTTCTCAAACCACATGAGCACTGTGATTATCAGCTGGCAAAAAAAAAGTAGAAATTATAATAACAATGATTGAACTTTTCGAAATTCAAAATTGGGGATCGTCCGGGAAGGCATATTTCTTGAAACTTTTTATTGCATCACACGTTGTTGCTGTAGAAATCATGAATCCACACTCGTCTTTCGATTAAAATAGTTGCAGAGCCAAAGCGTTTTTTTACAGATTTGTTATTTATTATTTTGAGCCATTTATCGTCCCATATTCGAATAAAAGAAAAATTCAGATTTCACAGAATTTCAGAAAACTTCCTACAGTTTTTTTCGTTTCTTTTTTCTCAATTACAGACAACCATTTGGAAAAGTTTGTCTAGAAAAACCAAGAATTTTCACTGTTCAGTTTCGGATGATTATTTATCCAGCTCTGTATAAACTTCATATTAAACATTTTTCCCGGAAGCTCGTGTGTCTTTACATTTCTGTAATAGGTTATGCAACAATCAACGTAATTATAACCTTTGAACAGGACTCTCGCAAAACTACTATGATGGTCGCAATAATTTTGGCTCTTTCGAAACACCGATGGATAAAACTTTGCTGAAAACGTCCGTGACGATCGTGGGATGGGATCAATTCTTCCTATCAGCGATTGTCTTAAAAGGAATCGATAAGTTATCGCAAAAATTGTATTTTTCCATTGGCTGTATTGCAAAGTTGCATATATAACTCGAATCATCGACTTGATTTTCTTGTTTACCATTGTTCCCATATATAGAGCTTTCTTCGTTCGAAGAAAGAACATCTTTTATCCCATTCTTGGTTATAATCTTTCTCTCAATCCTCAGTAAAAGTTTTCGTCTTATCCTCTCGCTCGGAGAATCCTAGATATTGTATATACAAGAAGCATTTTATACTTGGAAATATACGTGTATCTCTATATACATATATAAAAATATCACAAGTTGTTATGTCAAGGGATTGTGTGGGCGAAACCTTTGCGTTCATTTCTCCAAGCCGATCCTTTTTATTTTCAGGTCGTTGGAACTCGGACCTATCATCTCAATGCTGTGACCTATTCTCCAAGCATTTTTCTTCTTCGTATATTACTTTAGTAATTTTATTTTTTTCGATGCCCAATATACATGGTTAATCCATTAAATAACAGCTGATAATAATAAACCGTGTGTTCATTTATCTTCATTAGGAAGGTATCGATAATCTCATCTAAACAAACGTTTTTTTTTTTCAATACTGGACTTTTTTTTTCTCCGTATTCATTTAAAGAATAACTTTAGACGATCGATTCGTTATGTGAGTTAATTTATTCATTAATTAAGGGATTTTCAAAAACATGCGAAATTTCTTTTACAAATGTTTTCATTCCTGGTCCATATATATTCAAAGGCACGTGTCGAAGAATTATTTTCATAGAATTCGGTGCGCGAGAACGTGCATGAAGAGAAAAGGGTTCATTAGATCGATCGAGACAGAGACATGGTGAGAAAACGAAGCCATCTTCGTTGTTCAAGATATGATTAATGTGAACGATCGACGAGGCAGTAAAAACCAGTCGGTCCAAGCACACGAGCACTCGATCTTAAGTGTCTTCTTGGGCTGGATTTGAATCCAAACACTGATTAAAAAAACTATATGCATCTGAGAAATGTGAGAATCCGATGAGCTTACCTCGAATTTAGTCGCGGGAATTTGTAATTGGGCAAAAAACTTGAATCATTTTTATAACAACATTTGCTTCGTCATATAACTTTGAAATTGCGATAAGGCTATATATGCACATTCGTACTTAGATTTTTTCATCTTCAGTTCGCTGTTCCAGAGACGACTTTCTGCAGCTAATAAAAAAAACCAACTGTTATGAAATCGCCAGGTTATATTGTTGAATTATTGTTATTTTTTATTTTTCATCCGATATATCGAGTGTTCGAAGTGTATCTTCGAGTTCTTCCGATGAATCATGTAAAGCCCACGTGTAAGTATCGCGTTGGCGACGAGGAAGGCATCGGTCTTCGATATAGCATAGTATGAGGAAAAGTACTCTCCCTTGTATATGATTAATGTGCGGTGCATCGAGATGCGAGTACGACGAATAAACTAACGTTATAAAGAGTTTCGTTGCATTTTAAGAAATCTTTACGCTAAAAAAGTATCAAGTTTTTAAAACAATTTTTCTTGTGATTCATTCTCATGTACGAACAACGTTCAATCCATCGAGACATGGTGGGACTTGCGTCGTCCTGCTTTTTTTTGCAGTTTTTTGCCTATTAAACTTTTTTCGGTTCCACGCATGGTCCTGGAACATTCGTGAATAAATAAAGAAAAAAAATGTTCAGTCATTGTGTGTTAATTGCACGAATATCACGTATAAATAAATATAGTCGAATTTCGTACCCTCACATGAAAAAATTTACTACATGCTAAAATACTATGAACATAAAAAAAAAGATACACTGCAAAAACTTTACAATTCTTTCAAAATTTTTTGGATTGTGGTTCTTCGAAAATAATGGAAAAGCTATTAATTTTGAATCTCAAAATTTCGGGTTTAGGTTCGTAGTAGGCGACCCAAAAAGCCTCTGATGAGTGCAAGTCAATTGCACGTGTATATCTAGGCATCTTTCTTATTGCACTTGTTTTTATTTATAGATTTTTATATGAACGAGTCTAACTAGTTATATTTTCTTACGTCAACTGTTCAGTTCGCATCAAAATTCACTGGGTTGAGATCGTTCGATTGTAAACGATCAGTATGTTTGGAATAAAGTTATAGTTCTTTTCTTAAACAAAAATAAAAACGATAAATATTTTATTTCGACATACATAAGGGAAAATGTATGGCCCAAAGGATCATTAAGAATATGAGTCGCCTTGGTCAATTCATAAATATAATATAAATGCTTTTTCTGTATGAAAAGCTGAAAAAAATGTCAATTTTTTTTTTACTTTTTTAAATAATCTGTTATCTGCACATCCATAAAAAATGACCTGTATTTTATATTTAGGATCTAAAAGGTCTCACGGTACAAGCATATTTATTCCTATAAATACCATTCTGCAATTATTTACTGCCTTCATTTATTTTTAACATCCTACTGTACTATATATCATTTGTCCTCGACTAAAGCGGTTCCAGTGACAATTTTCCCTGCACTAACCTGGGATTTTATCGTTACGTTCCGTCTCTCTTTTACACGAGACGACGTTGTCATTGTGCTCGTGTAGTTTCTCACTCTTCGACATACGTTCTCACTACGAAGACTCGCCCTGGACGCTTGCTCGTATTCTTGTTCGCTCTGCATCTCATGATATTCTTCTTTGGTGCTAAAACGCCCGCGACCACTCGCTCGTTTGTTCGCATCATTAGAGACACTCGCGTGCAGCAATTTGCCACGCCCAGGTTACAAGAATTTTCACCTTTACTGCTTCCATAAATTATGCGCGTGCGAATACTCGAATTTTTACATCATTTTTCTCACATTGATTACTAATTGATTTCAACCAAATTTACTTCACTTTTCCAAAACGTTCGGTCAGAAATAAATCCAAGATTTTTAGATTCGATCGTTATAGAAAAAAAAAAAAACGATTTATTTCATTATTTTCATTCATCAAACTGTCATCAAAAAGATTTTTCTCCAACTGATTCTTATAATTGTTCGAAATCAATCGAATGCTCATGTTCACGTGCAGGTCAACTTCGATTTCTTTATTTTTATATGCTTCCGCTAATATTCCGACAGAATTTGGCAAATATGTGGAAAATTCTGTAATTAGTATTGGATTTCCATAATCAACTAATAAAAGACCGAAGCAGGGATCTTTAATGAAGATGAGCATACACTTTGACAAGACAACCGAATGTAATATCTTGAGTACACATATTTAGCAAATATCTATATATACACATATACAAATGAATGATGTTTGTCCAGTTGGGTGTACTGACCCGTGCTACCGCAGTGACTTCTTGAAGTTGTTCGCACGAGACTCACGAGGAACTCGTCTTCGTGTCACGCAAGCATTTTACTCCATCGCGACAAAAGACTTTTTGAGAGCGTTGAGAGACGTATTTATTCTTCTCGTCCCATTTGGAATTTGGTCCCATTAGTTCGTTGCCAGATTATTTGCTGTCTCATTCTGCCTGCGTTTCTTCCTCACGTGAGAAGACCCAAAGGCTGTTAAGTTTTCTGAGAACGAATCATTTTTCCCTGTTAATTGCGACGAAAAAGAAATTCAAAGGGTCGTCAATTCCACTTACATTATTTGTTACTTTTTTTTTGAAATTGCAGTCATACTGAGAAAAAAAAATGTGCGTGGGTATCAGAAATTTGAACGACTAAAATTTTGAACAGCTGAATCCGCAAATTTATAGATTTTAGTGATATTTGTATGTAGACAGATGAATCCTCCGACCGCTTCTAATATCATTATTTACAAAAAAAATGTGCATAGCACTGAACCCATTTTCTTGGATAAACAATA
Organism: Campoletis raptor; assembly: GCA_948107755.1. NCBI lineage: Eukaryota > Metazoa > Arthropoda > Insecta > Hymenoptera > Ichneumonidae > Campoletis > Campoletis raptor. Next base: position 26,622,928 of record OX403622.1, on the reverse strand, counting down.
GTGGGTTCAACTATTTTATTTTTCTACACCATGAAAGATTTTTGGTGCGATTCATTTGCTCATTAAACGGTATCGTTGTGATGAATAAATAAAAAAGTTAAATTTATTCCATCGATGTTTTTTTGCAGTGAAATTGGTCTCTTTGGTTGCATCGCAGATTCGTTGGTTCGACCATGTTCCAACGCCCACAATTCTTTTTGTCTTGTTGACCTGAATATTTTAATTGAAAGGAAGAATATTTGTTACGATCAACTTTTTATTTTCTTCTCAGTGGCACGGATAATTCCATAATATTATCAGTTATTGACTCGATATCATTCTTTAGATGGAATGTTTTCCGATGACCGTAATGAATGTCATATTTCGTTGTAATAGCGATGTTTGCTATCAGTGAATTCGCATGCACGAAAGTGACCCCATATTTTACTTTGACGCAAATTAGCGCACACGAAACGTTAAGCTGAATTAATTAATGAACTATTCACTGGTCCAGTAAATCACGTCAAAGGAAACGCGTCTGAATCGATCATATCGACAAACCGCTAATTAACATTTTAGTCCACACAGGTACGCCTAATTATTTACAGTATTCTTTGCCCGTGAGCTGCGTACCAACAAGGTGGAAGCGAATGCAGCGATCGAATCAGTATCGAAACTCTGTGTTCATATACTGCAGTTTAAGAGAAAAATGTTGCTCCCTAAAGTTCATTTTCCGGTTTCAATGTCCGGGAATATAAAATTTTATAATTTTTTTAATCATTTGAATCTTTTACTCGAAATAAAAATAGCTCGATCTCGATAATATTGAAAAACCAGAACTATTTCTATTCTGATTCAACTTGAACATTCTTTGTAATAAACGTAACCCTCATTGCTCTGTATCGATATATTTCCCGTTCGTTCTTCATAATAGGATCGTTATGGAAAATGTATGGCAAGGTATTCATTGCGGCAGGAAAAAAGCTGCAAAGGAACGGCCGCGAATTTCCAATAAATCGATGAAAAGAAAAGAAAACTAGAACCAGACAAACTGTCGTTGAAATAAATTAGCGAAGGGTTAACGCGCGCCGGGCGTTTCACAATTTTTTTTCGTTCTTTCTCTCTCTCTCTTTCTCTCGCTTTTTTTCTATTCTTGTTTTTGTCTTTAACGAAGCACAGCACGACGTCCTTTTGAGTATACTAACGAGTCTTCGAGTTTATAAAAATCGTAGCTTGCCTGAACGTCGTCGATCTTTCACGGCCTTGCCGCCGGGGATAAGCGTCCTCGTTCGATCGAAATAATAAAAAGAAATGAAAAGAAAACAAAAAAAAGGAACGTGACTCGATGAGACGCATCTTTGCTCGGTTGTGTCTTCGACCATTCGGATCCCACCCTTCTTTCCTCTAATTAATTTGTAAGTTTTTATCGGACCTTCGAAAGAGACACGTTGCGATAAGCCGCGTGTTCTCAATGCGCGTTTATCGAGACCAAGATTGAATATTAATTTGGGGGTACGTTCGATATAGATATCTAAAAACATAACTATATTTATGTACAGGTAGGCATTCACGTAAGAAATGAAGATGAAACCTTTGTAACATTGTATCCACTCTGCCATCGGGAAGATTAATGCATTTTATTATCAAGAGTTTCGGCAACTGATACATGTTGGACTATAATCTTTGAATTCTTCGATGACAACTCATGAGCAATAGAAGGTTTAATTAATAGAGATTGATTATTTGTACGTACGTAGATTTCATTTAAGTTCCTCTATGGCTCGTGTCCCCTCGGGCTACGTTTACAAATAATTTCAAACATAGTTCGATCAAGCAAAGTTTTGATGTTTACGAATCCTTAGGCGAGCATGGGATTAATTTCAAATCCATTTGCTAGTGCTTCCATATGGGTGTGTCCATATTAAATCCGGCCAGTAAACGGGTTCGAGATCGACGATATCAAATATATGTATAAATGTGTATATTCTATATATTTCTTCGTAGTATATATTCATGATGGATGGCGTACGAAATTCGTCATAGATAATTCGATCTGAAAGCCCACAGGAGTGATTTTTCTGTACCAATCCATTCAAATAATAAATTATTCAACTATCAATGTTGATAAACTTGAAAACTAGGGTCTGCTATCCTCATCTGTTCAGATACTTAATATTCTGTTGAAACTTTTTTCCCACATAGAATTTATGTGATGTTTATTTTAAAAAAAAAATTAATTCGAACCTCATTTTTCAAAAAAATATTTGGTTCATCGGTGAAAATCTAAGTCATTATGTTTGGCTTGGTATTATGTCCGATCTAATAGAAGTCATAAATCACATGAAATTTAGACATAATTGAATTGAGAAATCGTCTCGGTGCGGAGAGCTCACGGTAGTCCTAATTTGTAGGTGAATATATTTCTTATTTTCTATTGGTCAAGACTCGCCCACTGTCCGGAGCTGATGTTGACGTTGTTTCTTTTCTGTGGTTATCTTATTGATTGTTGATCCCTATTTGATCATCGTATCGTCTGCACCGACTTTAAAGATTTTGTTTTTTTCCCAAAGTGGTTCAACGATAAGTACAGTAGTATTACTACTTGCAAAAAAAAAAAAAAACACACAAGTATAAATCCAGGATGAGCCTAATCAGCTTGAAGAGCCATATCAGGTTATTAGTGTCTAACCTTGATGTCGATCCATTTTATAAGCCTACACGCATTACAAGTCATATTATTCCCTTCGTGGTTTTTCCTTTCTTTAAGACGAACTCTCGACTCTCGAAAGGCAAAGTCAGTAAAATTGCTCCCTTTCGTAAAATAATATCATACAGAATTTCAATGACTTCCAGTAAAAGACTTCTTCCAAGAAAGATTTCAAAAATGAATTATAATATTGCTGTATAATTATCATAAAACCTGTGAATTCAGTTCCTCGATTTTCTTCCCTCAATTTCCTGATAATTTATTCCTTTCTACAAACACAGTGTCTACATACTACATTTTTTGACAGGTCAGGTAAAAATTTCGGGCTCCCAGAGGTACCAATAACTGCTCGTTATGGTGGCCACACAAAAATTTCAGCAAACAGATGCTTGTAAGTAAATAATCCAAGAATGTGAAGAGGAATTATGACGTTTGTGCGAAATCTGTATGGAAGCCACAGGGTATCATCGATAAATTCAATTACGCGAATGCACAACGGGATGAGAAAATATTTTCTTCCCACGCTTGAGGATAATTTGGCTTCATACATATATTCCAGTAGTAGTACCGTGGCAATTCTGTTTTTACGGGGGTCAGATATTATTTGTGAATGAAAGCGACCAGTAAGCCTTTTGCGAAAGGATCTAGAGTTTTTGTGTCTCCTCTCTCGTCGTGCACAACACTTAAAACCTCGTACTTAAACACAAAACTACTGACGCACCAACTGCTCATTGGGCACAGATATAAAATGTAGTTTTTTATGAGAACGAGGAAACCATAGAATAAACAAGAGGTGTGAGTTTTTCGACTATCTTTTTTTTTAGCTGATTGAAGATTTTTTAACAAGTCCATCAGAATTGAATGTTATTTTTATCCTAATTTACATATGAATAATCTATTTTCCTGCGTTTTTCTGAAAAAATTTCTCTCTAAAACTGGATTACTTGAATATTGAAATTAGCAACGTATTCTTTTGAAAATCTTACTTTAATCACAAGTACAGTTTGTTGAAGTATTTAGCAAAAAAATACATTTGCAAATAGACGCAAATGTAATGTTTTTCTAATCAGTAATTATCGGCTTTCTTGAAATGATTCTACAAATATTTAATTCATATTCCTTGACCGGATTCATGTAGATATATATTTGGAGGCTGAGGTTCATTTACTTATTATTTTACGCATACGGAACGACATCACACACGCATTTTGGCGTTCCAGAGATGCATCTCGTTGCGAAAGAAGAATAAGCAGCTTCCTTGTTGCCGAAAGATTTCGTTCGCCAAGTTTTATACATGAAACATCAAAGAGAGAGAACGTAAAAGCGAAACAAGGGTAAAAGAAAGAGGAAAATAGAAAGAAGGAGAAGGAGAGGAAAGGAGAGAAGAAAGAGTGGGACAAGAGAGGACAGCAAACTTCGTCCTCATCCCGCGTTTCTCAACCATCCTCCTTCTCCCTCTCTTATTCTTCTTCTTCTCGCCTTTCTTTCTCTTTGTTTGTATTTGTCATATTTTACCAGTTTCGCCACCCACATCATTAAATCTTTTCGGAATATCGCAGTGAGAGCTTATATATTTTTATAAACACACGAGTAAAAGATCGATATGTTCATCACAGCTTGATTAAATTCTCAGCAAATGCGGAATGTGGAACACTATTCAAATCATGACGAAAAACTCAGAAATTCATTACCATTTCTGAAAATTCTCACAATTTTTCTAAAAATTCTTACCACTTTATGGTGATTTGTCACAAAAAAAAAGGAAGACACGAGATTCTGCTCAAAGCCGCAGTATGTGGCGAAGGGTCAATACGTCTTAGGGTCTTGACGTTCACGGTGCTTGAAAAAATCTGACGTTATACACAATTTCCGCGACCGGATTCGTGTGGTCATGGCTTCAGAATCTTTGGAAACTCCGAGATATTTTGTGGTGTACAGAAAAAAAAAAAAAATGAGTATAATAATGGTGTCTACTGCCATGCATCAAAGAGCTTTATAACTCTTTCGACTGAACTCAATTTCTTAAAACTTTCAATTAAAATCATAAAATAGTAATAACGAAGAACCTTATGCGGTGAATTCAAAATCGATATAAGATGAGGATTAGCGAAGCGAAGTTCATAGATATAAAAACCGATTAGACCGCGACCTTATAGTGGTCATTAATTTCTTAATGCTTATAACAGTGTGAAGATGAAGGGTTTGTTCATCATGTCGTTGGTATAATGAGCCTGAAAAGTATACGCGGCAAATGTTCAGCTACCGGTCTTCCGTGTCTAGGGAAACCGATGGGAATGAAACTGCGGCTCTTGGAACAACGAGAGGGCGCGCAAGAGCAAAGCACCCCCCATTGCGAGAGTATAACTAATGTCCACGATTAAAAGTCAACAAGGTGTAGAGATGCAAAGGCTTGGGACTGGCTCTCAGACATCTCGTGGCGGCATGGTTATTTGATACGCGAGGAGGCGGCAAATATGCCAGCAACTATAAGGCAGTAGAAGTAGAGAAAGAGATAAAGCGAAAAAAAAAAAAACAGATGAAGAAGGAGACCATCAAAGATGAAGAGAGAAGCCAGCCTCGTAGACTTTGTGTCTCTCACGTTTTCGCATTCTCTCCACGGATTTTTATTCCTCCTCAAGACCCTAGTCCAGGAATCTCCGGTTTCTCATTTAATAGCGGGTCGAATGCCCTCTTTCCCCGTTACAAGAACTGTAATGCTGCTAGTTTTCCAGTCTCCGCCACGTATCGCGTAATCGGTACCTTTGTAGAACGCGAAACCAACATTTGCTATCTCTTTTTTTTTCAGACACAACGACGACAAGAAAAACATTTCGAAGATTCTTCTTGAAGCTCAAATGCCAGAATCCATCGTCGAATTCGAATCTCTGGTTTCACGAAGCAAGGACCAGATTTTATGTTCTTGTAATATTAGTTCCAAATGTTGAAAACGCGTGGACACTGCTCACTGCTTCGTGGACAGATCGGAGCCAAAATTCTTCGGAATACTTCTAGTTTTTAAATTATGATAATGAGGAGGATCGAGACAAATTGAATCAAATGCTTCTACACCACCATTTTTAGGCCTCTTCTGTACACTGATTCTAAAGTTTCAACGGTGCATCAAAAGTGGGGATAGAATTTTATGATTGTAGGTCAGATTTCAAGACAACTTAGAAAAATATTTTATTGTCGGTTCTTGTTCTACGTAATTGCTTTTTATGGTTCAATCAAATGATATTTTATTCCCATCTCTTATCTCTCGCATGAAATTATAACTCATGCTTATCTTCGTTTGAATACCTCACCACAAAACGAATCAAGGTTTTACAAAATCGTTTCCCTAGCGTGACGATCCATTAGCGAATTGCTACTCTCGGAAAAATATGATTATTAATATAATCCATTAACCCACGATGTTGAAATATATCAAATTCAACCTTGTAGAAATACTTGGCTATATATTTTTTCGTTGGTCGAATTATTTTATATTCTGATTTCGATCATTAACATTTTGAGATGAGGGACGATGACACATCGAGAGACTTTAGTATTCAGCTATCGTTCTTGTAGAGTACTATTTGAAATGTAATTAAAATTTTTATTACCAGTAAATGTCATGAATTGATTATGCGATATAAATATCGAACGCGCCCACAATTTTTAAAAGTTTCTTAATGTCGTTACTTTTGAATGTTTGCCTATCATATGTCATATGTTTAATCATTTTTTACTAAAATTTGATTCGAATGAGTAAACAAATGGTTTTAGAAAGTCAGGAACAGTTAATCCATAAACTATATTTCAGTACATGATTTGATGGTTCTTTCCTACATCAGTTGTGGCAAAAATGATTTTTTATTCCGATTAGTTTTACTTTATTTTCTTTAATGTAACCAGCTTTTTATAATTTTTTAGTTTGCATTATCAAAATGCAACGAAATTCCTTACTTTCGTGAAGACTGAAATTTTTTTGTAGTCCTAAAAACATTTCACTGATCTTTATTTGCGACCTAAAAACGATATATACGAAACATAATGGATATAAAAATATTTTCAGTTATGTGTCAACGTCGCAAACTTTAATACCATGCCTAATTCTTAATATTACATATTATGACTGAATAATATTATAATTTTAATTTTTTTATTGTTTCTGCGGCTTGGTTTGTCGTTGCTTGCGGGTTTTCACTATTCCATCCCACCACTTTCAATCCCACCTCACTATTCCCGTTTCTGTGAGAGTCCCGCAGAGTGTTATTCACAGACACTTTTTCCTAATGCACTACTGTATCGCATTTGCACGAGGGTCAAGAGAAACTATAGAAAACTGTGGTTGATACAGGTGGCTATTATTTATGCTGATTTTTCGTTGGTTAGCATCATCAGAAACTCAGAAAAACTGCCTCCCGCTCAGCGATTGATACGTCAGCCGGCGAATGGCTGAGCGGTCATCCAACCAAGTACTGACTTTACTCGAGGCTGCTTAACTTCGTGATCACCAGAGCAAAACACACCGAGTGGGGACCTATCGCTGTTGGTTATTAATTATATTATGTGCATAACATCCGCTTAATCATTTGAATGAGCTATAAGTTTAACGAACTTTACTTCTGATATTTTAATGATTTAGAAAGTTGCAAAGAAGTGTTAAATCGATTGTTCAAACCTTAATTATTCTTATGCATTATGAAGTGTTTTTCTTGGGTCCTTAAGGACGAGGTAGGTTTGAGCTGGTCCTGCAGACTCTTTTTCATCGTTTTTGAGCAGCGCACCGAAGTAAAATACACAGGGTCGGGGAACTTGGAATATTTAGTGGTTTCGGCGAGTTGTTTTGGGTAGAAGAAACGACAGGAAAGGAGAAGTAAGAAAACGAAGATGCATGGAGAAGAAGCTGAAGGAGAAAGACGAAGCGCAATTTGAAAAAGTAAAGAAACGAGATGAGGATTAAGGAGAGAACGAAGATGGCGAACGAGGAGAATAAAAACCAAGAAATAAGTGGAAAAAGAGGATGAGAAAAGGAAGTAAAAGAAGAGGATGAGGAAAAAGTAAAAGCCTCTAGTCGTTTTGTGGCTTCAAGCTTATATGGCGCAGGGTATAACCCAACTGTGAGCGGCGTGCCGCGCATCACATTCGGTGAACCTCGCGGTGGGCCTGACAGGAGTACAGAGGGGTATTTGCCGGTATGGAGTTCTGTTAGGAAAGAGTGAGTGAGGAACGTGGATAACCCGTTCGGTCGCGTGGCTCGCCCACGCTTTGCGTGCGCGCTCACGCCGCTGAAAGAGAAAGATGAGACAGAGAATAAAGCTACGGAGACTTGACCAATATAGTATACTTCACGTGGATTAACGCTGCGTAGATGTTCATGACGATGATGATGCTGATGATGATGATGATGATGATGAGGATAATAATAATAATGATAATGATAATGATTGCTTTCATCCCACAGAAGAAATATAAATGTCGATGTAATCGACGACGATACACCAAAATCTTGTGACGTAAAAATTAATGGATTTGATTAATGCTCAAAATTGGAACCCTCGAGATTATTTTTTCTCTTTTAAAAAAAGTGAATATTAAGGCAGTAGTCTTGTCAGGGCGCTATTAATGAAGTTGTATACAAAAGTTAGACAGGATTCACTATTCCTTATTCGAAATGTTGGCAACCAAAGATTGTATACAGTTAACACGGGTTCTTGTGAGAATAATAAGAAGTGAAAAAATTCTCATTTAACGGAACAACTCCGAAACTTTTCTATATATTTTGTTCTTTTTATCCCCAATTGCAGAATAACACTTGACGAAGTTTGTCTCAAAAAATCAAGAGTTTCAACCACTCCTAGTTTCGGAGGTACTTTAAACTTTAGATTATACATTTTTTCCGAAAGTTTACATGTTTTTTATTCCAATAAGAGATATAACAATGTAATATCATTAAAAAGTTAACTTTTGAACGTGACTGTGAGTCGATTACTACGTCAAATACTTCGGGGAAAGATGGATCACAAATTTAGTGGAATGCTTTCAAAAAGGATTCTTCGATCCTCCTACTTATGTTTTTTTATCTTTTCATTCGATCTAAGCCTCCAGAAAAATGCAATCGAGGGTTTCCGATTACGTGGAATGTTATATGAAGCGAAGTCAGATATAGAAAATATCTATTTTTTTAGCTTAAAGTAAATCCGTGCTTTGTGTTAGGCAGGTGAGATACATGCACTTGTTGCATATTTTCGGAGATTCATCCGCTTTCCTGAACGGCTTCATCTTAATTCCTTGGAGCGATTAGAGAGAGAGAGAGAGAGAGAGAGAGAAAGAGATTAATTTCTTTTGAGTTTAGGGAAAAAAAAGTTGTTCGCTCCAGTATAAAGGGAACAACAGTATGATAAATGAACGAATTTTCTCATTTTTTCTTGTCCATCCAGTCAATTTTGGATGGAAATTGTTTCGTTTATAAAATTTTTATTTTCGGCTGTTTTTCTAGACGATGGTTAGAAAGCTCTATACGCGATAGCTTCGCGTGTTGGAGAAATAAAAGCGTGCAAACGACAACGATGAAGCGCTGATTTTCACGGTTTCCGTTTAATTAGCGTTATCTCTTGTTAAATACCTTTCGGATCTTCACCTGTGCTCCAGCTCTCGACAGGAACGTGTACGCGACTAGAATAAAGTACGAGCCTTGGACTTTTACATGTGGATCACGCGCTCCTCTGGCTCGTGTAACACGACCCTCAGCCCTGACGTCCACACGTATATATTTATGTACTATGTGCTTATATACATTATATATACATATATATATATGTACACATGGACATACTTGCATGGACATACTTGTACGGTTTAAAGGTACGTAAAGATGAGACGTGAAACGTAGCTGACAATTATTTTGCCTCGATTTGGCTATTAGCTTAATGCTTAGTTGCAATAATTCGAATTGCTCTTGTTATAGCCATACTGTAATTACGATAAGAGCTTGAGTCGCGGCTTACATCAAAGTTTTTCCGGTTTTTCGTCATTGCTTTTTAATGTCACTACGAAATGTACATAAAAAGCTCTTATCTAATAACGTAATTACAACGAGTAAAATCAGCAAACTTTACGCCAACGATATAACGACGATATGATATTGCAAAATAATTTTTTAAAAGATTTCGGATACGACCATATAGCGAACGACCTAACGATCGGGTAATAAAATTCTTGCTTTTCATACGCTATGAGATATTACCTAAAACACGTACTCATTTATACACTTACGTGGAATGAAATATTGCTTGATTATGTAAATTTGATCTTTTTTTTCTTCTTTTTTAATTGCTGCTTATATACCAAACAGCTATATTTTCGAAGATTTATAGAAATTTGATGCTTCGAAAAAAAAGGTACTCGAAGAACGTTTATGTACAGCATAGCAAAGAGTGAGAGATATTTTATGTTTTATTTGTGGATAAAGTTTTCGGGCAGTGGTATATAGACATCATAAAAATTCGCCTAACAACTGTTATTATTGCAATAAATTAAATATATTATCAGTCTATTTTACGACCGGTAAATTCACACTCCATTCGGCCTTTATCCTGTTTTGTATTTATAGAATATTATTGTAATTTCTCAAATTTAATGATTAAAGATTCATTTGATTTTTGAGATTATGGAGGAAAATTAATTACGGGAGCGAGAACACGGGCAACTCATGCAACAGTAAATAACTGTTGGAGCAGATTTCATAGGCTGAATTATATCCTTTCATGGAATGTAGAAGAATCTTTAAACATAACCCTCAGCCCACGCAATCTCAATTACGATGCATATTAACTTTTTTCCACAGAAATTATCTGAGCTTCCTTATGTGGAATTAGTTAACGGGTTAAGTGACTCTAGAGCAAGATACAAAATTGGCATACTTTAGAAACTTTTTTATAGTGCAATTATGAAATAAATCGAAATTTGGTGCACAACATTTTTTACATTAATGAACATTAATGAACTATAAAAAGTAATTATTCAGCAACGATCCATTGAATCCATTGCACATCATTTTTCCGATGACAAGTTAGAATTTTTCTTTCTAAATGCTTAGAATTTTTTCGATGTATTGATTTTTTCCAAAATGACGAGGTTCAGCTATAACTTATTAGAGAATAATTTATAGCAAAAAACTATTCAATAAAACGTAAAAAATTCTACGCACTTTTGTAGCTGTTTTCTTACACGTAATCGAAACACTTTAGGTTTTTCGTTCTAGCTTAGAAATTCTGCGAGTTACATTAATTTTATTTAAAAAAAAAATATGTCACCGGAAAAATTATGTGCAGGGAATTTCGATTTCTTTTCTTAATTTCGTTAAAAAAATATTCTAAAATATGCCGATTTTTTCTTTCACGCGAAAGACGTAATATTTTAAGTTACAAAAGTGTAAAAAAAGGTGTGAATTTGAGCTTGCATCGATTTCTGTCATGAATGACAGAAAAAGAAGGATTTTTGGGGGAATTGAAATGATTAAAATGTATAAGAGGTTTATAAGACGAAAAAAAAAGTTACAATGAAAGTGTGCGCGAAACTGAATCTTTAGAATAGAAGAATATTTATTGGGTAGAACTATTTGCTATTTAGATGTCTGGAACGCAATGATTATATCAATAAATTAAATGAAATGAGCGACTGGAATTTCGGCGGGCGCGGGTTAATGCGATCTGCCTGAAATGTATTCGAGGAAAAAGTAAATATTCTCGCGTGTTTTTAGCCATTCGTGGACGGCGAATAACAAAGTTAAGAGTCCGAAGATATGCTTCTGTGATTCTCACACGTGCCTTCTTTCTGTTATATTGGCCGGAAAGATCCGAGCACACGCACAGCTCGGGTACTGCGAATGATTTATTGGGACCCTATCGAAACTCGATTGCGAGCCGAGAAGACACGAGCAAGCACGCGGGCTTCTCTCGTCGTCCCCGGCGGGTCCTAATTGCCTTGACGCAGTTTATCAAACGCTTCACCAAACATCGTGATGACCGTGGAGAATTCGAGTCTTTCTTAAGACTCGCACAACTGTATATATAAAAATAAAAATATTTCGAAGATAAATTTATTTCTAACACGTCCGAACCAAGATTGATTGAAGCAATTTTCAATTTTTTCTGTTCCCCTAAACTCTTAGCTTATTATAAGAGCAAAATATTCAACGAAAAAAATTAGTTACAATGACAATTCATTACGTTAATTAGATAATTTTTTTTCCTGTCGTTAGTGTCGTAAAAAAAAGTCTCTCGAGGTGTTTCTACCTAACGATAAAGCACGTTTGAAACGCTATAAACAAGACGAGGCGAATATATCTATGCAAATAATAAAAGCAACATTTGAAAAAAAAAAAAAAAACAAACGTTTGAGCAATAAAATCTGTGCTATACGTTTTTCCGAGTCCACTGGGTATAGCTCCCGACGATCTACTTCTCGTTCCACCGTTCTCATTGCTCCAGCTTGTACCTGTACGCGATCATTTTCACGCTGCTCGGATATGTACCAGGACACAAAACGCCCTTTATTGCCAAGGTAGCAATATTATTAGCTTATAAATTATCGTACGTGTGTACGGATGTGACCACGGCGGGCAGGCAACTCTGAGAATCTTTCAGCAATCGTAGCTTTATATACGCACAAATACACACACACACATACACACACACATACACGTGCGCGCATATATATTTTCTGTGCAAGATATAAATGGGGCACTTAAGTGGGCTGTCGTTCGCACGTAATGACGCCTTCAAAGCTTTACCTACCCGAACCTATACGTAGCGTATATGCCGCAAGGTAATCGCGAACGTGTCACTTAAGAAACGACGACACATCAAGATTTTAAAAACAAGAACGATTTTTTCAAAGCAAGTACAGTGCTCGATTTTTTTTTAAATCGATTTTTCAGACACCTGTACATCCGAGCTTTATCCTCGTAAGATAAATTTTGTTATTTCATAATCTTTGGAGACGTCGCTATTGAATAGGAACGTGATAAAAGAAAAAAAGATTCATGAGATTTTTTTCTTTCCAAACGATCGTGTTTAGGCTGCGTTTTTTCATTTTTATTGAAGTGGAAAAAATTATGAAATAAATAAGAGTGGTATCTTGTGTGGTAATCAAGCGAGAAGTCGTTGATCATTTGAAAGACAGAATGCAGAAAAAAGAAATAGGAAAAGTATGCGAAAAAAAGTTAGAATTTCGACACCTCGGGCGAGAGGAACGATGTGGCATAATCGATGCTTACTTCGGTGGATGCACTCGAGAAGTATATTCTTCGTTCTGTACGTGATTACGATTTCCGGGACATAGCGAACTGTCATATAGTAAGTACCAGTTATCGCACTGGACTGGCGAAAAACGACTGCCACCGAAGGCAAGAAAAATAAATTACGAAAAAAATTGGACTGTGTACAGTCGCGTTGGTGAGCAGAAAGCAAAAAAAAAAAAAAAAAGAAGAAGCACAAGGCGAGTGAGGCAAAAGATTCATGGTATTACGACTATATTCGTATATATGCGTACGATCAACGTCGTAAAGGCAAGAGTTATGGCGCCCGAGTTCTAGCTCTTTGGCTGCCGTAAGGATTTTTCGATTCCCGATCAACAAGGATGCCTCGTATATAGATATTAAATAATACAAGTATTCACGTGCACTAGGATCTTAAAAACGCAGTATTTATTTTTGTTTCTCTACTCATCGGTTTGTACCTTCTCATTTTTTTTCATTTTTTTTCGCTACTGTCACATGAATTTTTTAAATTCGACAAAAAGGAATGCTGTTTCGTGACTTTTTGGAATGTTCGTACATTTACACACTCATCGCTATTTATTCAGTTTGTGAGAAGGTCGCAATTGAGTTGGCACGCGATTTGTTTTTTTTTTTTTCGTTCATCATTAAAATTTGAATTATTTTTCTTTTGATTTGTTTCAATTTGGTAGAAAGTATTGAGTGGAGAAAATGTACAGTCATAACTAAGATAAAATCATGAAAGATCGACAAAAAAGCAGAAGTGAAAAAGGAAATATAATATTGAAGGATAATTGAGATGCTGTGTAATATGATGGTGACGTTGTGACACATCGAAAGACGCCGCAGCATCTCAACACCAAGTGATTAAAAGGAAAAAACATTTTAACGCATATACATATATGTGTATAATTAAAAATGTTTATCTGAATAATTTCCACATCGAGTCTTTCGAATGACCATTGAGGCCATTGCGGAAACCCTTTTTATTCAAAGACATATCTTTATATCTTCGTCACTCGATCATTTACGTTTCTTCGTGCCTCTCGTTTTTTATCTTACTTCATATCACAATACGACTGGATTTTTGACTGTGTTCCTCTCTTTTTTTTTCTTCGTTTCACTTCAATTTGTTGTTCGGCCATGTTGATTCTCCAAAAAATTTTCTCGTTCTCTTTCTTTTTTTTTTCTCTTCGGTGGATCGTCCACCCACGTACGATTTACGATGCGAGTCAAAGACCCACCACACGAAATCTTCCATCGTGAACATTTCTACCAAAACGGAAGACCAGATTTAATACTACTTTACATACTAAATGGAATTCCAGACTTTTTACTCATCTTTATGTGCGCATACTCTTATTATTCGTGTTATTCATAGCATCAAAGTGTCGTTATATGTCAAGTACACTGTTTAATGACTGGTGAAAACAGGAAGTTTGTTTATCATCATTTGAAACAAATTTAAACCTTACGATAACTCTTTCTTATTGATTCCTTCAAGAGTTAATGTAAAAAATATAAAATATGAAATTTCTAACTGAAAAGTGAACTCACGATGATTTTGAATTCTCGAATATATTATTCTCTGCACGCGAAAGCTTAGCTTTCGCTATAAAAACGTAAAATTATAATTCAATTCAATGACTCAATGAATCTCAATTCCTGATTCTGCAACAGTTCATTTCGCTGAAATACGTAGCACTGAAAATTCCGTTATGAATTTTATTATCCTTCTTCCATGAGAGATGAGGAAAAGAAACGTTCCACATAATTATTCGTACATGCCCGAGTAATTTTCTTCATCATTTTTCCGCTTCGATTTTCTCTGTTATTTGCCTCTTCTCGTTTATATTGCGTATCGACATTATATATTGAAGTATGTAAACGATATAACCGCACGTTTCTTGTATTTATAACGGAGATGTGTTCGAGAATGGAAAGGAACTCGTTGAATTTGTAGCGACGATCGAAGCCAATTTGTGCCGCTTTATCGTATACATATAAATATGCATATGTATAAGTTGCTGGGATACTACGACGAGAATGAGATCGACTCGGACGACACTCCCTTGAGTTTCCTGCTTTCTCATTAACGACACTGAATCCTCAATGTGATATCGTTTTATATAACGACAAATACTATATTTATATATATATATATATTATATCGATATAGAAAAAATATATTTATATCTCTTTCCTGACTCCTACACACAGACTTGATCTCGTCGTCGGTTCTCCAGATATATATTTTGCTACTCCTCTTCCCTTTTCTTGTATTCATCTGTACACTTACACATATGTACACCAAAGCTTTGCCAATGCGAGAGAAAACGTTCTATCTGCATTCTTGTCTGATCCACGAAGTAAATGTGCAATCAAAGAATAAATAAATATATATATAATGCGATAGATACGCATGATATACGTTTTTATGTACAATAGTAGCACAAGTATTATACCAACCTATATATTCGTACGATATATAGTTGAAATCAGAGGACAGCACCAGAAATTACGCAGGTAGAGAGTGCTCTACGATCGTATCTGTCGCTCTGACAAAATTTACGAATCGAATATCGCGAGCGATTCGCTGCACATTCGCCAATGTCTTTATCGTTCGTAGCCACCTTGTATATGTTGCTTCACAAACCTATATACCATATGGATTTATATCTAAGAATGTAATCGACCATGTAGATACTCGATCTCGATCATGCTCAGATATCTCGTATCATCTACATTCGTATTACGTACTCAAACTTACATCTTTCGCTTATTTTATCTATTTTAATTTTAATTGAAATTCAGAAACTTTCAGGCAATTTATTTTTATTTCAACATTCCTAAGATAAAATTTTTACATATTTATTAATGATTCACCCTTTGAGCCATGATAGGACTTTTTTCAGATTCTTCATCATTAAACTCTTATACTAACTCAATGAAAAATATCAGGTTTTCTTGGGACTACGTGGTGGTGACCCCTCTGGAACATACGTAAATGTAAAAAAATATTAACGTTTATTATCCGTTAAATGCACTGATATGACGTATAAATAAAAGGTTGAACTTCATTCTTTTTCATGAAATAATTCATTATTTCAAATAAACTCAATATTACGCTCCAAAACATTTCACAGAATGTATTTAATTTTTTTCTTTGTAAGGTGGTTTGTAAAATTTATATATTTCATTTATTTGATTTCTGTTGTGAGGATGACATAGGTGTACATGAACAGAATTATCTTTTTTTCTTCTTGTGCGAATAAGAGATTTCTTGTGACGAAGAAGAAAATCTCTCGTGGGCTCTTTCTCGTGCTCTGGAGCCTCCTCGTTGTCTTTGAATTTAAAATCCTTTGGACGGAAATAATTGGCTAAACCAATTCTGGGATGATCTCGTGCTTGTAGACAGCGACGGAACGAAAGAAAGCGAGCCCACGGGTAAATTACACGGAAATAGAAAATACAATAAACTTAATTGGAACTCGAATAATCGAAATCTCTAGCAGGAATAAAAAGCTAAAATATAAAAATAATATAATCCGAATGTGAGCTTTTCATCACGCAAAATTTGTTTTCCTTAGAGAAATTATGCTGCAGTAACATAAATAAAAATGGTGACAATTATATAAACATCGGCGATGAATCCGAGAAAAGGAAGAGCAAAAATGTTCCGAAGAATCGACTGTATAAACACGAGTTTGATCTGTACGCTTATGGGAATAAAGAAATAAATGAAACGAACGAGATACACGAGAAACGAGTTAAAGAGAAACGAGATAAAAAAAATGAGATAACGGGGGTTTTTATTTTCGTATGTGTACATACCTGCCGGGCTTGATTTCCACGCTTGAGAGCGGAGAGTCCACGGGGTCCTCATATACGAGAACTTGGGCTGCCGTAAATTTGGTTGAAAAGAGTATACGCGCGGACCCGAGCTGCTTTCTCTGCATGGGTCCATTTCCCGGGCAGTGTGTGGGAGGCAACGCTCGTGACACGCGAATCAAAGTATATCTTTAAATATTCTTCTACCTCGTACTTGATTTGGATCGAATACGCCGCCGTGAATATCTGCTGGTTTTTTTTAAATCATTAAACTTTTTTTTTGACGCTATCACTCTTCTTGATCGACCTGATGCCAGTGTTGATCCTTGTAAAGTTCACGAATTCTGCAGGGCTTTAGTGTCAACCCTTCGGTTGCCGAATAATAGGAATCTGCATTGCCAATTTCGAACTTTTCTCCATTTTGCATAAAACACAAGGGAGGAGCTGCAGAAATTGTTTTCAGATACTAAAAACAGTGAAACCGACGTTAAAAATGTCGTTGAAACAATCAAAGAAAATATGACTCTTTGTTTTTATTATTGTTACGCTATAGGACCATTTATGTCAAACATTTAAAATTCTTTTGTACATGAATCTTTAAGAAGAAATGTGCATTGTACTCCGAAAATCTCCGAATTTCGAAGTTACATTGTTTTGCTGAAAATTCGATAGATCAAGTTTCATCATTTTCGGCAGTTTAAACAGTATTAATTTGTGATTATTTTGACATATCCGTGAAAGGAGTTAAAGAATAGAGTCGAAGAAGATAAAGGATAAAGTTGATTGTCTATGGTAAAATATTAAAATATTGACATTGCCATTAAGTTTTTGAATTATTAATCAAATATTTTCCTTTATTTCTCAAAACGTCATAACATTTTTTAAAACGCTATTCAATGCACAATTAACATTCTTCGATCAATACTTGTCGTCATTTCTCAATCCTGACTAAAGAAGCTGTATGGCATGCCCTCTGATCAACTGAAAAGATTCTGTATAGAAGGAGAAAAAAAAAATGTTGCAACCGGGAGATCGAAAGAGATCGGCGCCTGTTTCGCGCCCAGTTTCAACGAGAGAAGCGCACTCGATTCGTTCAGCAAATGTGTTTGTAGTGGTTGGGTGCTGAAAGGGTGCCCCATGCGCTTCGGGGCGTGTGTGGGTTCGAATCAGATAATTTCACGAGCCAATTACGCTATCGTCTTGCACCTCGTCTCTCTCTCATTCTCCTTTATTTTTTGTTCTCTCTCTTTCTTGCTCTCGCACATATCGGCAACAGAAAACATTTGCGCTTTGTAAATTTTTTCAAGAGATGCAAAAGTGTGAGGCGTGTACGTTTAATGTGTAAATGCTGCCGATACAGTGAGAGTCGGTGAAAAGTCTCAGAGATCGGATACGCGGAACGAAAGAACGTGAATGAGATAAGTGCGAAGTAATAGAGCCGTGTTTACGTCCGTATTGAGACAGCGAGATGAAGCTGACCCTCTTAACACTCAATTGCTGCGAGAGAGCCTTCAACGGACGATTCCGATAAAAGCTAGTCAGTTTCACCGTAAGATTAACTCTGTATACGGGGGAGGAAATAATCTGATGAAAATTTGCATTTCCTCGACGAAGTCTTGAGATCAAGCAGAAAGGCAAGTTTCTATGGGCATCAACGTAGATATGACGTTTTATTTACTCTCTGTAAATGAGCTACAACATTCATCTTTGTTGTTTTTTAAAGTTCCACGGATCGATTGCTTAATTAAGTCTTTTATCAGACATTTTATATTTCCTAATTTTTTTTTTTTTATAATAAACAAAAATTTATTTTTAAATTTAATTCTTTATTCATAGAAATAGACAAATTATTGAACTCCTCAAAATTTTTCTTTGAGATCTGTATCTGTAGAAATCTTGATTTATTCATTTTCTTATTTCAAAATATTTAGCTCACCATTTCTTCTTTTTGTATAGAATCGTTACAACGAAAAGATCTAATCAAAATGAGGATGTTTTTCTAAACTTTTCCATCTTAATATTGTTTTTGCACACATAACTATGAACCACAATCAAATAATATTGATACTTATATTCATGCATCAGAAATTTCACTTGGAGAATAAAAAAAAAGTCCGCATCAATTTTTACCGCGTTTACCACGTTCTCGTTAACAGAAAAATACACTTTCTCATCGCTCATTATTAAATATAGTTATAGCGAACTCTGTCCACAAGTTGATAAACAGCGTACAAACAACATACAAATAAAAAAATTTACATAAAGTACAATCCGCTGCACTGGATATCAATCTACCATGCATTTTTCTTGCATACTGCGTTTTATCGAAATGAAAAGTAACCAGACGTGGGTTTCTTAAATCGGGTTTCTATGAGCTAATATCATTGTACTGATCACGTTGTCTCATAAGTTTTCGATATGAGGGACAGAGAGAGGGGGAGATGGGAGGAGATAGAATTCTTTCACCACTCAGAGAGAATATTACAGGCGTTTGGCTTTTACTGAGCAAGAATCTTAGCTTGTTGCTGCTGCTGGCTGCAAACGACGAATTATGTCGGCTCATTTGCATGTTTGATACGTCGTTACAACCTCGTGGACGAAACGGGCCTCGGGTTGAGTTACGTTACGACGATACACACGCCGTTACGTACATAACTCTTTGCTGCGTACTTCTACGTACTTCTACGTTGCAAATAAGTTGTGTGCATCGATTTCGAAGCCAATATTATAAATATATATATATTTATATATTTGCATGCACGCGTATCTGAGTATCGGCCTTATCTAAAAAACAGAGTTATTCGTCACGCCCTTTATTATCACTCATGACCTAATGATTCACAATAAAAAAATTTTTCTCTTGAATTAATGGAAAGGAAAATTCATTGCAGTGAAATAAATCTTCGATTTCTTCGATATTTCCTAACTCTTCGATTTTAAATTCATCTAAGTTACGATTGGCGCTTATCGTTGTGTGATAGCGCGTTCTATGGGGAGCAGTAAGAAATTTACATTTGACGAAGTAACTCGGAAAAATTACTATAGATTTTTGCCTTTTTTTTCAATTACAGAGGAACCTTTTGACAAAGTTTTTAAAACAAGATTAACCATTCTGCCTCTTCAGTTCCGGAGATAGAGTGGTGTATAAAGAATAACTTTTGTGTATGACATTTGCATAAGAAATGCGGTTATATATTTATCAAACTTGTAACTTCATTATCAATATTTTTCCCGAAATTTTACAAATTTTCACATGTTTGTAAGACAAAAAAACTGACATTATTAAATTATATCGCAAGTTATGTCCAAGTTTTGAATAATCAACCGGACAGTGAATTTTTGAAAAGTGATTGTGGTGGTGAGACATTATGCTATTCAAGAATGGTCATTAATTTTATATTCTTAAAGTCTTCGATGTTTTGAATGCCTGTTGAAAATATTGTATACCTGATGATATTTATATCTGTAATGTGTTTATTCGAAGTGATTATGAGCTAAGTAGTTTGTATGGTATGTCAAATGGTTGGACTTTTTGATGACGAACGATTTAGTACTTGCCGGCGTCGTAAGACACTTTATGCACGTAGTAATTGTGCTCTTGGATCTTGTCCGAGACGTACGTGTCTACCACGCCCCTCATAATTGCTCTACTCGTTACGAATATGTCGTTGATTACTTTGAGACTCAGACAAGACGTGTTTTAGCATACGATGAGCTTTATGCTGTATGGGCTATTATATATCGTTGCAAATCTTGCTTCCTTCTTCGATTAGATGACCGTGAATAAAAGTTAAATTAAAGAAGAATATATATTGATTGTTTTATTTACGAAATTCAATGAATGGCATAAAAACTTTTTTTTAATGATTATTGAATATAACAGGTTTCCTATATTATAGAATGAACACTTTGAACAGATAAGAGATTGAAAATATTGTAATCTATTCAAATTGCTTTATTAATGTAATTATTTATGTAAAACTACAACAACTAAATTGGCTAATAAATTGTATTAATGTCGATATAATTAGAAAATAAGCTTGCCAAGGCTAGAACTTCTTTCAAAGTTATTGTCATGACGTATGAATAAAAATGTGTATTTCGTATCGAACACCGGTATGCTAATGAACCAGCTTTTCTTTTGTAGAAGTGAAAGTCTTTCGAATAACTCGTACCCAATGTCTGTCCCACACAAATTAAGAAGATCTTGCACATTTCGGAGTAGAGCAAAACTTGGGCTTGGCGAATAGATTTCCATATGCAGCCTTTATTGCGCGAAAGCAGAGGTGCAAGTCGTGCACATAGTTTCACAAGATTTCAATGTGGTTGTTGGATAACTCAAAACAGCACACACGCGGTGCTCCGATACAATACATTAAGCTCTATATCACCCAATTTAATATGAACCTTGGGTTGGGTGCGTTTCGTTAAAATGATTTTTATATAAAAACATTTATGAGGATTTTAACGCAGAAAAAAGGGACATGTGCGTATCTGTCGTGCATTATATTGCACTGTACGTTCCAATGATCACCACGTTCCTGTTTATTTGCTTCGCGATCGTATATTATTGTTATATAGTACGTAAATGTACACAGCACGCATATATAGTTTTATAAACGGGATGAAGTAAATTGTCGTTCTGGCACACCCGTCTGTTTGTATATATAAATATAAATATCCATATGTATATCGATAAATTCACATAGAGCCTCATTCTCATACGTTACAAAAGCCCGAGATAAAAAATTTCAAAAGCCTCAAGTTACTTGTGAATTTCGCGAGCGACGCAAGAGTCTCTCTTTCAGAAATAATTTAGCTCAAGCTCGAAAATAATTTAAACCCTTTTCTCTTTCATTCTTTTACTCTCACGATCAAAGTCTCTATAATACGAAAAAATATGTATACACATCCAAAAGCCTGTGTGTTCCAATACATATACTACGCGGAATTCAGCACATGTATTCTTTACACATACCATAAGAATGAAGGTGTTTTTTTTGCTTTATTAAGAGTGGTGCATTGTGATCTTTATCACGCTGTTTGCATCCCAGCTTGTACGACAATATTATTGTGTACTCGGATTTGCATATGTACATATATATATATATTGCTTGGATGGTGTGGTTCTCATCTCCCTGAGCCCTGCGACCACAGTAACGACATAGGCGGAGTATAATACATCGTGTGTGTGCGACTTGTTCATAGTTTAACGGTGCAACACCACGTGTGTGCAGATGCTGCTCTTTCCTCGCGACCTGAGACGCCCAGAGATCCTTTTTTTTCTTTATTTCTCTTTTTCTTTCATTGCCTCCTGTACACACTACACGATTCAGCATTGAAATCTCCATTGCATGTGTATTTGAGGATTTCTTTAAAAGATGAAAATTGTTCGAAAAGAATTGAGAATTCTTTGCGTAACGCGACTTTTATTTCACATATTTAAACGTGATTTTGTATGTATTCTTGTATAGGTATATATATATATATATATATATAATGATTAGTATTCAAAGGAAAATTCAACAGGTTGTCACATTGAAGGGTTGTCAGCTTTTCAGAATCACTTTCATCAAAATTGTATGAGCAATTCCGTCTTTCTGCCTTCACGATCGAGCAATTGAAAGGCACAAGGACGTGATATAAAATAATAATAATACGAGAAAAAATATCTCGTGTCACATTTTTAAGAATTTTTTTGTTATTTCCTATTTTTTGCACATTTTATGAGAACACGTGACGACTATTGAATGTTTGATTGAATGCTAGCGATATAGTTTCTCAACTTACGGGATACGCGTGAGCTGCAAAGGGTTGAATATATTTTTTAAATACAGACGCAGTAATTATCAATAAATCACCGTCAGTCATTCCATTAGTTAATAGTAAATAATAATCATTAAGAATGTTTGTTTAAACGTAAAGTAGATATACAAATCCTTTTGATTGTATTTTTTTTTAAATAACTTTCAATGAAATATAAAATTGTAATGTTTGAATGTATTTCAATAGTATATTTTTTTTTGTTCTTCGTGTATGCCTTTGCAGATTTTTACGAGCCTATCCTTTTATTTTAACCCCACTTCACTATTCCTGTTAATGTTTGGTTGATGAGATCGCCTACAGCCATTTTTTTCCATGCGCTACTGTATATCCCTTTTGCAGGAGAAAAAGTGCTTCCCGCTCAGCGATTGATACATGAACCCGTTGCGTGGCCAAGCGGTCACCCAACCAAGTATTGGCTTCGCCAGAGGCTGTTTATTTTTGTTGATGACTGAAGCCACACACCGACTTGTTGCTGTCGTGATCAGTTTCAATGGATTAGAGCTACGATTTTTCATGTAATTTCATGTTTTTTTTTTCTATGATGCTCATTCATTTACAGAAGCTTGGAATGTAATTTGTTCCATTGAAGTAAATATGGTATTGTGACTCTCGGATAAATTGAATCCTAGAAAATCGTTAAGAAATCCTACGTACGTTTTGTATCTCGTGGTTCGTCTCATCAGACGCGGGCGGTCTCCATATATACCATATGTTTGTCGCCGTCTTTATCCTGTCCGTGTTCCACTTGTGTATATATATATACGTATTACGCACCCGAGTGTACCAACAGCAGCAGCAGCAGCAGCAGCAGCAAGATCATGCGTGGGTGTCGTTAATGGGAAGCGCACATAGAAACAACCGTGCCCATATTTGCTCGCAATTTTTTCGCTCTCTCGCAACTTCGCGGTTTCTTCTCGTAATATAAACGCTCGTATACATAGTGAATATATATATATATATATATACATATATAAAACGTATCTCCATGCTTTCTCTCTACGGCAATGTAGTTTCTATATAATACACTACTGTGTATGTCCATTATACGTTGTTCCTTTCCTCGTTCCGATCTTCATTGTTTTTATCTGTATACTCTCAAGAGCTGTTGCAGCGAATTGAGACTCTTTACCTTATAGTCTTAATCGATTCAACCTGGTAATACTTTCTCTAAGTCCTTATATCGTGGCTCAGGTAATTCGTGATTCAATTGTTACTTTTACGTTCTTCATGTACAACGTTTTTATTAAAAAACAAACTGTTATCTGAAATGATGATTATACATTTATATTCTTCTTTGTTTTCGTATTTCTTTAGTTATAATTTGGACAATGTGAACTGGAGGATGTAATCAACATAATTATTGATGAGGCTGCATTAAAAAATGTACAATGGAATTGTGCCGTGCGACGTGAAACTCATCAACAGATATTTCGTTCTCATAGACCAATTATTATGACTGGTTTAAATATATCTATAGTGTAACATTGTCGGATTACGATTGAGACGTTCGATAATTCTCACAAGCAAAGATTTCCAGCAGGATATGAAGGAAGTATTTTCTTTCGGGAAACTTTAATCATGGATGAAGAACTCCCAGTTTCGATGGTCGATGGTTGGAGTTTGCTTTCACGATAACCAACACAGTCAACCAACCGATGGCAGTAAATTTTGTACTAAGCCGTAGCGTCCGAGAAGAAACTTGCGACGTACGCGCACGAGGTGATTTGATTTACGCGTTTAAGAGGCGCGTACATCGTGCTATATAGCTGTGAGAATTTTGTGGGGTGGCCCGCCTCTCGTTGGCAGAGAAAATTATCCGGGATAATGCGATGAGCTCTCTCATCGGCGGTAGGTACGTATACAAAGAGAGGGAGAGAGAAAGAGAGAGAAAGATCCATGCATGTGCATATACACCCATACATTTATAACTATAACTTCGGGTACATGTAACCTTGCCCAAAGAGACACACGGACGAGAAAAGAACCAGGGACACGAAGTATAAAGGAAGAGCAACAGAGAGCGAATCTTAGTGCTGAAGTCGTTGCACTCGCTCGTGAAATAAATTAGAAAATGTTTTATAGCTCAATAGACCTTGGCTATGCACATAATATACTGCCATGTATCCATAACATTCTTATGCGTCTCTGCCGCTTCCCATTGATTGTCTACCATATACAGATTCATGTTGGTCTAAAAGTTAATGAAATCCGGATTGGAGATTGGATGAAAGGGTATTAAAAAAGAGGCGAAATATATATTTTTTCAATGGCCCATATAAGATCTTGATGATTATAGTGACAGAACATATTGAGATTTGGGGTAAGCGTTGACTGGCTCGCAGATTAAAAAGTTTTTGATTGAAATTCATTGTTTCAATCCGATAAATTAGCTGACAGATTGTCGTTTATTTCGGTGTTGAAATTTGTAAATATCAAATGTGTGAAATGATCGAGTTTACTGGATTTACTAAAGTTTTTGCCTAATTTGGCGGTTTTTCAATCTGTCCTTTCTGTTGTGTTTTTGTCCCAATGTCCTCTTTTTAATATTTATACACCTAAGCGAGCAATATTATTGGAGTTGCTCTTTTTTAAATAATAGTTCAAGTTTAGTATTAGTTGTTGTACTTTCGACCCCACTGACATATACTATTGATGTCTCTTTATACGTTACTTCAAAGATGTAAAATTCAAAAAGTACGTGACCTTTCGTTGTGCTCCAAATCAATAAGTGTCGAATTCACCATTTAGGTTTGGATGATCCATACGGTGCCCCAGAGCCTAGGTAATCACTTCCAAAATTGTGAATTCTTAGACATTTGAGACTGAGTGAGAATTCCTATCGTTCCTATTTCTTTTGCACCAAAAACGTATATTTTTAAAACTTTTTATACGTCTAGACGATGCTGATTATAAACCATTTATCCTTCTGGAAATAACATCTACAGAGTATAGTGATGCGTTGATCCATTATCAGCTAAGGCTCCGTAACAATAGGACGTAAGAAAAATGCAATACAAAAAATGTTTCGCAAGATAGGATAATGCGATAAGTGAATTGGCAATCGTTCTCGGAGAAAGAAGGGGGCCCCATAAAGTCTAGAGAAGACGGTCTAGGGTAACAAAATAAAAGAACAGTAACCAATGGCGCCAAGAACAAACAGCAGCCATACAAGACTGCGAGGAACAAGAGACTTTTGATGGGGTCTATACGGAGCTTCGTGGAAACGTCGTTGGTATTTCGCGTGAGCATAGGCTCGAGGAACGTCTTCGTTCACATACTTTTCCCTTTTGTCCCTATCCTTTTTACATCATGCGCGGCAATCGTATATCTTCTGCAATTCTTCTTTCTCGGTCCTGCTTCGAGAGAGGTGCGAGGAGAGCCTGTTGGATATCACGCTTTCGCCTTTTTTTCTTGGTCAGCTATTTCTCTCTCTGTTTCTCTACTGAAGGAAAGTCCAGATATCTCGTTATTTGACCATACACATACCACATAAGACGCCCGAAAACATTCATAGTCGTTGGATGCTATGCAGTGGCCATGGCTGACATTTTTATGTTCCGTCCCAACAGCACTCACCACTTTTGGCCCACGAACCATTGACCAAAGTGTGGTCCGAAGAAGCGTAAAAGCTTCTCGTGGGGCCCTTCGTTCGGGGCTATGTCAGAATGTCTGTTGGCACCAATTTACGATGATTCCTGGCAAACACGATTGATTCTCTTATCGGTCGCACGCGGTCGGTTCGTCCTTTCGCATGCTCAAGAACAGCGGAAAGGCATCAAGTTGTACAAGTGTATGTATGTCTACTGTCATGTTAAATATATACACCACAATCCGGCAGTCAAGATGCGAAAGAAATACGAGAATACTCTGGGTTGAATCTTATCTGCTGGGGTCGTGTCGCAATTGATCAGAATAACTGGTCTTGAAATGGCCCTTCAGAAAGAAGCTTCATGTAGGAAACTTCAAGAATCTCTCATTTGTGCGTATACGTTTTGTTGTAGACTCAATTATTCTGCGTAAGAATTTCCTAACGTTGAGCTGCGAAGGCTTGAATTTCGAAGTGACACTCAGGGCTCATCATTTAAAATCATGTTATGATTTGCTAATAAACTTATTCTGAATGCTCTAGTTGTTCACTGAAGTGGCTGATCGTTCCATACATCCGATGTCTTCTCATCCGGCTGTCACATTCTAAGGACGTTTAATTCAAGAGGACGAGCTCTGTCTCGCCTGAATCCAACAGCTCGTAATGTCGTAATCTCATCTCTTTGGACACGCCTAGATTCGTCATCGGAGGCTCTTCTTGCCCGTGAGCGTTGCTCTCTATCTCGGGCATACCGGTTTTGTATTCACGCGTGAAGCTGTCGTCTCTATCGCGGCTCTTCTCTGAGCACGAGACACGCGCTTGTCTTCGGTTAACATTCCTCTCACGGATAACCCACCGTTCGGTCCCCGATTCCTAAACTCGTTGGTAGAACTTTCAACGTCTCTCTGTTTTGACGCCCATCAGACTTGCAAATCCCATGATGATGCTAACGTCGCGATATTGATTTCGCTAATCCTGCTAGGGTGGTCCTCGTTAATCCTGAATACACTCACTGCATCACTATTGATCGCTCTGATAACTAATCTGCTTCGAGGGATTAAAAACGGCTGGAAATATGATATTTTTAAAGCCGTTCAAATCTACCCTCTGGGAACGTTGTCTCTGTCAATTCTGCAGTTGAATGGCATTGGCCCAATTTATTATTGCGAGTTTTTTTGTCGGTATTCTGTTGCTTTTTTTTTCTTCTATATTAATTCTCCCTAGCTGCTTCATTTACATTTTGTCCTATTTGAAAAAAATTCTATAATTTTTCTCGGAAGGAGGACCAGTGTAATGATCAAAACGGTGGCCAAACTCTGGATTGTGAACAGATGACGTTTTAAGTGCATATGACTGAAGGATGACAGTTCGTTATTTATATGTTCGTCAATGTTTTATCAGCACTTCTACCTGTTAATGGAACTTCCGGTTGGCACTATGGATGTGCGAATGTGTATACTTTATCAGGGACTGATAATACACGTCACGTCACTTATTGACGCGTCCACTTTTATCCTTTCATTGGACTTTTTAATCGCATTGCTTGAATATTTTTCAATTGATTTTCTTTTCACGATGTTGCGTTTAATACAGACGCGTAGTAATTTACATATATCAGTGCAAGGCACGTCCATGTTTACAGTGGTGTATTGGCACGATCTTCGTTAAGCTCCAGCACGTCGGTTGAACGAGCGATCGGGAATGCTAGGAGCAAAATGCAAACAGCAATGATATCAGTACACGAGGAAACTCGATGGCGGAGGTTACGTACGCGTGTTAAAACAACATTGTCTTTTTCATCCTGTTGGCTTAACCGCATCAGTGATCAGCATAGAGCCAGATATTGCTAGGCTTCTTGCTAATTGGCTAAACAGAATATAGGCACGGATTTATAGAGCGATTTACATCGGCCGTAAGGAATTTGTAGCTCACGATTTGTTGCACCTGCCATTAAAAGTAGTCATTACTTTACTCAGGAATACACACATCGTTCAAACTTTCTGCTTCTTCCTTTTTGAGCTTTTACACATTGATCGACCGAATAGCTACCGCATTGAGTTTGGTTTAAGTTTAAGTTTGGCATAAGCGGAAATGAAAGTGGGACGATCGATATCTCACAACTGTTTGAACATTGCATTTACCGTTAGGGTTTCCCTTGAGTAATTCATCAGTGTAATTATTTCAAATGAAAACACGGAGATTTAATTCAATCGAAATACTATTATTGAACGGATCGCGCTCATGACAGATTCTCAATTGACAGCTCGATTTTTTTCTCTTTCTCTGTCGATCATTTTCTTCTGCATTCTATTTAATCGTCTTTTATCCAATTTGCTTCACGTCATACAATCGAAAGAACCAGTGGTTCAAGGATACTTTCATGGTATATATTCCACTGGATTTTTAACAGTTTTTCAGGAAATATAGATTATTTTGTTTCCATTCATAGAACTGTTAATTAATTTCCCTCGCGTCTTTCGTCATTGGCGAGAATGATTAGAGAAGGTAATTAATGGATAGTTTTCATCGAATATATTTTATATATAAGTATATACATCGAAAGCTGGTTTAAGCCGCTTTGCGAAGATGAGATCGGCTCATCAACGAGGCGCTCGCCCGGGACTATCCTGAAGAGGGTGTATTAATTATCCGTGAAAACATTATCCCGCGGCGCGATGAGATGCCGGTTTTCGCTACACTTCATTAAGGAGATCTCCGGTGGAAAGAACGTTGACTCTAGTTGAATCTAATGCTGTGAATAAATCTCTAGTCAAAGTGAGTATAACCAAAGCGTGACGTTATATATACGAAAGCTTGCACGAGTCTCAGTTCTGTTGATCCTGTGAAGCCTCTGGCGATTTATTCTTTTTTTTTTGGTCTTTTTCTCTTCTTCATCTTATTCGTCTTGTTCGGAGTGTCCTGTGTGAGATCCCACGCGGAAGTGACCGTTCGAATGTGCCAGCAAGTCTCTCTACATACATAGTGGAAGGTCTATGTACTTAAATATAACCATGTACCGCGAACACATCAGCTAAATCCTTGGACGTCTAATAATCCTCAATCCACCACAGCCGCCCATTCGATTTAACCGAGAGATCGCTTAACCAACGATTTTATACGTACTCACACCTCTTCCAATCTCCTTTTGTAGCTTATCACTTGTCGAGGTGAAATTGTTGCATCGCAATTAAGTATTTCCATTATCATTCTTGACTCTGATGGAGTGTGTTATCTCTGCGAACATAGGTGGGTACGAGGAAACGCGTTATTTGTCCTAATGGTACGACCCAGACCCACTTTCGGGAATTTTTTGTGAACGGGGTTAAGTAAGTAATAAATGATATATTTCCGCGTTTGTCGGTAAAACGGCATCGAAAAAAATTCATCGCTGTTGGTGGTCAAAAAGATTTGCTGAAGTTACAAATTGAAGTTTTTAATATAATGCTGGAAATGAACATTTTTGAGCCTCGATGTAATGAAAAAAATAATGATCGGTTCGATCCACGATTAATATTCGTAATTACGTGCTTTCGGACATATTTTTTAATGAGCTTCGTGACAGAAATATTATTTTATACGCCAGTCCAGCGTGATAAAGACACAGTCAGTTTAAAAAATAGATACATACAAAAAAAACATTGGTGTTATTTTTGTCATAATAAAACTTCGAATACTAAGAGTGATTGCTGGTTCGTTCCAGGGAGTTAATGTTAAGGTTATTCGTTGAATCGGATTCTCCGAGTGGAATTTCTTGAAATGATGATTCAGCATCGGAGTTTCTTTGACTGTGACAGGCACAAAATACCCGACAGTTTACAAATAGGTTTAGAAATAAAGAAAGCAGAGACTATCTGGCCCTTTTTGACTCAGCGGAAGTAACAAAGGTGCAGACTGGAGAATTCTATGCGATCGCGGAGAAAAAAAGGAAGGAAAAAAATGGGGGCCCATAGTCGGCCTCTTATCGGATCTTGGGTCGATAAATTAATAAACACCGTTTTGCCCCGCGGGGAGAGATTGCCCGGACGCGATATTAACGTTTATTAATATTATTTTTTCTTTATTAGTCGTAAGGCTTAAGGAGTCGCGCCCACCGAGGGCGAGCGGTAATCAGGGATCTGTAATTAGTCGAACATGCTGTCTGTCCATAGCGATTTATGCCTGTTGCCTCGGGGGGCCACAACAACCCCTTCTCTTTATCTTTCTTTCTCACTCTCACTTATTCTCTCCTGAGCTCCCTGACTTCTCGCACGCACATTCTCCTCCATTTCTCTTTCGCTTACACCCAAAAGTCTGAAAATCATTGATTCTGTGCACCAGCTACGCTAGGGTTTGTTGTTCTTCAGATTCGATAATAATGAAGCCTTCTTTACATATTTGTAAACGGCTAATTGAATAAATACCGATTTTATATTCATCATTATATTTTCGAGCAGAGACTCTACGATAATATTTCGATTTTATATTCTTGAGAAAAGTTTTCAATGGAATCATTTGCATCTAATACACTGACTATGTTCATTTTGCTCTAATTATGTCGAGTTATATACCTCGCCAACTATCATTTTAATGTTTGCCCATTGATAACTATGTTTTTATCGATTCATGGTCCACAATAATTACAAGTATCATAGAGGCTGAATAATAAACACGATTACTAAGTTACAAATTATAAGTTTAATCATTTCTTTTTCGAATTCAAATGGTTGGACCACCGTTGAGAGTGAGAGCATTAGCATTCGCATAAATTATACGTGCTATATGTCCACGAAGGTTTTTGTCCGTGCGCACGGTGCGCTTATCGTTAAAATGACTTATCGCTCGTGCGGCAAAGGGGTGAGACGGAGAGGGAAGAGACTGCGGTATATTGCACGAACGAAGGACATGAATATGTGCGATGTCCTTCTAACGATCCAAATTAAGTCAGCGCCGGTGATTTCTCCCTCGATCGTATTTTATCTCAGCCGGGACATTTTCCGGACAGTCGTTTATCAGTCGTGTATGGCTCAGCTTTTTATTCGTCCTCTTGCATTCATAATAATAATGACAATAAAAATGACGACAGCAACAACAACAACAACAACAACAACAACAACAACAACAACAATAACAATAATAATAATAATATAAAGCGAGGGCCACCAGGGTGGCGACAAGCTTTTCTCGTTTGTTCGCGTTATTCACACAGAAATGTCCGTCGAGTCAGCGAATCTTAAGAGCATCTCGAAAAAAAGATCACGAACACATTGCGAAAACATCGTGTGAAGTCTCGATAAAACTTGTACACATTCACTTTTTTTACCCTCCAACTATTTCTATTGTGGCGTTTTCTGATAAGAGATCATTTAGTGTATCAGCACTTATGACCGGAGCGATAACAGAAGAGCAAGTATAAAAAGCAACTATTCTGGTCTATCAGTCTTTCAATGGAAATATGAACAGAAAATATTGAAAATTAAAAAATCTTTGTTAAAAAGAAACGTCGAAAAAACTCGTTGAAGTGCAGCTATGTGGAATACTGCAGCTTTTTGGAATACCTCAATTTCTTAAAAAGTACTAGCACAATCTGTGTCTTTGATTTCATAAACTCGATGTTAATATGACAATCCAACAAATAAAACGTTCGGAAGTGCTGCTTCATTGACGGATTTAGGGTGCAAACTGGAGAAGCACAGAACATTGGTTAACATTAATTGTCGGTACGAGTTTCGAACGCTATTGATGATTTTTTCTTTTCAATTATGCGAAGGAAACGTGCTTCATCATATAATTTACGTCAGCATTAGTGCTACTCCTCATTTATCTTCAGCTTAAGTCCAATGTCTAATTCAATCTGTCACTCTGCTAATTTCTGATTGAATCACATTTCACCAATGTTCTTAGTATCCTTGTTATTTTCGATATTCACGATTTTAGAAACTTGATAGTTGTGAAATATTTTGCATGCAGTTTTCTTTAACTTATGTCCCGTAACGTATTTTATATACCTGAAAATAAAATGGTAATCCACATATACTGTACTTGTCTTATAAGAATTTTCTAAGCTCGATAGCCCCCTAGAGTAAAATGAACGGAATCACAAAATCACAAAATTGGATAAAAGTTTGATGATTTATTACCAATCAAGAAATTGTTGACACTGACTGTCATTTTGACGACACATCCTTCGGAACTCTTACTCAGGCAGTTGCGTTGTTCTTTTTATATCTATATATACTGGCATAACACCCCCGCGATATAAATTCTAAGGAAAACTTATATTATATCTGTATT
This sequence comes from Campoletis raptor, assembly GCA_948107755.1. Lineage (NCBI taxonomy): Eukaryota > Metazoa > Arthropoda > Insecta > Hymenoptera > Ichneumonidae > Campoletis > Campoletis raptor. Next base: position 26,590,465 of record OX403622.1, on the reverse strand, counting down.
TCAGATCGCTAATATATGCCCCTATATATACATACCAAAGATACTTATACTGTCTGAATAAGACGCGAACTACGAAGTACGAAACGATGCGTGAGTTTACCACCGAGTTTATAACTCGAGCGATACGAGCGCGTTGAAATATCGCTTTCGTCTCTGGTGGAAAAGGCGTTGTAGCAGTACTACTATGTACATATTCTACTGTACACACGTCACGAATAGGTATACAGGCAATGAAGTAGATAGCAGATAGCATGAGATGAGTTGTCTCTATAGGATCGGTATATTGAAGCCTGTGCACATATATTTACGTGTATACAGTTATATTTTTCTATACATCATTTCTTGCCGTGGTGCATGCATGGCAGAGTTATTTGATGAGAAAAGTGTAGACAAGACGTTGAGGTCCATGGCAGTGGAAATAGTAAAAAAGCGTGGAACTCACTGGTTGGTAACGCGTTATAAATCCTGCACAATTCTAATACTTTCAATGTAAGAGCTTGTTGCTCTTCTCGTACACGTGTTTGAGGGAGCACAATGAAATCTCTCGCACACATCATGAAATCAATTTGATTTCTGTATCAAACAATTACACCGATCTTGTCGCAAAGCTCTACATAAGTTTTAGTGTCGTTGTAGTAACGAACATTGTTCGAAAATTCATTAAATCTTGGTCAGAATTATTAGTGAAAAGAGTCTGCAAGATCAACCAGAAAATAAGAGACGAATTGGGAAGAAAAACTTATATAATTTTTGGTAATCAATATTTATAGACTGTTCATTACCGATTCCATTGAGTTGGTTATTTTTGTTGCTCGTGACAGGTCGATCAAGAGACGAGAGAAAACGGAATACATAAAAAAAATTGAAGATCGATTCAATATAAATAGTTTCCGATGACCCATTGATGAAATAAATCGAAAGTTATACTGTCGTGCATTGATGAATTTTCCAATTTGGCTAAAATATATTCCCAAATTTGACGACTTCAGTTTACTCCAGAGCAGAGACCCATTCCGTAACGTGACTTCGAGGTGGCGAGCTGCATATAAAAAACTTGGCATAAAGGATTAAAAATCTCAGCGCCCCAAAATTTTATTGCAAGTCATTACTTCACTCATTATTTTTATCCCCGCACTCTCGATGACACGGGAGAGCACGAGTGTCGCGCGTGCAAATTCATTGTAGGATTACTCAACTTTTTTTTTTTTTTTTTTTACAAATATTGACATATCCGTTTGTGCATAAATTAAAAAAAAAAAAAAACTTGTTTGTCGTTGGGCAGGTAAGTGTGTAAACCAACGCATCGGCTTCCGCAAAAGCGACGATGCAGTCGAGGATGAGCGTGCGAAGGATATAATACGCGTAATCCCGCCATATGCTGTAGGACACGTCGCTTCTTATGTGCGCTCCAAGCGATACAACGTACACGAACTGGTAGTCGGATGAGTTCGAATGAATTACGTTGATAAGTTTGCGCTTGTATAAAGACTTTATTTCGGCGTTATTACTCCGTTATAAAATGAGCGAGGGTATAAGTACTCCGCTTGCGAGTTATGAATTATGAGGAATTATGCATTAAGATGTTGACGTTTTATCCGTCATTTTATATTCATAATGATAATAATAATATTGGCAATGATAAAAATCATATAATTTTGTGATTCGTCTCAAGATCGAACATTTAAATTATTTCTATTGATTGACTATCAACGAGTGAAAATTATTTTTCAAAAAAAAATGTTGTGAAATGTGAAGTTTTCTACTGCCCCCCACACAGGAACGAATGCAAAACTGTGCATTTTTTGTTTGCCGTAGTTACATAACAGTGTCTAAAATTTTTCAAAATTCTGAAGAAAAACGCTTTGATGAGACCTTAGTCCGAATGGTTTATCAGAATTCCATTTTCGATAAACGTTTTCAGAACAGAAACTTAAATTAATTATTTTTATAAGGGAGGGACGAAAAAGCTGGAAGTTATGAAAACTGGGAGCGTGTGCATACTCGGAATTTTCGATGGTCAAAAGACTCACCCACGGATAAAGCGTGAAGGGATACGAGAAGGGAGGAAAAGAACATGCTCACACAAGGCTTGGATCGGTTATACGCAGACCAGCGGATGAAATACGATGAGAGAGCGCCTCGGGTCCGAGACTTATGCTAAGTACACGCACACGATTCTCTCACATACGTAGGTAAATGTGTAAATGTATATACGAAATACGTTCATGCAAATTGCGCGCCGTGATGGAAGACTATACGTTTATATTAAGGCGGCTTCGGCGGTACAGTCGGATCAGCCGTGTACTAAAATGAAAGAAAAACGAAATAAACAGATTTTATAACTTTTCAAAACACCCGACAGTGCCGATGGCGCCAAACTTAGACTGCAGAATAGCTTTACTATTTTTTTTCAACACCCATATTTGCAATGAGTGATGTTATTTTTTAAGAAACAAAATTGTTGTTATTTTATTTCATAGTGAAACATAACATTTAAAATTTTTTAAAAATATTTATAAACTTAGATGAGCAGTCGATCTGGAAGAAGAAATTTGTTAGAATATGAGAACACATTATATTTTTTATTTCAATTACTTAATAAAATTTCATAAAATTATGATTTCAGGAAAATCGGATTACGTTTACGAATTATTGGTGAAAATTTTCAATTTTTAAAGATCTATAAATTGCAATACAACGATATGAAGTTTTTGAAGCTTTGCACAAATATTCTTTTCGAAGGTTCAAATCTCCATTGTCTTGACTGTACCGCAAAACTGCCCCGATACGAGAGATCAAAGTATACCCTTTCCTATATGAGTTTTGAGAACATCTTGGCTGGGTTGGTGGGATGTAGCATCGTTCTGACTACGAATTCTCACGGCTGCTACCGCCCTGGCATGATATCACGAAGAGAAGATTTTCTGAAGCGTTCTGCCGACGTGAATCGAGTTATGCGCGCTTATTTAAGTTGGTACACGCGTTTATATGATGCCCTACTGCAATATTCCCGGTCTCACAAACAGCCTCTAGCGTTTTGCACGTCACGGAATTTTTCAATTTACATCTTCCGATGCAATCAAATTTCAAAATAATTGAGACATTCAAATTGAATTTAAAAAAGCATGTTTTTGCAACAGAATCAATTATAAAATATAATGAATTTTTCCATTTCAATAAAAATTTCAAAATTATTACTTTTAACAAATAAAATCGAATGCGGAATAAGCGTATAGTCCTTCGTTTGTCGGTTAAATCAATGAACGCCAAGATTGTTGTTTTAACATTTTTTATCATACAAGTGCTTTGAAATTCTCAGTTTTTAATGTCAAACTTACTCAATATCTTGATAAATGGCACATAAATAAATTAACGTTCAATTCTCATGGTCAGTGGGATGAAATAGTAAGATAATTAATAGATTAACGATAAATTTATGACGAGAAATTGAAATACTTAAGGACCTCTATTGCAAGTATAATAAGTCGATCTTTCGCCCGTAATCTTCTTAAGGTTCTGATCGTATATACCTTCGTGGGTATACGAAGACTTTGCAAAAGGTAAAAATATTAAGTACGTAATGCGAGTTTGTATAGTATATCGCTGTCTAAGCGTGGGTGTTTCGGGTTCTAGCCTTCTAGCCTTGTTGGTACCTGCCACTCTTTATATGGGTTTCGATGGCTTCGAACTCGAATATGTATTAACAGAAACGAATGTAACAGACGTATATAGTATATACATAAATATATACACACCGATAGAGACTGAAAATGAACACAGACAATTGGACAGGACTGTTAGTGGCAAAGAGAAAGAAGACACGCGCCCGCGTTACGTGTTGCTCTGCCGTGGGGTCCACATCAGAAAAGAGAAGGGCGTCAAGGTAAGTGCTACTGTTTTCTCACTCTCATCCTTTTAATCTTCTTATTCTCATTCGAATACTCTTTGGCCTGGTATTCCAAACGCTTCTTGCTTTTCGATCACTTCTTCAACGATTTATATTTCATCCTTCGACGACACATACCGACTATTTTACTCGCTCCAGTTTGACCGGCAAAATCGATTATTAATTTCTCGTCACGCAGTGAATAATGGCCCGGCTCTATGATAAATATTCATTGGACATTCCAAGCCCGAAGGAAACTAAAAGTTATTGCAGTCTGTACAGTCGAGGAGAAACGTCGTTATAATTGAGAGGGAAGAAACTCTCTTCAGTCAGCCCTGTTTCTTTCTCTATCGCAGTCTCTGTCTTTCTCATTTATTTATTCTTCCTCTTGTTCGTACCAGGTTTCAGTATCGATTTCTCGTTATATCTGAGATCAACGTTTAAACAGGACTGAAATAAAGCCAAGCGTTTATTTTTCCATATTTATCATGTCATAGAAATAAAAACATCTTCGTAATAGAAAGAAAACAGTCTTCGTAATTTGCCGCAAAATGTTACTTGTTTCTTTTATTTGTAAAAAGAAAAATATGACGATTAAAAAAAAGCGCTAACGTTCTGTTTTTGAGATAAAATGATAACAATTTACGAAAATACAATTTGGAAAAAGAGCATTCGGTTCCTGAAGCTTGTGTGATATTGAGATGAATTTTTTTTCTCCTGGAAAATTTAAAGAAATTTGAACACTATCGAATGATATATTTTAGAAAAAACGAATCATTTCAACGTGTATGGCAAGTTCTTTGGAAATTGAATGAATAGTTTTAAAGGATGTTACTAGGAACTGTCAACGATCGAAAAGTTAGTGCAAAATGTTGATGTTTCGCTGTTTCGAGGATGCAAAGAGTTTTGCTTGCATTAGCGCGGGCAATTATTGCGAAGATGTTACAATCGTAATGCGATTGCTGAGAGTTCCTTTCGCGAACGACAGTGACGAAAAAAATGAGACTCGGTAAAATGCATTTGCCGTTAGTATAGAAATGGTCACCTGAAGTGCGAGACTAGACGCGTGCTCGAACAGTGAAAAACGAAGGAGAGAATCTCGTTGAAAAGAAAAGTGGGAAAGAAGCGTCTGTTTGTGTGGAGAAAAATAAGACGAAGTGAGAAAGCGTCGAGTTCTTGATCTCTTCGTTCCTCGGACATTACTCAAATACTCTTGACAAATATATAAAGGTTTAACGATGTCGGCATTACAAGCGTGCACGCGAACGTTTAAGTCGCTCAGCTTCGTGCGCTCGTATGAACGCAATCGTAAATGGTATTCATTCTCTCCCTCTGTATACGCACTCCATATGGGGCATTTTATGTCACATTAACTGTTCTTTATTCTGCAGCAATTTGAATGACCTATAAATTAATCTGTAAAAAAAAAAAAAAAAAAAAATAGAACAATATAAACGTAATGAATAGTTTTGAAACCTAACATTAAAGTTTATTCAGGAAATCCTAAACTTCTATACACGTTACTAGCATTGTTTTTCAGTTTTTTTTTTCAACTGACTACTGAAAAAAGTTGATAGGATGTGTCATTTTTTCATTACAGATGTTTCTTTGCAAATACTTCAAACTCTCGACATATTATGTCTTTCGCATTTCGGAATAATTATTCAGACCATATTGTCCGTATTAAGATCAATTGTCTTTCTGCAATAAAAACCACTTGGCCTGTAAAATTCCTATAATAATCCATCTACTTTTCGAGCTGTAGTGGGACTCATGACATCTCATTAACTTTTTTTTGAGTTTTTATTGATAAACGACTGATGCTTTGGAAGAAAAAGAACCGTTTTTTTTGGTTCTACAATAATTAATTGCAACGTAAGAATGAATATTCGAAATTTACAAAAAAATTTGAAAATTTTTAGTCCGGTGTTTTTTTTTTGTTTAAAAAAATTGAAAATTAAAATTAATTTGGCATCTGCAGATAACGAATTTAGAATCGGAATCAGTGATCCCAAGAACTGTCGAGTATGAAATTTCTAGTCAATTCCGTGGAAGGAAAAATTTTTGGCTGTAAAGATTAACGTGTCTATAAATTAGGTTGGTCAACGTTCATAACAAACAAATTCTTCGTTTCCTTCGTCTATTTAATTTTTTTGATTTATAAACGAGATTTCAATAATTTATAAACTTTCGATGATTCGGCATCAAATGTCTCATTGTGCGTGTGTCTGTGTGTGTCTATAATATATTTAGCTTCTAGATTTGTATCGACGTATTAAAAAGATCTTGGTCCCACTCGAGCATTGCCGAAGATGACTCGCAGAATCCCAGAGGCACAGGATCTCTCGCCTCGTAATTCATTCTCTCTCATTCTTCGTGAAACGTCATTGACGACTGTTTGGTGTTGCTCCCTATGGCGTTGAACAACCATGCTTCCGGTTTATATGGTTCCTTCATTCTTTCGATGTATCGTGCTAATAGATATTATTATAAAATCTTGAAATTACCTCAACGATTAGTTATCAACATAAATGTCAATGGAATTAATTAGATTTGAGCTTTTTGCAATTAATCTCAATGAATCAATCCTCTAAAATCCTTAAATAACATAATCTCTCATAATACTGAATTGCTCAATATAAGCAAGAAACGTTAGATTTTTCAGATGAAGTGAATGAAAAAAATATTAATCTTGACAAGTGCATAGGAGGATCTCAAATTAACAGTGCATGTTCAATGACTAAAAAATTCTTCTAACAGCATTTAGGCCGATTTGTGTTGTATGTATTGCATCGCATGGATCACGTGGGAGCTTATCAGCGCTTGAAAACGTGCTACCGTAATAAGGTGTAATGTCGTAGGATCGTTGATTGTTCAGCAAACAAGGCAACGAAACGTCCACTGGAATACACTCTCAAAAAGGACACGTAAGAATAGCACACACGTAAAATAGTGTTAACGGTATTGAATACATGTTCCCATAGAAATGGACATGTGCATATGTGCGCGCGTATATACACAGAAAGATTCAAAAGTATATATTCCTGTATATATAGGAATGATAAGCACTGATTGACACAATGGCAAAATTCCCATGTCTTGAAACGCCAAACAACCTCAGTTAAGTCTCTTTGAATGTTAAAGCTTGATTATATTATTATATATGTTTATATGTATATATTTTTAGACGATTGTAGCAAATGGGCTCAGACGTCCTACGCCTTATCTCTCTCTCTCTCTCCTAAGATCAGGCGATACAGAAATCCTTGCTGTGGATCAACCGATAATATTATAGAATACGCGATACGCGCGACTCTCGGAAATGAGGACTATGCAAAGCGCATATGTTCTCTAATAATATATCCTGCATGAAATATTCTTGGCAATGCTTGCGATAAGCGACTTATGATTATGGGAACAAGCTCACTTAACGTCAATCTCTTTTCTCAACGTCCCTTTTAGTGTATTTGGAATTAAAAAAATTTCGTCTCTCTAAAATAAAATTCTTCAGATATTGTACACGATTGGAAATTTTTCTGTACAGTTTCACACAGTCGATTAAAAATGAATTTGTCTTTACACATTGACATTTCCGCCGATAGAAATTAAAGATGGAAAAATGATATTCACGTGCAGAATTATGAAGAAAATATTTGTAATAAGATGATCGTATTGAAAGAATTGGTTTAAAATAGTGATTATGCAGAAAATGAATAATATATGAATGTGCAAACATTTTATTGTATTTATATCGTGATCGAGTGATATCAAATTGATTAATTCAATATTCTTCGATCTGCAAATAATAATAACTGTCAAAGAAGGGTAAAATAATAGGATGGAACAGTATAGCAAGAAAAATAAGAAAAAAGAAAAGGCTACCGAGAGGACGCAGGGGGTACGAGAACAGAATCGATAGGCTGCGATCCATTAGCCTTTTCTCGAGCTCGTTAAAATCGTAAATCCCATCAGCGCGTGAGGACCGCGCGTACGGCTTTCTCCTGTTCTTTGATGTGGGTGTATGGATCTTTCACGGCCTCGTGCCAGCTCGCTCTCATGGCTCTGGCGTTTATTCGACTCGCTGTATGTGCGAGTTAAAAGAGGGACAAAAGACGCAGAAGGAAAACGGAGATTGAACGGAATGAAGAGAAAGAAGCGCATGAGAGAATGCAAAGGACTGTTCAGTGTATGAGGAAAAAAAAGGACGAGAATAAAAGCCACGGAGTGGAAAAAAGAGTGAGAAAAGAATATAAGAAAAGAAAAGAAAAGACGCGTAAGCTTACGGAGAAAGACGGATCATAGGTACAGCGAATAACGTGTGTGGCGCTCGCAGTTATAAACGGCAGACGGTGCTTCGATCGCAGTGCTTGATTCGACTTGGCTGGATCATTATCGATCGTCATGAATTATAAAGTCGAGTATAGACCTTTCCTCGTTAAGCACTTATCGATTAGATCGTTTTATCTCAACGGCGCCATGCGTGTGTGCAACTCGTCGACCTGCAAAATGGTTCAGAATTTATTGCCGATAGTACATTCGAGCAGGGCTTTCGATAGATCTCGTAGCAATGAGATCAACCTTCGTTTGCATGGCAAAAACCTTAAAAATGCATCCATGCGTAAAAATAACTCGACTACACTTCATTTACAACTTTCATAATTCAACACTGATATCCGAAAAGAGGTGAAAATAAGTTATTTCCTGAATAGTTCAGAAATACACATGTGTATCACACTGGAAACGTGCACATGACGTGTGTCGTCGATGCTAGTGGGTCTCGTAAGTGCACGCCTAGGGGGCCATTTCCCCCTGTGTAGCGGCTTATAGTGGGAGTTGCTTCTTGTATTTCCATCTTCGTCAGACTGCTGCCTGCCATCACACGTACAGATTCTTCTGGCACACGCATTCTCACACGCGCAAGAAAGAGAAAAACATGGAGGGAGAGGAAGAGCAACACTTTCGAGAAAAAAGCATCCTCCTTCTTCACTTGAGTCATCATCAACATCTCATGGTTCTGTCTCGTTCTTTCACCCTGCTACCTTGGACTCCTGCATCTACATATCTTTCTTTTTTTCCCCCTCTTTCTGTTCTCGTCGACCTCATCGCTTTCTTTCCCATTGCTTATACTTGAGCTTTTTTCTTCGTTCCTCTTTGGCTTGTGCTGCAGCTAGTCGTTTGGTCTCGCTCTACGCTGAATTCCATCTCGCTTCCTCATTCGTTCGCTCGAGCACACAGGTCTAAGGAAATATATACCTGCATATGTGTATATACGTAAATATACATGTATATGGATACACGCCTACACGCTGTGGTCCCAGCCAGCATCCACATTTTGCTGTGTACGGTCCAGCGCGTGCCTCCACGCGACCAACCACCACCATCCAACCACTGCCTCCGTTGGCTTTTTCTCTCTCGATCTTTCTCAGCCACCAACGTTCCTGATCGTTTTGTCTCTGTCAATCCTTAACTGTTGCCCCGGCAGCGCGTTCTCGGGACCACGCGCTCGTACCAATCCCCCCCGAGAGGACAGTGGACGTCGTATGTCCGACAGTAGACAGTGGATAAGCGCGAACGATAGTCGTACCCTAACGCAAAGGGAATCCCCTGATTTTATTTATTCACTGTACGTGTCAATTTCACGCCGTGTTCGACTTTAAGCATCGGATTAGCTTCTTATTGACAGTTTATTGATAGTGCATGGTTGGGCAATAAGTGCAATCGTTCATCGGTTAATGATCGAGAATAAGCGTCAGCATCTCGCTCAATTCGAAATTTTGGTGGATGTAGTTGACAGTTTTTTCAGCAAAGATTGTGGGACTTCAGTTCTCAGTCTTTTTGTAGTTCAGTGATTTTTTGCATAACGGTGACACAAGCGTTTTCAAGGATGACAGTGCGGATTGGATCACAAATGAACTCTGTTGTCAAATGGATTTATTGACCAAAGCAAGGCTTATTCTGCAATTATGAGATATGTCGAAATATTTCAACAAGTTCGAAGTGAGTTGTAGTGACAATAGGAAGCCATGGATAACTCCGTTTTGGTTCAACAGCTGTGCAGAGATTCCTGACGTTGTGATTGTTTGCACAATCATTCCTGATGGTCATATCGCGGTGTTGTTTTGTACGTGGAATGAAAAACTAAGATTTTCCAGTAAAAATTTTCGAACGGGTGGTTTCCAATGACCCACAATTTTCGTCCACATACGTCCACATTGTGGCCGCAAACTGTTATTACTCCTGTTATTGAATCAATAAAGTCTTTCTGATCTTCTGGTTCATCCAATAAATTAAGCCTCCAAACTGACGTGGGTCCTGATTTTTTCGAACTTTCTCGTAAACGGAGTGCGCGTTACGCAAAATCGCGTTGGTTTCTGCTCCATACGTTTCCATGTATGACTGCAAGGTTAGGTGTCTCGTGTGTATGTTTACTGACACGTGAATGGAAGGAGAGAAGAAAAGCGATTGCAATCATCCCCAAGAAATTTTACGACCTGAGTCTGTGGTTGAACGTCGGTACGTCTGTTTTTTCGGTTCCTTCTCGCTACGACATTACAGTGTGGATATATAGTACATTGCTCAGCTGGTTCATAAAATAACCACAACTTCGTTTTGCCGATAGTTAGTTTTAAACTGTTTTCAAAGCGTCTAAAAGCCAAGAGAAAAAAGCTTACAAAAATCAAGGTCAACATTGTGATGTTTGTTGGAACGAAATTGTTGCATTTTACGCGGAAGAGTGAAAAAGTGTAATTACCCGGATAAGCTTTTGGTGCTGAGTATTTAAAAAAAACGTAAGATAAATGTGAAAAGTGCAGTGGAACTGTCAAAATCTGTAAAGTTGGTGTGCGTTTATGGCTTGGATTATCTCTTGTTAAACTTCGTTATTACCTTCGTCTCAATAAAGTTCCTCGCGCGCATAGTGAAAGTTAATTATTGCTCGAAGAAGTTCTTCTTTCCGTGGCTTCGTGATTTCTTTCTGTTAATCACACGAGCATTAATTCTTGAAGTGCATATGACTGATGCACGGTAACAGAGAAAAAGTGTCGTTCATTAAATTTTCTACGGATGATAATTCCACATGAGCATCTTACCTCGAGGAGTTACGGTCGTTTAGCTGAGAGTTTCATTTTTCGAGGGATGAGCGCGAAGCTGTTGAAAAATTAACGTTCTCGCGTAACGATCGGCTTAACGATTCGTCACGATTCGATCCTACGTTTTGTGTTTTCTATATGGCACATATATATATATTATATATGAATATATACTTATAAATATAAATCTGTATTCCAAGTCCTTAACGGTGACAGGACTCGTTCTGGACTTCCTGCGGTAGTCGTCGCTCCTTTGAGTCGTTCCAGTCTTTCAATCTCACACCCGCGAGCAGTTTTTTCTTCTTCTTTCATTTTTTATATTCTCACAATTTCTCAACGTACGATATCTCGAGTTGGGTTCCACAGGGGAGACGAAGACGTCTTATTCGTCCGTGACAAGGGAGTGAGTAGCTATATAGTCGATAAAAAAAAGTGACCGATCGAATCACGGCGTCACGCCGAAGGGATCAACGCCTATTCAGTGCTGTGTATTTGTGTATTTGTGCACGCGCACGTGTGTTTTTGTGTCGTGTACATATCAGACTGGCGTACGTACTAGGCAAAACGGAGAGGATTGGAAATCGTAGTGTCTCTATTTTATCTCTCTCTCTCTCTTTCTCTCTCTGTGAAACGAGAGAGAAGAGGCGTGGGTAGAGTTGCGGCGCCAACCTGTTGCCCAAGGATCGGACTCGTTTCCATTTAGAAGAGTCTCTTGCGGTCTTGACGCCTTTTGCTTACTCTACCCATATTTATATATATATATATATATATATGAACCGCCGGGACGCACTTTCCCGCGATATCTCTTGATCAGAAGTCGTCTTCGAACGGGCAGTGTCCGGGTCCACTGTAACTTGGTCCACCTCGTCATCCTTCCTTTTTTTTTTCATTACGTCGATGCAACACGTTTACGAACGTATTCAAATTTTTCAGAAGATTTATGCGCAATATTTAATATTTCATCCATACGGGCACCTTTTTTTGTCATTCAACTCAAACCACGCTTTTTCCAATGCCGAAATTTTTGGAACGGAGATTTTTTATCCAGTGGATAAAATCGACCGGAATCCACTCTGAATAACGGGCTAAGCCGCCCTCGTAATCGTCGTTCAAGTGGCTGGTACATACCGACATTCTTCCCCACTTGACAGTTGCTCGTCGAATCGACGGTACACCACGAGCCTCGAATACACACTCGAGACAACGGTTTTTTTTTCTTTACTCCGTGAACATAATCTGGAGTAAGACCGATGGGAATAATTTTTCGACTTATTTTTATGTGTTTACACGAAGTTGATATTGAGTATGATTATTCTTCAGTAGTTTTTGGATGACTTTGAAGGAACCTTGAAACGATACATTTTCGAAAGAAGATTGTGACATAAAATTTCTTTCTCAGACAAATGGCGTCTGTAAAAAATGGATCATTGTTATGACAGTAATTGTGGAGTTTATATTTTTGAATTATATAGGTCGATCGAATGCTGCGAAATTTGACGCTTTTGTTGAAAAATAAGAACACAAAACTTTTCAAAACTCAGCCATGGGGTTATCAACGAATCAACGTAACCGCGAATCAAATCATGAAACTGTTCCGTACAGTTTGAAAAATTCATGGTGTTGGATGAGACGTAGAAACGACGATTTTACGAGCAAGAAATCATCGACCACTACGGGAGCAATCATGACGAAAACCTTAAGAATATTAACCTCGTTACTCGTACTATCGATCCTCTGCGTTCATGTTGTTGCAACAACACCGACAACCCGTGAATTGCTTGAGTGTCGTGCCAATCTTACCGCCGACATAAAAAACGAAACAATTTTTCTCGACAAAATACATCAAGCTGATTACATATTTACCGGTAAAATAAAAGAACTACGAAGAGGACATTCCGTTCGAGTGAGAGTGAAAAGGGCTATAAAAGGATTTCTGAATACGACCCTTGAACTCGTTCTCAACGACACCTGCGCGTCTTACGTTAGACGAAGTTATACTGGTATATTTATGGCCCGTAGAGATTCGGGTTTCGGGGATCTCCGTCACGTAGGAAAAATTGTTATGAATTTTGGACCCGTACCTTTAACTTTGGCCAATTTGGATCGACTCAACGCAGCAGTAAGAGGTAAGTTTTTATCTCTTCAAACATTTCATCGTTATAACGGCTGAAAAAGTTTTAAGCGGCTGAAATGATTTGGTAACGGAAACATGGCATGTTTTCGTCGTAAAAACTACTAACTTATGACTTTTGTGAATGAATAATTGATGGATTATGTGTGTTGTACCTTTTGATGAAGTACAATCATTTACAGTTATCCTAGTGACATTATATATTTTAATTATATTTGAAAAATTATTATTATTGTTATTGCCAATTAATTATGCGAAAAATCATCCACTGGATTGTCCGCCGATCTGTTATTTGTTCCTAATAAGGCAAAGCGAAATAAACAATTTGCTTTGGAATAAACATTGAACTATAAAATATTGATAAGAAAAGGTTAAATTACTAAAGCTTTTCTCATTAACGCACCTTCATCAATCATGCATTGGGTACCTACACGAACGCCCCGTGACGTGTATGTCATTCCTCATGATATTGAGATAGGTATCCTGTATTCTCGTTTGCAAAAAGATTTAAAAAACCATTGAAAATGAAATCAAGCGACCGTATTGAATTATTATCAGCGTTCGAGAGTTAACTTCAGAAAGAAAACCTTCCATCAATATTATAAATAAGCAGGACGAACGATAAAGCGCGGGTAACGAGATTCCGTGTGTCGTTCGCTCATTTATGTTGGATCAAGTTACATACAACGTGGGCAAAAGGGCGCCGCGCACGTTTCCGTCTACACTCGTGCCATATACACGTTCTCAATGATCCTCTACGAATATATGCGCATCAAATGCCCCATCTAGTCCTTTTATTGAAAAACCCACTGAATCCTTTCTTTATCTCACTGGTTCATATTGACTCGGATTAATTTTTCAGCGTTAATTATTCGCACCCTACAAATATTTTCGTTTTTCCGAATACATACAACTTTTTATCGAAAAATTGCATTTTTTATAACCCCTAATTATCAATCACTAAAACAGTGAACATTGAAAAAGTTATTTACCTTTTGGTCAATTGCTCGCTTATGCAAAAATCAAAATTTTTAATAATTTTTTGAAATTATTTAATTTTATATATTTCCAATTTTCATTATGCACACATATCAATAAATTCTTGAAATGTACTTATGATTTTTTTTATAACTGTGGAAGTACAAATGTAGAAGTAAAGCCTTAAGGTGATATAAATTGTTGAGGAGAAATATAAGAATAACGTTTTTCGCTTAATATTAAATAAGAAGCTATGATTGGATTATTTCCTTTTGATAGAATTCAATTGTGCCATATCAATAACTGCGGGCCTATGTCTTTATAATCGTCTCCAAGCCTTTACTTCGCTTTTACTTCACCGGACACTGCAATCTCCATTCACCTCTATGCATGTAGACGTGTCGATTACGGACCCATGGGCATATAAGATTATACCAGTGATGCCTTCCGGGTATATCTAAAGGCCTTAAGGAAAAATGACACGAACACGTCGATCCTGATAATTTGAGCTCTATTGGCTATTACATTTTTTTTTTTTAAGATTTTTTTGTTTAGTAGAAAAGTGGTATTCTCGATCGTTTCGATTTAGCGTTGAAACTCGTTGTCAACGACAAGATGTCCAACAACCGTTTATAATATTAATGTACTGTCACCGACCTCTATGAGCATGTATCAACCTTCGTACTTATCTCCCTCTCTCTCTCTCTCTCTCTCTCTCTTTATGCATAAATACATATCTATATCAAACTTTATATTTATGTATAAAATATTCTAGGCACTTAATAATTTTCCCTGAAGGCAAAACACTCCCGCGTGAACGTTTAGTTTCAATATCTCACAACGTTTAGTAACGCCGGCTAATTTCTCTTCTGTTGATCGACTAGGAGCGGGCGTGTGAATTATTTACATTAGTATCGGTGGCAGACACTATAACATGTAGTTTATTGCTATGATGGATATTGCACTTTTGAATAGTTTATTATTCAAAGCACAATTATACTCCGGACGTAAGATTGATACCAGCATGAGCGTTTTATTGCATCGAATTATCGAAGCCTTCCAGATAATGTGACTAGTAATTTAAATCATTTTTAATATAATAAAATCATGATTAATAATATTTTCCACGAATAAATATTTAGTGAGCAGCTTCTGTTGAATTAGGAAATATTGTATGCGAGAGATTATGAGGAAAGTACAAAAATGGGCGTTCATTGGATGCAAAAGTTTATTTTCATGCGCGTCCATATCTCTACCAGATAAAGTTCATTTTATGCTAATATTATTTTAAATAATCAGATGTCTGTGCAATTAGAATATTGTCCACTTGCGAGGGTGGTGGAAGATCTACTGTTTCCGATCACATTCGAGCAAGTCCTCCATATCTGAATTGATTTCCATGAATAAGGGGGCTGTTCAGGAAGTAAAGTCCCGATAGGCAGGACAATAACCGTTGTTCAAACTGCTGTTGGTCAGAGTATTTTGATCAAGACTCATTGTTTTTTTTTTATTGTGTTTTAATTAGTTCAATGCTTATCATTTTGATAATTATATCTGCACAAAAGTGCACCATTCTACGAAAAAGATATGGACCATTTTGAATTATAAATTGAATACTGCAGAGACTAATAAGCAAATAAAAAGAAGGTTGAAACAAAGGTCTGAGATCTACAGGGAACGAAACGAATTACTGTTTAGTTGTTGTGTTTTTATCGAACAACGTCATTGCTTACGAAATTACAGTGCCACATTGGGACGGATTCTATCTAACTAAGTTATTTTTAGTTGAGGGGGACCCACGGTTGAAATAAACAATAAATTCGGGAAACAAGAACCCACTCGACCTGCTTGCACCTGATAGCGCCGAAGGTGATACTTGTGGATAGTTTTTTTCTTCATGTTCAAGTTCGCTTGTTTTTGAGAAAAAAAGAAAGGCAACTTGTGCTTCCAGCGTTGCAAGTATTTTGTTCGAAAACAAGAGTGAGAGAGTCTACCTGCACACGGAGACATATGGTAACATACAGCACCTGGATTTTACAGCATCCACACACGTCTTTTCCTCTTACTCTCAAATCACATACTCTTTGGACGGCACCCACGCGTTTACCCAAACGACCACGTAGATCTAGTGAAGTGGCGCGTGTTCTAAGGGAAAGAGAGAGGAAAAGAAGCAAACGCATATATACACATAGAAAAATGCACACACATACGTTTCTCAGCTCGCTTACAACGTACTTTTGAATGCCTTTCTTCCTTCTTTTGGTTTGCCAAAGAGAGCTCCTGCTTCTCTGTCACACAGCCTCTCTCGGACTCTAAAGCATTTCTTGCATGATTCCCGGTGCGTTTGTTCACTCGATGTAATGGGCGTTCTCTCGACCTGCCAACTCCATTCGTTTCGTCTGAGCACACGACAAAACTTTTCTACCAGTCCATACGAAACTGCTGTCAGAAGGACAAGAGCTACATGCATTCGTTTGTTGGAGTTCTAGGGACTGCGATTGTTCTGTGTGTGCAGTGATTGAACCGTGCTGGAATGTGCATGGCTGAAAAGTTGATACATAGCCGTGCTATCTCTGCGGCGTAAAGAAAAAGTAATTTGATTCTTATATATTATTCGTTGTCCATATTTCTAATTATTCTCTCAAGAAAAGTTGTTATTATTACTCAACTGGATTGAAGGCAATTTCTCTAATTAAATAGAAAGCCCTACCAGTCGTCGAAATAGACAAAAAATGTGTTAAAACTTTACGTGAAGATTTAGTCAAGGTATCAACGACTTCATTGTTATTTCAAACGATTTTTTTGACAACTTGAAAAAGTGGGGTGACTCAAGTACCCTGGAATGTCACATACATCCTTCTTGCCTTTCATCCGTCGACGAAGTGTTTCGAGTCTCACGCAGAACCAGGCAGCAAGATGTTGGGGCATATAATATAGTTCGACCCACGCGACACTGATGTTGTCGTAGAGTTGTCTCATGCTGGTGTTATTTCACTTGTATGCATTTACGTAGTGTGTGCGTAGAATCAGAGTATCATAACCCGCGTGTACAGTGAAACGAGCTCGCTAACACCGACACGCCCAGAAAGCGTGGCAGAAAGCGCAAGAGAGACGAAGGAATTGCAAGAGAGTTAACTGCATAACTGACTAGCTCCATCCCGTGACCAGGTGTGTGTCTCAGACGGGCATTTCGAGATGACTTTTTTTCAAGCTTCCTTTTTCTTTGAGGTACAAGCAAGCTCATGGTTTTTTTTTCTAGCGCTTTACTGTACAGTCTGTATCGAAAGTCTTGCTAAAGCTGTTCACGTGGAAAGAAGACAGAAAAATTATACGATTCCAAGTTAAAAAAGTGTTTAACATCCCTCTGATGCATCTTTGATTAGATTTTAATGAATCGGATTCAGTCACATTGATAAGCAATTGACAAGTGGCAAGCATCGGTTTCTAAACTCAAGCTGTACCACTGACCAATCAGAATTACGTGACCTTCTTACTCTGTGTATTTCAATGGAATTTTCGGGATGCTTCGTAAGTTTAGATTGTTTGATTACTTGCGTGAAAGATCGACTGAGGACGAGTGGAAATTGGGTTGCATTTGATCACACAATAGCTCGTTGATCCGCACTTTGTGACTCCTTTTGTTGAATTTTTGTGCATTAATACTAGTTGAGTCTTCGTCTTTATTTTTTCTTTAACTGTTTCTCTCTATCACTGAAACTTTACTTATCCAGGGATATTGTTCTCGACTGCAACACGCCGAATACACTATCCTCCAACCACATTATCGATGTCCTAATGCTTGAAATATAATTGGTAATTATGCTTCGAGGCGTTGTATCGTTAATTTTTTATACACGAGGTTTAAATATTTGTGAAAAAAAAGTACGGAACATTTATTTGAAATAACGATAACTTTTCCATGCACATAAATTGGATAGTCACAGCTTTACTTCATGTCGACATATACACATTTTGACGGTGATGGTAATGGATTTCAAATTGTACTCACGTTTAATTATCACATTTTGTTACTAGAAATATGACTGGAAATTATTGATTGACAGTTGTTTCAATGATCGGTAAATCGATCAATTAATATGGGATGGAGCAGGCTCTACTTTTTTCCCATAAAATCAATGCTTTTTCTATAGCAACTTCGTTCAATTAAAAACTTCCGTATCGATATAATGGTGTATGTAGTTTACAGTGCTATTTTAAGATATAAAATATTATTCTGTCATGGTGTTATTGTTCGGCAAGGCAAAGAACTCCGATATTCCGATCGGTGCCGATTTCCAGGGTGTAATTATCGAAGTCTGGAGCGCGTCGGCGTTTGGTTCAATCCGACCGGCGAGAATTACAAGACGTATTCACGTAGGTAGTATATAGTATTGCAGGCGTATGAAAGAAATGAAGATCACGATTCTCTTCTTCGATAAGTATCGGAACCGAGGAACCCGAGGCCAAAAGAGGTTAAATCTACTAGCAAATGTATCGAACACAGTTGAACAAAAGATCGTAAGTGACGTCACGATATGTGTAATTCGTGTATATTGTACCTTTTTAAATTAGTTTCTCGTACAAATACTACGCGATGTTTATAAATAAATACATATTCCTATTATTTTATTGTATAAGTGTGTTGTTCAAAGTATTTTGCCTTGAGACTTTCATTCCATCTCCAGCAATGGGCGCCAACGAAAGATCGATCTCGTTTTCTCCCCCAATCCCCATAGATCTTCTGAATCGCGTATGAATCATTTCAAATTCTCTTCTCTCTTCTTCACATTCTCTCTTCCTTTCTCTTGATTTATTTATTCATATTCAAAAATAGCTATACATACACAACTGAATACGTGCCTTCGTATCTATCCTTGTGATTCAGTTTCTTTTTTAGTCTCTATCGCCATCGGTACTAAGGATATCCTTGTTACTTTATTGAAACCAAATCCGTTCAGGATAATTATTCTTTTGACATCAACCATCTTGGAAGGGTACATTATGTAAATTAATAAATGACCTCATGTACCTACAGAATACGTGACAAACAACTTTATGAAGCGTCTTATAGCGCTATTATGATTATAGATGAACAAGATTTGACAATTCTATCACTTCTCAAGGAAATCTATAAATTTTACACGAAAATACGACTTTGAAATAATAGAATGGCAAATTAATTTTTTCGTTTAAAATTTCATCTGATTCTGGATTATTCAATGGGTTGGGTATGTATGAAAACATAAAATCTTCACTTTTCCATGATATCGAGTTTCTCAGTAGAAGGGAGAGAGCCTTACTCAGTGGAATAGCTTGCAAAATAATTTATTGCATATTCTATAACATCCAGATGCATTTCAAATCTGGTTTTGAGCTTTTACGTTGATTACGTCTGACTCGATCTCAGATAACCGAGCAGATAACTCTCGTCTGTTTCTTCATGTGACGTTAATTAAGAGTCGATATGGTCGGTCCAATGGACGAATGTATGAGCTAAATCATACATATAACTTTAGTACCGTACCTTGTAATGGGTTCTCTCAATCATTTCCAACATTTTGATGCAAGCTTTGGATTTGGACCTAAGTAATGTGTGCAAAAAAATTCACAAATCTTTAGTGCATGTTAATTAAAATATGAAATATCGATATCTCCAGCACCCTTCAAGCTACACAGAGTTAGTAGTTAGGCACGATCGACTGACGTGCTCACTGTAAACTTTTATAGAAATATTCAAAAGTTTATGTTATTTTCATAAGGGTTAACATTTAATAACCAAGAATTCAAGGTCATCTAGCGTTTCTATCGCTGCAACTGATGGCATATTACAATTTTTCTTGCTCTGAGCAATTACTGTTCGGAACGTAATAAACAGAGATTTTCAAGTCTAGGGTTTGCAAGCGATTCAAAGATGGCACATCATTTGTCGTGGAGGTAAAGTCGATTCTATACGTGTGACATAAATGTTTATACATGTCTGATACATTCGATGTATGTATGTTTCGTGTTTTATGTACAGGGTAGGGTGCGTCAAGAGATCGAAAGATCGAGAGACGGACCAAGAACATTTCCCTTTAAAGGATTAGTCGGGTGGGTTGTTGTACCCGCGCAATTTACCATCATATATATATATATATATATAAATATATTTATATGTTTATATATAGACATATTGTGTTGCTCGTACGTTGTCTGTTGGCCCTTGAAGCTTGCAGTAACTGGGTAGGC
Organism: Campoletis raptor; assembly: GCA_948107755.1. Lineage (NCBI taxonomy): Eukaryota > Metazoa > Arthropoda > Insecta > Hymenoptera > Ichneumonidae > Campoletis > Campoletis raptor. The sequence goes on along the minus strand of OX403622.1, from coordinate 26,570,154 downwards.
GGCTGATTGCGCGAGACCACGAGAGCGACTGCGCGACTTCGCATTATGCACGCTTTGTAAGCCGAGCTGCCTGAAAAATTGAACCCGCCAGACTGCACACATGCACAAACTCGGGTCCCTCTTCTACGTTATACCTTCTATATGTTCTTAACAACGACGAACCTCTGGCCGACTTTTTCAAGTTTATTTTTTAATTTGATTTCATTTGTGGTTTTTTTTTTTTTTTTACTGCGAACGTTGGGGGACTGTTGCCCTGCTGCTGATCGGCTGACTTTCTTTAAATCATTCTCACTATTCCTGACACTCGAAGGCTCCGAAATCTGTCAAAAAAACAAGCGTTCTCCAAATTTGTTTCGTTGAAAAATTACTTTTGTTTTTCGATTTATTATATTTTCTTTCGAATTTTGCGGTCTTTGTGTTATTGATCAGTTTATTAATTTATGTATTTATTCATCGTTTCTACTCGTTTAAATTGACCGTAAAACTTCAATGGAATTAATTTGCGAAAAAAAGGACTTGAATTTTCTTCTGCTAGAGCCTCGGAAAATCGATTGCATATTAAACGTTCGTATACGTGAGAAATCGTTTTTAAGTCCAGGTCACCAAGCACATTTAACTGACAACAGGGAAATTCTCTGGAAAAACGATCTACATATATACAAATTTGTTTATTTCCGTATGGATTTATAGATTGGATATCGATGTAAAAGCAATTTTTTAATGAAAAAAAAAAAAAAATTAAAAAAACACAATTATTGAAGCAGCTTTCCCGTTATTCGTTATTGGACCCGTTCTCGAGTTTCTCTGATTGCCATATTTGACCATATTTTAAGACGAAAACCGGATTAAATCGGGACTCATTGAGTGAGATTAAAATCAAGTGAGGCGTGACGACGATCGCGACAACGCGAAACAACACGATAGACCAACTTGAATACCAAGCTCAGATTAAACTGAGATACGAATCATCTTGGAATAAATCATTGAAAATGAATCATTTCATTTAACAAAAAAATAAATTTTTAATCAATATTTTTTAATTGAAAAAAAAGAAACATACAAAAAATTGTCGCTCAATAGGTTTCTGACGGATCTTCACTTTAACTGTGCACTCTTCATTCTTAGTAAAGTTCTACTAGCTGCTGTCTTCGTAAAAATACTACAAATTATGATAAAATCTGGAGTATATGCTCGTTGAACAAAAAAAACGACAAAGTTTTGGGATATTCGAGTTTAGAATTTTCCTTGTTGCTGTTTTTATTTATTTTTTTTTCCTCTCGTTCACAATGAAAATAAAGGCTTTCAACACACAATCCACTCTGAAAAAGCCTCTGCAATTGTGCTGCATTGGGGCGTCACTCGTTGTGTGTTGTATACTCTCTTTTCAAGCCACCGAGATCCACCATAGCTATTTCGAGTATTTTCGTTTCTATAAGCCCTCGCAGCTCACGTAATAAAAATAGTATGCGGATGAAAAAAAAAGCTCCACTGTGTATGTATTTACAAGTAGGTGCGTATTCAGAAAACCCCAATCGGCAAAACTTTCCGTCATTTTGACTTTTATGGCTTTCACAGCAGGCCCCCATGGTCAAATGAATTTATTCGTTTGCCACATTTTTAAGCCGTACGAGCCGATAAAAAAATGCACACCCGGTAAAATGTACAATCCGGATTTACTAAGTGCTTTTTCTTTTCAATCGACAAAGCTGAACAACACAAAAAAAAAATGGACAACGTATTCATTAAAAGTCTATCTGCAGATGGATTTTCTATTTATAAAATCATGCGATGTAAATATTCAAAACAATAATTTGTTTCATTTTTTTAACAAATGCAAGTTTTTTGTTTGCTTTTTTATTCAAATCCAATTAAATAATTTTATTTCCTACAGTTTTTTTTTTCTTTAATAAGAATACACAATAAATGAGAAATAAACGATATTCAGATGCCACTAGAATATTTTAATTAAATTCAAACTTTTATTCATCAGCGTATATATTATAATTTTTAAGGGATGATTTTTATGCAATAGTTTTTCTTACGAGAACTGTCGGCTCAGCCATAATTGCTCTAGATTATCGAGGACAGAGAAAAAATTTCTATAAGCAGTTCTTTACAAAACGTGATTTTTTTTTCGAGGCTCTCGTACATTTTGTTTGAACGAGAGTTTTATTCATTTGGACACAGAAAGAGCAGCGAGTTCCGGTTATCATCAAGTTTTAGCTTAACGAAATATTTAACTCAATGTTATCGAGACAATATTTCAACGAGTTGTGGGTCCATCTCGTTCATCGGATTTTTTCACCTCCAAGTACAAGCTCGTCGTTTATTAATGGAACGAAGATTAAATTCCGCGTTTAAATGTGTACACTGACACAGAAAGGGTTTGGAATATAGTAAAAGAAACAAAATTGTATATCACATTGAAATTTTCGACGAGTGACAGACAGTATTTCTCTTTATAAATCTCCGGGCACCCAAATGTCAACCAGCCTATCGTGAACCATTTCGGCTTTTAATTTATTACTCTTTAGCTCGTCCGCAGTTGTCTCGCTTTCAAGCTGCTCCGATGTTATTCCTGAACCAAATACGTGTTACGAGTGAGAATGGGGAAAAAAATATTCTATTTTTAATCCGAAGATGCAGAATTATGTAAAAGTGACATTGAGTCTAGAAAAGAGACTTTAAATGTTTCGTTTTGATAGTTAACTCATTTTTTTTCAAAGTTTCAAACAAAATTGATTAATCCATATTTCGAAGCGAATAATTACATCAGTGGACATTGTAACGAATGAATTTTTTTTTTAGTAAACAGAACAATAGGTTCGACATGTTTTTTCAACTGAGCTAAAGTCTCTTCGGTAAGGATGTGTAAACCCTTCTGTAGTTGTGTATATATAGTACACATGATGAGGATCCCAATTTATTCGTTCTTGAGGCGTTCGAAAGGTCCCATTAATACCGACCCGTGTCTTGATATTTACGGGGGTGCCTTGTCAGTCAGTTTCTTTCGGCTCCTATGTTTTTTTTTCTTTCTTTGTTTCGTTCCACTCTTGTATTTTTTCTGCGTCCCTTAGTCACTCTGGCTGCCCCAGGCTCTCTTTATACCCTTTCGTCAATTAGTCTCTCAGCGCTCGTTTGAATCTCTTTTGGAAAGGCTTCTTCACCTTACTTCGTCTTCTTTATTATATTTACGTAGAAAACTTGTACAGTGTTTTGAGATATTTGTAATTATGTCAAAAGCAAGAATATATTTTTATTCTTTCACATAAAAAATCAATTGGAATCGATAACTAAATTTGCCAATATGATAGCAAAGTTGAAAAAATTCGATTTTCCAATGCAGATTTGTGGGAGAGATTTATTTCCTAAATCATTCACCATTTTTTTTGAGGCCACAGCTAATGGCATGATTTTTTGAGCACTCTTGGTAAAACAGTAAAAAGTGAAAAGAACAGTGAAAGTCCGAATAAGTGAGAAGCGATAATGCCTTTGCCATAACATCAACAACCTCAAGTGTTCATTCGCATCCAAAGCTACTGAGAAACCTCTTTGCAGGATAATCGACGGGTCTCGATTATCCCTTTGACCCTTAAATCGGTTCGATCATGCTTCGCTAACCGCTCGAGCAGCTTGATAAAAAATTGGCTTCGCCACAGGTGCCAATACAATTTGTAAGCCTTTTTCTCACCATCTTCTTGTTTGTATGAGATTTTGTACCGATCAAAATTCATGAGATATTTGTTTTTTTTTTTTCCATCAGACCCGTTGGATTCTTGTGGTCAACGGGTTTAACCTTCTTAATGTGACTTCATATTTTCGGTATTATGACTAAACAATTACAGGGAAAAAAACGTTAAACTTCGTCTATCTTTTCCCAAAGGTATATATATCCATAGACCAATTTATTTCGACACAATCGACCGATTACAATCGATCAATCAGTTATAGATGACTTGGGATTTCTCAGTCTACAATTATGTTGTGTATCGATCTTACAGGTAAAAAGTAAAATTTTAGATTGACGAAATTTTCAACATTTCCAATCGGTCCGTCATATGATTGAACTAAAAATTTAGCTTCACCGCGACGACAATTGAATGTCTTGCAACATTCCTGAGTGACTGTCAACTTCGAGAGGCCTATTGGTATAATTTTTTATAACCCAGTGGTCGTTCGAGTCGTTTTTTGATTAATCTGCTATTTTTAATTGGAATGTTCGTATTTTGGTAGAGTCCCCTCGTAACCCCATGCTCTTTTTCCAGTTCATATGCCTCTTGAGTCGCGAGCGCCAGTCCCGTGTGGTTTTACTTTAAGAATCGAGTTTTGCATGCCTCGAGGACAAACTCATAAAATACCAAGCGTAACAGCTTTCAATTACTGGTCCCTTCGCGTATGAACAGTGTGAGAGAGACTGCCCGCGCTTGCGGCACAGAAGGAAAAAAAAAACAACAACTTATGCCGCAGACAGCGAGAAAAAAGTGATCGAGACATTCTTTGAAACGGACTTTGGATTTCACGCTACCAAAGAAAACCCTTTCGATTAGCCACATGTACACTTGTCTTTACGGATATTAGCCAAGTAACAGTCTACTGTGGTGCACGTTGTTATATGTTATTGATAGCCTACGAATGGATTTGCACGCGAGTCAACAGTTGTATGTTTTACCGTTTACTTCCTACGCGATTACTATTTTTATTGATGACAATTTCAAGGCTGCCTAGCTGAGCTCTGTTGTATAAGACTCGCGAGATTTGTACGAGACCCCGTTGCCACAAGTACAGAAACGTGATGACGTTATCGCAGTGGCATTCTTTAAATCGTGTGGTTCACGCTGATGACAATAATATATGGATTATCAAGTCGAAAATGATCGTAAAATAGTCGTGTGGGGGCATCGTAGAAAGAAAAACCAAAAAAAAAAGAAAAAAAAAAAATACCATCGTGATATGACATTGTCATGGGAAAAAGGATTCATCAAATATTTATTTGCAATAACCTGACAGGATGGAAAGAACAAATTCAATATCACGATCAGCTGTAGATGCTCGTTCCACAAATTCCATTGATTGGAAAATACATTAATCGACATATATTCTGAATATTTTTTATTTCGAATTGAATCACACCGAGCCTTATATTCAAAGATTTAAACGAAATTACATAAAATGTGTTTTGCCAATCTGCAATCTTCGTAATAAAACTTTGTTTCTTCCCCACGATTAACATAAAAATATCACGATCCTCAAAAATCATAATGTCAGGGGCGAATAGTGAAAAAATATAAGTTGATAACTGATGAAGTTGAAAGTCCTAATACGTGCAACCAAAGTGCAAAATTTTCATATCGAGGCTGTTGCTCGTTACACTACAATTCACGGTGTCAACGGCTTCTCAAAAGTACTCATGAGCTGAGATTGAAAGCTTCAGTACAGTCGCAAAACTATTATAATTCCATACTACTGGTCCCTCAAGGGCTGACAAATATTTCGTGTCGTGTTACAAATTCAAATTAAAGGCATGTTTCCTGAAGGTAACCCGACTCCACGACAGCTTGAGGATTTGGACGCCAGCTGTTGACCATAGATGATGCAGGGTCGCCAGTTGCATTTATAGCATGGCAAGTGTATCGCTACGTGGATTGACTACACTTGAGAGAGAATTCGGCACAGAGTTGTTGGCATTTGCTCATTACATTAAGAACGAGAAATTATTATGACCATGAGCGAGTTTTAGGGCTTCTTAATCGAAATGAAAAAATAACAAATCTTGAAAAAACTTTAGTCATCTCAAATGATCCCGGACTTGATATTAATCGTGATTGTTTTGAAAAAATGACGAATAAGGGGTCTGAAGAGATAGGATTCATGACTGTTCGCGATGAAATTGATAGCAGTCTGTCAATGGTCACATGCTTGAGGTTAGTAAGAGAATTCTTATTGCGGCCAGTGACGTTGTACGTTGGCCTCGGCTCATGAGAAAGTCTCGGACATACACCACAAGCCTGTATGCATATTGCTGCTGTAATAATATGTTGGACATATTTCTTGAGTGTCACCCTCGATAAGCTAATCGTTGTCCTCTCTAGCACACGACCAACCGTTAGCTGGAAAGTAGTAACGCCAAGAGCTTTTTAGATTACTGTTTCAGTGTTGCGATATCGAAGAATCAGTCTAGCGTCAAGTTTATCCGATAACATGAGAAAAATCGGTCACTTTGAATCCACACCTTCTATAGTCTTATCAGAGAAAATTATGTATATTGCTATAAATTTCACGCTAGATTTCATTCACCCTGAAGGATGGATCAAAACTTTTTTCTTGATTAATTGAATCATTAGTAAATATAATTATATCTGCAGGCAATCCAAATATCGATCCATAATTTTTCATTCATTGATTCCATGAAACGATTCTATATTCGTTCATAATTTGATAAGAAATACGATTAAAATAATCAGGATTTAAAAGTTACGAAGAAAAGTGAAACAATTCAAGTTGCTATCTTGGAAATGTTATGTTCCTGTTTAGCTCTTTCGATCATTTCGAAATATTTCGTGGCCATTACGAAAACAGACTCCTTGACATGGAATTCTTTTACATTGAAATAATTGGAAATTTGATTGTCAACAATTGTTGAACAGCGGTGACTGCCAAAGAACTCGTAATATGGATGACAGTCACCGTTGTAATGATAAGTTTTTTTTTTTTAAACTTATTATTATGACTTAATTTTTCATTGATTATCAATAAATATCTAAAGAATTCCATTCTTCGGGAATCCGATCAGACTTACAATCTACAAAGCAGTGTTTTCGTTGCCGATGTACCCAGAATTTAACGAGGCGTCAGATCCGGGCAATAGTTCAACACGACACGGACTTTTGTCATCGTCCAAGAAAAGGTTCGAATGAGAGAATCGAACACTGCAAACCACGGAGTGTCCCGAAACGATCGTGTGAGATTTCAAGAGATCTCCGAGCCAGATATGGAAGTTAGGGTGTTTGGGTATTTCCTTTTTCATTGACGCTGCGAGAGTGTATATACGTTTAAAGGATCTTCTCGAAACACTTAAATGCCCCCTAAAAGTCCAATAGGGTGTTGGCTCATTTAAATTTACGTTGCGCTGTGGGTGGACGCCCATCGATATTCATGGTTTAAAAAGTTTTGTTGGTAGAAACGGCCTGCGGGACTTGTCGTACTTTGGTAATTTATTGAATATAAATTTGTGTAAAACCAGCATCCCTGCGGTCTTGAAAATTATTTTTTCTTTCACTTAACCCCGTCACACCTTTTTCAGTGCACGAATCTCGATTTTCTTGAGCCCATTTTCTTTTTTCTCCTATTAATCAATACCGATAATCATTTTAATTTATATGAAAAAGATTGCTACAGCAAATAACGATAAATTTTCCATCAAATTATTCACTTGAATTTATCGTAACGTCGTGGGAAGTTTCGTCTATTCCACCCTACTTTTATGACGTTCAGAAAAAAATATATTTAAAAATACTTACCACACTTCTCGTGAGATCACGATGGATGAAGTTTGACCCTTCGGAAACGCTCTAGCAATGGCTTTTGGGACCTTTCTTTTTCTTCATGAGATGCAGTGTGCGAGCGGCACATTTGAATTCGTCCAGGGTGTGCCGTCAAGACCGCAAGTTTCTGTGTGTACGATGGCAAGAGAAAAAGAGAGAGAGAGAGAGAAAGAGCGGTGGGCCTGTGAGCCCCATTGCGTGCCACCGAGGTCGGGAATATAATTTATGAAATATAAATTCGAGTGAAACCAACCCCTCACAAATTTGACCACACCCCATCACGCCCTTTCACGGTTTCTCGCCAACGTCATATTGGCTCTAATACTCCCTTGACTTTTTGTCTCACCATATTCACCCGCCTCGGATTATTTTTATTTTCCTCGCGTCATTGGATGCACTTGTCTTTATAGCGTCTACTTTTTTTCTCGTGCAGCTTATTTTACTTGCCTTCTGTTCGTTGGAACTGGTTTTTTTTTTTACATTTATTTGTTTATTTTTTCCTCGTAAGAAATACCGTCAGTGAGCAAGCCCATTAAAACGCTTTGCCAGAGAAAAAAAACAGTTGGAAATTACATGAATGGTAAAGAGGGGAACGAGACCCGGTATAACTAAGTCATTTGTTTGGTGAATGGATGCTAAAGTCCTGAACCATTTTAACTCAATTCGCAACTTCGTCCGAGCCTTGTACATTCTCTACTAATTAGTTTGCATCTTGCTTTCTCTTCGCTACGACTTTCAAAGTTGATAATCAGATTGTTGCTCTATTCATTGTGGAAATGAAGCTCCGAGCTGGAGGTTCTTCGAGGGTATTTTCACTTCCTTCCATTACAAGCTATCGTCATTGACATTCAATAGAGCTTATATATCCATCACTATTCTATACGATCTTTTTTCTACCAATTGTTCGAATCGTTCGTCGTGCCATAATATACTTTGTTATACAATATGATTTCGATTTCCACTTCGAGTAAATTCTGAAGGCATAAATATAATTTCCAGATTCGTTTCCATATATGAATTTCGTTCACAGCCACCCTATGTTGATAACTCAATTCAATTCGATATAACTCAATGCTCATGGCTCCACGTAACGATTAATTGAAGTTGTTCATTCATAATGTATCCAGGGCTTTTTATATTTTTTGAGATATACATGTCTCAATATCCTTTCATAATAATTCATCAATTTGTCGATATTTTAAAGAGCCAGACTGACAATATGGAATTATACATTATTGTAGTACATATTGGATCGTCTCTATCGATTCATTTCTTTTGTTAATGGCTCACGCGACCATACAACATTTTTCGAAGCTGTCTAAACACAAAGGACTGATTGAGCAACCCGCTAATAATGGATAATATGTACGTACGCTTCTTCGAAATTATAATTATTTCTGCGGTTTGTGGGTGAGTGTCGACGGACAATCGAGCGATCTGCAGCCAAGGGAATGGACAACGGAGCGAAGTTGCACGCGCGCTGCATGCGCACTCTTCTGAAGATCCATGGGTGGCAGCAGCATATTCTTTCTCTTTCGTATATAGCAACGTGGTCATTAATTATATCGACCCCGACGAATATTCTCGCTATGTATTATAGCGAGGGCTAGCTTTCGTCGGTTGGGTGGAACCAGAATGGACGACAGCTTAGGGAAGAGAAATAATAGCGGGGGTGTAGTATAATATGAAAATCATTTGTACACACGTGTGTATGTATGTATGTGTGTGTGTGTGTGTATATAAATGGTGTATAGTCATGCTGGAGAGTGAGTAGCGACAAATTTCGACGAGACTCTGCTGAAAAAGAAGAGAAAAAAGAAGTAACAGCTCTGAGAACTCATCGCTCTTACCCTCGCAATAACAGGCTTGTATATATTATTTTTATGAATATTCCGATCAGTTCCTTTTTTTTCTGCTAACACGTTGAGAATCATTTTTCAAATCTATTTAAGTCACTCTCGTGCCGCACCTTTTCCAAATAATTATACTAGAGAAATGCTGTTGCGAATAAATTCATGGGAACGAATGGGTCATTGTATTTCTTCGAATACAACGAACTGACTGAATGGTCCTTGACTCCCAAATGGCGAGTTATTCGGTTAGAGTTGGGAGAATTTTCGGCATTCGTTCTCAGTTGTAACGACTGCGGTATGGAACCAACAAGTTTTTAGATCGAAACTCTATCTTACTTGAGTTTTTGCATTGAGATTTTTTTTGTTATTTCACTCAATGAATCTACTTCCTTCATAAAGTCTTCAGTTTGAGGGTTCTGCGCATATGTTTCGTTGTAGAATATATAGAAATCAAGAAGGCTAAGGACCGGTATATTTTGACAGTCAAAATTACACGGTTCACAAACCAGAAGCAGAAAAGGGCTCGAACACAATCGGAATCAATTCATCTTTCCATCGCCGTATCTAATGCCAGCTTCTCTCATGTTGGTCCAGCCCCCATTTTCAATGTTCGGGTACTGGTCCACGATCGTGTTGCAGCGATCTCTCTCTTCTTTTTTCTCTCTTCGCTCTTTTTATTTCGGCCATTTTTTCCTCTTAGCAGTTCTTTTTTAAGTTTCTTGCAGTTGAATAAAAAGGAGGAAAGAGACCATGAAGAGAAAGAGCGAGAGGAAAGAGAGAGAGAGAGAGATATAACGTCGAGTATCTTTGGTAAGTTGGTGTGGGCGGCTCAACGACTGATTCTTCTTCCTTCTTACTTCGTTTTTTCCTTTCTCAATACTGCTTTTGCTTGTATAAAGAGTGGTTGGTGGATCTCTCGCATCACGAGTCATTACGGATTCCTCGTAAATTTCGTATTAGGAGACACGCTCGTTTCGATATGAGCCCGCACCAACAAGCAATATATAATGTGCCTGGGAGAGATGCAACATATATAGTAACTACCCCGACGTTGTTTCTCGTTATATGCCATGGAGTGTAATACGGTCGATCGCTCCAACGACACAACGACACGTCTTGTGCCATTGGAACGAACAACCCAATGAAAATCGTGGTCACCACCTTGGGTGGTATTTTTGGTAGCTCAACAGACCGCCTTGTCGTTCTCCTCCAGAATGAAATCATGTAATGTAGGTATACGCGCCTATTTGGAGAGACCGTTCATTCACGTGTGTAGGTTGGAATGCAGTCGAGGACTCGGGACACTCTTTCACTCGGAATCCATGCTATATTTTACCGTATTATTATGTGTATATCTGCTGCCTTTTACAATAGAAATATATTTATAAAAATATATACATACGAAGATTGTAACATTGTTTAATTTCTATTAGTTATGTTTGATTAAATATTTTTGGAGTTAACAATGTTTCGGGATTTATACTCTGACATGTTTTCTATTTAACTAAATTTGATTCCGCCCGAAATAATTCATAACAGATTTCTCATTGAGTAAAGGTTAGAAAAAATTAGAGAAGCCAATGATTAAACTTGGTTTAATAGTTTAACACGACAGATTCCAGTCGCAATTATAATAACTTATTGAAAATTTGATGTAAATCGAAGAGATCCGTACAGATTATATTTCGTATGCAAAGTTTGAAGTAATTCTATCTAACATTGGATCGACCGTATTCATGGTTACTTGTGAATTCGTACGCATTTGGAAAGCCACTTTGCGTTCGCTTACCAGCATGCCAATTGCCGTTTCATGGTTTGATACGATCTGATATGTCGTCGAAACTTTTATCAAGCTACGCACTCACTTTGAGTTTGAAAGCGACGCTTTGGAATTACTGGCGAATTTTCGATCGCCTTTCGACTGTTATTTGATGCCCAATCACGATGCGATAAGTGACTATAGTTCGGATGTAGTCCCGGTTATACTTGGGTTGCACTCACAATCGAATACGAAGGGACAGTATTTCTCCGCCTCATTGATATTCTACAGGTTGCATACGGCAGAACGTTAAACCACTTCTCGGCTTTCGGTGTCACAGTTCGGATCAATCACCATTTCGTTGTGGTTAAACACATCTCCAATACCGAGTAACCATGGGAATCTGAATAACGTCGTGTCAATAGAAAAGAAAATCGAGAAAAAAATCACTTTCATTTCCGATTTCTCCAATATCCTTTATTTTTTGATTAATTAAAAGGTCTGTTATGGCTTCATGAACGTTTTTTAGAACAGTGGTTTTCTCATTTTGTCTACTACATCCAATTCGTTGAAGGAAAAAAAAGCTTATCCTTTGTAAAAAATTGCAATGGTTTTTCATTTAGTTCGCAACTTTAATCTGGTCATATTATAAAAAACGTGACTTGTTCTGAAGATTTTCCGTCTTAAATTAATTAGGAAGCTTTTGCGATACCTAATCAGAGTCAAAAAACATCAACGTCGATCACCCGTTTACAAAATTTCTCGTTGATTACTTTATTTGAGATTTATTGGATCGTTTGTATGGGTATTCGAATAATAATTCATATATTTTTGCCTGATGATAAAATGAAAAAAAGGTTTGCGAGGTCTTGAAAGGACTTAATAACTGTGATTTTAACGGACAATTTATAAACATCGTATTGGCCGACATACGATGCAGGAATGTTGCTTACGCATGAGTTTCTGTAGTACGAGGCACACATATCCGGTATGCAAATGCAATTTTTGTGTCCTATCCGATCGGAGATATATTTTGGGTGTGCGGCACAAGAAACGTCGTGGTAAAGGCAATCTATATGTAAGTAAGGGAGCGTCTGCGACACTGTCGGCAAAAATCCTTCAGGCACGACGTCCCCCATCTTCTTCTGCTATAAGTAATAAAGAGTACAGAGGACTTCGGCGACGATTCGCATCACAGATTCTCATAACACGAGTAGAACGACAGAGATCGAGAGAAAGAGAGAGGGAGAGAGAACGTGAAAAAGTGGAATGATGGCAAGAGGCAGAGAGAGGAAGCAAAGAAGAAGAACGAGAAATCGAAGAAGAGTAGATTGCATCTGTTGAGATCGGTAGTCACGGGAGCTGGGGCATAGATCATATTAATGGCACTTCGAACGACAGAGGAAAAGAGCAGAAGAGAGAAAGAGAGAGAGAGAGAGAGTGGGAGGAAGGAACCCTGTGCAACGATGACCATCGATCGCTATCGATCGGATAGAACCTGGGACTGGAAGTAACGCATGAATGTCTCGATCGAGGCGTGTGTGTGTATGGCAAGTGAAACTGCAAAAAGTATTCCTCTCACGACTCGGAGTCCCTTCCTTTATGTTCTTGTGTTACATCTCTTTGAAGCTTACCTCAGGCGTTTCTGAAGGAGCAGAGGCGTCAGTTGTACACAAACGTTCTTCCAAGGATTGCACCGCCTCAATGTGAAAGAAAAGGGAGGTTCGTGTCGTTGTGGAGAAATCAAGTGGCATATTCAAACGAGTGGATCAGAGTTTACAAGAATTGCCGCACTGTGCGTAAGAAGTCAAGAACGGTCTTTAGCGCTAACATAATTTATGTGAAAGACTACTTTTGTTTCAGTTTATTTTGTTGTTCCATTCGCCTCATTCGATAGCTGTTTTTTCGAAAATTGATTCTTCTTGCTTATCATCTATATCTCTTAGGATCTGCAACAAAAACATCATCTCAAGTGACAGGTTGATGACAACCACCCGCTGATGTCCTGCGAAGCTGTCAAATTCTATTATCGTTATCCAAGTTTTATTCGCAACTTTGGCTTTAGATTCTACCTAATTTGTAGAGTCAACGTTGAGTTTTTTGGGATTACGGTTTAGGTGGATTCATTTTCTAGTGAAATAGCTCAATGTTTAAATCTTAGGACAAATCCGTTCGGTGCCGTGCCCTCACGCACTTATAACTTAAGCTACGAGCCTCGAATGTAAAATATCATTATGCATAAAAGAGTTTCCATCCGCTTTATCAACCTCAATCCTTTGTCTGACAAATCGCTCCGCAATACAACTTATTCGTGACCTGTGTTTTTCAATCATCACCACAGATAGTATGTGCTAGGAGCGCCAAAAATCATCAATAACCGCCTGTCGTCGATCCTTGCTTCATCTGTCAGACACGGTCTTCCTGAGCCAAAGTAACCACATAAAACACGAAACCCAAAAGAAAACAGAAAAGAGTTAGATAGCTATTGATGCTCAAGTTGTTCATCCCAGTGATTTTGCTGTAGTATTGGGATGCTGCATTGTCATTTTGTTATCTACGGTTTGTTTCTTTTGTCCTTGGAGGTTTTTGTTGCATTGATGCTGTGCATAAAATATCATCGAAGCTCGCTGTTTCATTACGGTTGACTGCAGTGGCTCAACGAATTTTTAAACCTCAACGTTCGTCAATGATCGGATTGTGCTGAATGGCAATGAATAGCAAACAGAAAATCGCCAGCTATTTAAAATCACAGCATGCACATTTAGAGTTTCGTCCGATTGGCTCTGTGGGCAATAATTCCAAAGTACGTTGAGCGTTTAGTTCTCGCAGAGGGTGGCTTGAGGAACAGTGGGACCGGAAACCTGAGAAGTGGATCGGAATGCGATATACTCATCAAGACCACATCAGGTGAGACCATCAACATCGCAGTAATTTGGTGGAGTCTTTGGCCGATGTGCTCTTTTTGCTTATTCCATCCAGTGTCAATATTATACATGGTCCATCATTAACGTCATTAGCATATCACCTTTGATTGGCAGACAGTTAAGAGACTCGGCAAGATGTCAAATCTTAGTTATTCACAGGCTTTTAAACTGCCAATCATCATCTTTTTTTATCTCCTTGCAATTTATGATGCGATGAATTTTAAGCCTCAAAAGTCTGCAAGACTAATAACAGGTTAAATAACAATGTTCATCTTAATTAGTCGTAAATCACGATACACATCATGTTGAGCCCACCATTGGGGTGGAAGATTCGTTGCGCAGGCCTGTTGCATATTCCAATAGTTAATGCTTGCGGTAGTCAAGGCCAAAAACGACGATGCTACGAAGCACACTTTATTATCAGGGACCAGATGTTCTGCTATCAACATCAGGACATCAGTAGGTTCGATTAAATTTTTTTCCGCAAACTCTTAGCTGGAGACATTATGTTTGTTTCATTTTTCTATTTTCTACAGTTTTCTAGTGCTTGATGATTCCCTCCGGCGAATTATACTGGTCATAATAATTCTGATTGATATTTCTCCAGATTCTTAAAACGCTAACTCAAGAAAACACCACAGTTAGAAGGTATCGAATAACTCGCTGGTAGTCATTAAAACCAGAGCAAACTTCGATATAACTGTTGAAACCAACGATGGTTTTCTTGATTTGCTCTCTTTTTTTTAGCAGTTACACCACACCTGCATTACATGCCATTCATATTCTCATGTCACCTTCTTCCGCTGCAATCTGAGCTAAAGATCGATGTTCATTTTGTCCCGAGTTATATGTTTACTGTTGCAGTGAACTGCAGCCCTTTCGCAATTGCTCAGTTCCGAGTCATTATTCATATTTCTATTCCATCACTTTTCTTACTCTCTCTCTCTCTCTCTCTCTCTCTCTCTCTCTCTCTCTCTCTCTCTCTCTCTCTCTCTCTCTTAAGTACTTTATAGTTAACTCTTTTCTGAAAACTGCGGATACCTTACACCGTTCGGGTAGCGTTCTAACTTGTGCACCGTCACTCAGGTGCAACATTTTTTTTCTACTTATGCGATAAGAGGTTCAACGATTCGAAACGCTCGATAACCTGCCACTTTATGCCTGTGTATTTTTGAAGCGATCGATCGCTTCTTGCACTATATGCACATAAATGCATATTCTGGAGTTGTCCACTATGAGCGATTAAATGCATGCGTTCCAATTTGCAGTCTACATACAACACCTTTTCACACTAGTTAAATATATCGTTGAGAATACAGACTAACTTTTTTAATACCACCTTTTATACATATACATATATACCGTACCATAATACAACTTGCGACTGTGTGTTGTGTGCTTTTCTGAGTTACACATTAAAAATGTCCTGGCGCCAGCAAACGATTATGAGTTGTACAAGCGTTTTGTGCCATGAATGGCGTCGCGCCAACGGTGCAACGTTTCGGAATATGAGCACCACGGTTCGCTTCATTGCTCTTGTCGTGATTATATATCGCTTTATGCTTTATTACGTGCGATTGCTGCCACGTATTAATGTCTCCAGGCGTCTTCGAGAATCACTCTTTAGTGAGAAAAACACGTATTGATAAATTCCTTTGCTTTCAGATTGTACCATACCTTTTGATTTTAAAACAGCAAAGGTTTGTCTTTCCTGATATCATTGCACTTTACTGGTTGTTATGGATTAGGTTATACATATTCATTATTATTACAAAATAATTATTATAATACATTACAACATTTTCTCTTTTCTCTTTCATTCGCTCCCCCCCCCCTCTTTCCTAAGTGGCTGAAGCTGACTATCCCTAAATGTATTGAAACTGCAGGAAACCTTCTTGATACAGTCTCTACTTGGCTAGTGCCCTCAGGTGGCAATGCAAATACGCTCAAGCATGACCACCAGAGTCACTTGGGAACGTACCGACTCAAAAATGATCCAATAATAAGCCAGCCAGTTTGCATGGCTGGAAGGCCACCATCAGCACGACAAGAACCGTGTTCACGGGAGGCACCCGGTGAAACGTTCGAAAAAATTATTAACTTTTTATTGCTGTTTGGCCGTGGTTTGAACTCGGAACCTGAGCCTTTGAACTCGAGTCTCTATTCACTGGACCCAATCGCTCTCCCTACTTGGTTTCATCAAAAAATAGGTACAAATTTTTGCGCGAGAGATGGAATGTACTGATGGTTAGAAGGGGTGGGAAGGTTGTAAAGTGTAGTATACTGAGTACGGGAAGTAACAATATTTGTTATGGATCCGAATGAAAATTAAAAAAAATTCCAACGTAGTTTTTAAAATATTGCGTGATCGTGTTTTCAAAATGTAATCTCCTTGAAAATGGCGCTTTGTTCGTGATTTATTGAATAAAAATCGTAATCAAATGAAAGTTTGATGGAGGGGAATTGAATAAAATAAAAAAATTTCAATTTCAACAGAGAAAAATCAATATTCAACAGAGCTTTGTATTCATTTCATAATTATGGGGAAAAGTCTTTATGAGTCTGCGGTAAACCATGCAGCAACAGAACTTTTCTCTGCTCGTTTCATAATCGTTAAAGCTCGTTACGTATAGATCAGGAACTTTAACGCCATACTCTCGCCAGTCGTTTTTGAACGAGTCTCGAGGCTCTCTAAGAGCATAGAGAATAAGAGTGCAAGGGTATTTTGGTCCAAACGGACACTAGAATCATGAATTAGAGATTGCAGAAAGCAATTTTCGAAACTGTGTGTTTGCGCCATCGAGTAAATTTTAATGTATTCATTAAACCAGGACGAAATGATTCGAAAATTATGACTAGGTGTTCGGGTTGTTTCATAATCCTTAAAAACAGTCGTTCATTGTTTACAACAATGTTCATGTGATAGTTTTTATCCCAACAGAGTATTTTGGATTTTCCGCTACATAACTTTCTATTGCTAAATATTGAATCTCTTTATGTGAATTTCCTGTTTCTGCACCATGATTGTTGTGATCTCTTTGCAGATAAATGTTTTTAAAAAATCATGACAATTACACAACCACATTGAAACGTCCTAACCTGTCTTTGCGCCTTCACGGGAATCCTCGGAAATTTCCTGGTTTCTTTACGCGGTTAACTCGACAGTTTGCGTGCAAAAATGCTGATATTATGATAGTGTCAATAAGCAGATGAGGACAATTTATAAAATAAATCCAACTTGTTGCAATTGCGTTTACAAACGCATCTCAGTAGGTAATGATGTCAAGTGAGTTACGAGTACGCAGTGTTCGAAAACTGCCGGTATTTCTCGTTGTTAATTAGTGAAGAGGGATTACAGCAAGTGAAAGAGGGTGAGAGAGGGAGAGAAAAAGAGAGAGAGAGAGAGAGGGAGAGAGACTGGAGAAAATGTAGTCAAAGAACCGTCTCCCACACGCATGGAACGTTTGATGCGACAATTAGCTAATCACTTCGAACTTGGGTCTATGTGCCACGAGTAATTAATAAAAAAGACCAAAGTGAATGAACCAGAGAGGAATAAGAGAGATTCGTTGAAAATGCTCAGAATCATCAAAGTCACAGCAATGTGAATGGGAAATACAGAGTTATTCACATTATATTTTACTCATCCTGTGAGAATCTTATCACTGTGTTCTGCATTAAATCAATAAATTCTAAACTACGTAGAACCTGTTGTTTATTTTGTTTTGAGGATCCGATCAACGAATACTGTGCTTTTTACGTACCAATTGAATTCGACTACTACTCCGTTTCACATTATGGAGTCAGGTTTTCGAATTATTTTTCGTCAGGAATATCGTTATATTCCAATATTACTATAGTCCCATATTTTCCAAGATAACTTGCGGTATTGTGACCGCTCAGATGTACCAGTGAATTGGAAAGTATTTTTTTTGTATTATTTTGGACAATGTTATGCAGTAAGTAGTAGGTGTACGTGCAACACGTCCAGCAACCAATTCGATGTGCTGCCGTTAATGGGAAAGGGCAGTAATGCTTTACTGCACGATACTTGTGCACGTATATCTTACGAGCATACGTTTTACTGCCACATATGACTGTAGAGTGTTTAATACTAACGTGTATGGCGAATCCAACGAATTTACGAGAACTTAAGCTCGCATTGATCGTTGCAGATGCGCAATAATCGAATAGTTACGAGGGCATATGTAACGAAGAAGAAAATTTGAGTATACTTCACTGTATGATATCGACCGTACATGAATTCCGCGTTTTAATAAATGCGTAACAACTTATTAATTTATTAAATAGCGTCGGTCCTTTTTTGTCGTTAATTCAAGACAAGAACAAATAAACTGACTTTAATGCAGTTAACACCGGATAAAATAACGATATCCTTTGCTCTGTAACCGTTCCAGACGCCTGCCGTCTAACGCTACTCATTAGTTGAGTATAAGAGCTCACAAGACAGTAACTTCGTGCTGCATTCATATCACAGCAAAATCTAATTACAGTATTCGGTATACACTACACACAGCAGATCAGATCATTCATTTCATTTTGGTCTACACTATGCTACTATTTGCTAAAGTCTTTTTTTATGAAAACGTAAAGCAATGAGAAATAAACTATGTCATTCTCTTGCAGAGTGGATTGAAATCGAAAAAAGAAAAACGTTGTGAATTATCGTTACACGTCGTTACATACGTCATAACTGTCAATTTATTGATATTCATGCAGCACCCTTTAAATAAGTTTGGCTGGCGAAGACATGATCTTTAAAAGTTTTACCTTGCTCGAAACAAATTCAAGCTCTTCTCATTTGATTATTAATCAACCAGAATATTCCTGCCGTCATTCAATTTATCGAAATGTGTGTTTCCAATTTTTCTTTCACTTTCTTCTCTGTTATCTCTGAAGCGGCTCCGAACAGTTGCTGCAGCTATATAAAGTGCTCGTCATTCTGTTTCGCTGACGTTTATCATTTTTCCTCCATCATTCGGACAGTCCTGTCCTCTTTTCCTTCTCTTTTTGAATATTTAATGTAAATCGACCGACGACTGATGCCTGGATGATAATATTTGTAACGTTTGTGATTTCTTTCATCGTATCAATATGTCAAGCGAAGAATATTACAATCTAGAGTGTAGTGAAGATTTAGAAAATAATTTCTTTTTCTCGAAAAATTCCATAAAAGTCTTTATAAGTATGTGGCACACTGAGAGCTACATTTCGTGATGCAGAGAATTTTGGAGTGAGTCGTGGACTTAATTTTTTCGAGAATTTACTGTGTTTTCAATCGAGGTAAATTTTCTCACAATGGTGCGACATCGTAACGAACATATAGTCATGTGTAAAATCATCGTGTAAAATTTTCTCCGTACACCAGAATCAAGTTCATGAAAATCCAAACAAAGGGCTTCGTTAGCCTAATTGTGCGATATGGAAAAAAATCGTATCGTTGTTCACGAATAATAATTGTTTATTAAAACGTATTGTTACAGTTACAGGGACCAAAAATAGTGGAACCCCTTGACTTAACGATTTATCAATTATCGAAAGTTTACATTCGCATATACCCATGTGTGTAAAATTCAACATGCGCGGGTGTGTAATCCCCGTAAGCCATGAAATCGGCTTATATACGTGATAGGCCGTTTTGATTTAAAGCACCAGCACACATGTTGAAATAATTGTGTAAAAAATTGATTTTTTTTTTCAGTCTGTTCTACGAAAAATTGCATTCATCTAAAATTTCGTTAAAAGCTCTACAAATCACAATATCTTTTTTAGCTAAAAATTAATATTTGTCGTAATGGACGTTTAAAAAAATTTAGTTTTTTTATATATTACTATAAATTTTATTATATTTTATTATATATATATTCTATTAATATATTTTATATATTATTATATAAATTTTGATATACCCCGAAAGGCGTGTGCAAAGAGGAAACATTTCATTGAAATTAAGAAAAAACAAAAATTATAACATTATTAATTCTTCTTGGACTTATGTCATACGTTTCCAACGTAACACAGTGGGACTTTGAAAGTCTCACCAGCGACTGTGCTCTCAATGATGAGCGTTGTAGTTCGGTCGATGAAGCTGAAAAAAGATCGAATGAGACAAAAGAGTGGAAAAATTGTATTACCTGACTGACTCAGCTACACAATGAAAATGGGACTGTAAAATTCACGTAGCATTCAAATCCTGCATTCGTTTTATATCATATTTCATAAATGTCGCTGTGTAAAGTAAAAAATTCACTACTTCTGAATTTTCATATTTCCATAATAAAAAACCTCTGTGGACTACCTTCAAAAAGTACATTAGAACCTGACTTTGATTCACAATGTTTAATTCAGTACAAAGCGAAGGTGGTAATACAGTAATTTGTCATAAAACGTTTTCTCCACATTGTATATGATTCCAACAGAAAATAAAATGCCCAAATTATTTAGCAGCAGTTCGTTTTTTACGTGCTTTGACTTCTTCATTAAACACCAATCACAAAATAGCGTATGGAAAAGGAATCTTCTAACTAACGCATGCTCACGATTATAATTAACGGTTGTTTGAATACCACTCACTAGAATAATTAAGACAATTACGTTATGCAAATGAGTTGGGTCCGCAAGTTGAAGAAGCTGGTAGAGAAGAATTCAAAGATAAAGGCTGCAAAAGGTCGAGACAAAGATAGATGTAGATTTGTATATACGAGTTATTCGTGAGATTAAAGAGTGCTTGTTTGCTTGATAATGCAATATATTGACATGGCTTGGTGGAATAGATATTCTAGTCGAATATATATAATACGGTTGAGTACTCTCCAATTAAACCATGATGTTAATGTGTTCATGTTGAAAAAAAAAAAAAAAAAGTCAAACTATAGGAGCACTATACTGCGTACAGCAATGATCGCTATTTAAGTATCAAAAGACGTCAAATTGTCATAACAGCAATGCTACTGCATTGTACAGATTAGTTACTTACCTTGACTATACAATATGGTGGTAATAACAACTGATATATATTCGAGGATGGATGACATTGATAGTCCAGATTAATGGTCTAGTTTAGTTGCAGTAATTAACAGCTAATGCTTGATGACATGACCTAATATCGTTATCACTGGTATTTCTGTGCAGGTTACCAAAGCTTTCTAGATAAATAATACATCTGTTCATTTGGGTAGTTATGCGAATTTTACAAAGTACGGTTAGAACATCTAAAGAGTATGGTATTCTGGTGTAGATATTGCTCAATGAAATGGCAGAACGTTACTACCTCTATTTGTGTTACTAATTTACCAAAATTTAGAGGAAGTGTAGCATATTTGTACCACCAGTTTGATTTTCAGGACTACAAGATACATTACAAAAGATATAGCATAAAGCAAACTGCCATGAAATTGAGAGCAACTATCGAGTTATAATCGTCGTAAACATAAAAATTAAAAAATATTAAGAATTTCGCGAAAATTCGATTTGATTGGAAAATTGCAGAACGTGATATTTACTTCATGGTGCAGGTAAATTAGAATTTTGAAAAAACTTTTTGCAGATCTTATGTATCTGTTAAGAGATTATGTAAAGTCTACATGAAAGTTACAAAAAATGTTGCTGGGAAGCCATGAACTCTGATAACACAAAATTAAACTAAACAAAACGGGTGCGTGAATTTTTCTTTAGATTTAGTCGCCGAAACTGATATATCTCTGATTAGACAATGATGTATGTATGTGAATAAAGCGGTTTTTCTTTCCCTCTCATTTGTTCAGTTGTCACATTGATTTTGCGTTTATAACATCGAAACAGGTACGATGCTGATAGTTTTAAAGAAATTAAGGTGATCCAATTATCTGCTGTATTCCACATATGTCCTGCATTTTCTCTATTGATTTTACAGCTATCTATCTTTAGCAATATTTTTAGTGGTCCCTCTCGTCGAACTTTTTTATCAGTGCAACTATTTGAGCCGGTTGAATAAACTAAATTTTGTTGATTCGATCGAATGCAAATCTTCATTAATTGACACATCTTTTCAGTAGCCACTCTTCATTGATTTTTAAAAGACTTTCTAAAGTTTCCTTGGGTCCACTTTGGAGTTTTGATGTGAATTTCAATTATGTGTAAGAAAAGAGAACTTGGTACATTTTTGTAACATCATGTATATGTGCCTCCCGGAGAATGAATCTCGATGAAGAGTGTCCACAAATTTCACAGTGGATACAATCACGTTGCAAGTAGTTTGATCTTATCGGATGGATCAAGCATGTGAGTTTGCTCCACGCCTCTTAATCCTTCCATCATATAGCTCGAAAGCATCAACAAAAAAACAAAAATCAATGAGAAATTTGGTAAATTGATTAACCCGTGAAATTATCAATTTGGCTTGAACAAGTCTCCCATATTTAGGACACGAAAATTAATTATTTGTACCCTCCTCTCTTTATGATTCGAAGTTTTATTTTAGTCACAAATGAGGGTAAGATTTTCTTGCTTTTTTAAAAATTGAACCTGGTTCGTATGGCTGCGAACCTTAATTATATATTTCTATCTGTTTCCTTGTTTCTTATTCGAAAAGCTTTGCGAATTGGAATTCGCCTCGTAAATTCTTGTAGAATAAAATGAACGGATCCACTTATACCACACCCTTGACTTCTGGTCTCGATCTTTTCACTAATAAGGGCCTATTATATGTATATTAGGAATTCCGCAAAGCTGATCAGATAATGATATACATCGGAAGAAAGATTTGCGAGGTACTTAAGCAGTCGCGTCTAAAGTTGTTTTAGCCCCGAGCGAATTCACTAGCTACTTGGTTTCGCATCGATCATGGATTAAATGCGCAACGCTTTGAAATTGAAATAAGATCTTGGTACGCGATTTTTTTTAGGTACCACCGAGGAAGTTGAATGTTTTTCACAACCTATTTTAACATTTTAGATTTCTGGTAACCTTGAATCTAAGAAAACGAAGAAAAAATCAGGCAACCGAGCTATTTTTCAACGAAATAAGATGAAATATTGGTTAAAATATTTCAAAAAATTCAGGTGTCATTGAAATTCTTGAGTTTTTTAAACTGAAGCATATCTTGCAAAAATGATTTATAAATAACATGTTTTGAAATACATGAATACTAACCAAAATAATTAATATTCTTTATAGACAAAAATATTCTATATATTTTATTAAAGCCTGTTTAACTGCGCACGGCATTGCCAGTGGCATCCAGAGCTACCGGCGGCTTCTGGAGGAGATGCCTCTATGTAAATGAGAAGCAGCAATTAAGCGTGTGGTAAACCCCGTTCCGAACGAACGACAGAAGTGTGTTCACGAGAAGAATCGCTCTGCCTGTCTCGAGTGTACGTGATGCGCGCTTTCGCTGCCGAGCCACAAGACACGTCGTATATTGAACATAGCGGTTTTATTCTTACTCATGTCGGAAAAAAAAAGTAAACGAAAAAAAGAAGTTTCCGCGAGAAGAGGGATACATTGGATTTTCTATTTGTGTACGACTACTACAAAAGTCATTTAAAAGTGACAATAATGAAAAATATGAAACAGGAATGAAAAACATTAATAATAATTGATTGTTGCTTATCGTCTAAAAAAATGCCGCCATAAAATCCATGCTTTACTGTTCCATCACTACACCATCAATCACAATTTTTATAATGGTTGCTTTTATGAAGAATTATACGCGATCCATGAAATTTGATGCTGAAGCACGAGAAATATGTGTTTCTTGTCTGCATATGCAAAAGCATTAAAATAAGAAAACTGGGAAGCAAAAAAATTCTACTATATAATTTAAATATTTAGTTTCGTAATACTTATCAATAATTTTGAATCCAAGAAGGAGGAAGATGAAGTACGGTAATAATGAAGATTGCAAAAGAAGGGCGGAAAATAGGAAGACGTTTTGGGTAACGCCTTAAAACAATCTGTGTTATCATATCTGAGACAAATTGTTGCTCAAGAGTACACATACTTATGTTAATTTCTTAATATATCTTCGGGTAATGATAGCGTACACGTATCTTCGTACTATATAGTATTCGAATGTATGCTAGTATATCAAAGTTGTATATACATAACGGACGTTTGAAGTTTCTCCAAAGAAAAGCGATGGAGAAGAACCGCCACGAATAACATGCAAGCCTCTCGCCTATCTCTTGGTGTAATTAAGATCTGACTTTGCCGTCAGATACTCAGCCCTTTTTCTACGGGGTTTCAGAAGTAGTAGCCCTTGGAAAAAGCAATATATTTGAGTCCATCCACGTGTCACGAGCACCAATCGACTAGAACGCATGTACCTACGATCATAGCTCTCGGTTGTACTCGCTTTTCACTCATTTTTATCGCACTCAATCAGTTAACATCATTAGAATCGCTTTTATAAACAAAAATAAAATAATACAATACCGAGTACCAGTTTCGATCCATTTCTAATCATTTAAACCAGCAATTATAATGTAACGACTATTTCCACGAAACCTTGATTGTTACACGTTGATTTTTCTAAGTGTAAATAAGTATTATTTTGTCAAGCTTTTCAAAAAGTTATAAAAATAAGTTTTTAAACGTCGACTCATGTATTGTGAGTGTTTGATTTTGTGGTAAAACAGAATTGTCATCCCACACTAAATTTCTGAATTCACCTCGTTCATTCACGCTAATCGTTTAATAAAAAAAATTTTTTTTTCATTGAATAAACAAGCATATTTATACAAACGACTGTATATACCTTTCAAAATTTCATGGACGAGGAGTTTATTTCGCATTTAAATAAGACGTTTGACGCCTTGAGAGGAATTCCTTGCTGCGAATGACATTTGCTGCTGCCTCTGTCACCACCGCTGCTGTTAGTTCCAGCACTGTCCTTATTTCTCTTCGTCTCTTTCTCCTTTTTTCTTATCTTTGTCTTTTCTTCGTGTACTACACGAGGGAGACACGAGGCTGGAGAAAGAACAGCATTGGTATTATATTGAGGAGGGAAGCAGCGATAATAAGAATGCACTCGAGCACTCGTCGGGACATCGCCGTTCGCCATGTCGTTCTACAGGATTCTTCTCTCACTCAAGAGTGGAATATCGTTTCGTGATCGAGTATCTGTTTACCCAGTTAACTTCCAAGTTGGTTCGAACTTTTAAATCACACGTCTTTCTGGATCAACCGGATCTTTAATAGCTATCGAAAATTTACATATTTATATACATAAGTTACAATGTTACCGTGCATTTGTAAGTGCCTCAATACTCATAATATTGATAAAAGCAGAATGAATACTGAGAAAATTTGACGAATAACTTGGCTTCTTTGTTTTATTATTCAAAAATGTAAATCCTTTTTTAAAATCTCAACCTCAAGGGAATATTCGTTTAAATATTTTAGAGTATTGTTCAGAATTATTGCAAATATTTATTGATGCAAGGATGCATGATCGTGCGTGGATTATTTGACAAGTCAAGCAAGTTAAATTAACCCTTTGGCTAGATACCGCTGCAAATTGGCATCGCCAATTTTGCATATGTTTGTGGATTTGGCAATAACGAAGTTTGATATGTTCTCACTTTGAGGTTAGAAATCACTTGAGGTAAATTAGATCCGGACGATTCAGACCGGAAAAGCAAGTGTTTAAAAAGCACGGAGATCATAGTTGTGCAGTCGCGAATAAGGTTTAACATAAATCCAAGTATATTTGGCATCACCGAGTTCCCTGATAAAGTGTTTAAAAAGTTGTTAGAGTTTGTCTCATGCTTGTAGATCGTTAAAACTGAATATTGATATTAGCCACATTTTCGTAAGGTATAAATGAAAATGAAACTTTTGAAAGAAACTCGATAAAACAATAAAAATCAATGAAACGATAAAATTAAATTGGTGATAAAGTTCGATGAAATTGCGAACAAACGTTTCATGGGACAAATTTATAGTTGAGGTTGTATTCGTCGAATCCGAGAGCAGTATTTATCGAGAACGAGAATATCGTGATTGTCAATATCTCGTTGGTTTGTACTGGATTCTTTTCAATTACGACATTGACAGGCGGCTCGGCAACGAAAGATACGAATGAAAAATAAAGAACGAGGATTTATACCGGTGGTATATAGTATAATGGTATAGTTGTGGCAGCGAGGGCGCGAACGAATGAAACAGGTTTACGTATATACGCGGTGTCATAAAAATTTACGTATAGCAGGCTCCGCTGTGACGCTATATAGATACACATGCCCGTTTATGACTAATGGCCCACCGTCGACTGTTATTTTCTCTTTTAGGCCGTGAACGAAACGCGAGGAATCGAGTTAAAAATTGTGTACCCCAGTGGGGATTAAATGTCCCTTATGGGCCCTAATAGCCCTCAATTTAAAGGTCCTATGATCGCGCCTCCAGCTTGAAAAGACAAAAAATAAAACAATTTTGAAAAAGAAGGAGAAATAAAAATACTTTTTTATACACTCCGTTTTGTCGACACGTAAGACGTGGCAGAGTACATAAAAACGTTTCGTCAATTTCTGTTAATTCTCAATTTAAAAGTGAAAACTCTGTTTGGCACTCGCTGACTAGATTTCGCATATGCCAGTAAGGAACTTGTCACATTAAACATGAGAATTACCGAAGAGATCCATGTATAACGAACGAACGATGATTGGACCACCCACAATTAAATGTTACCAGCACGACGCTTTTCGACAGGTTCAACTCCCATTATTCCGAATCCCTCTCTGTAACTTATGGATCGGATCGCATTTCTTTAGCTCATCGAAAACTAAACAGACACGCGACCTTACTGGTAAATTATGTTGTGCGGGTCTTATAGACAAAAAATAAATTAAAAAAATACGAATCATCTCCATGACTAGCTTTAACGAGCTGAGGACGAAATGGAAGATGACTTCATACAGCAACTTAACATTTTTATTCAACCAATCGGGTATGGTACTAACAGATGGATAACGGTTTCCAAATGTTTTAAAATATCTATGTTTCAAACATTCACATAACTCTCATATTTTCTTTAAGGGAAATCCCGGACAGTACAAACATGAAAAAAAGTTAAAACTCTCCATTTATTACGAAAATCCACAGCTTTATGATTTAGACCATTTAAAGGAATGCGAAGGAATTCGCTTTAATACTGACACTCGGAAGCTATGAAAATAGATCATTTGATTTGAGAGCACACCGAGAAAAAAAAACAGTTGTTGGAACAACGAAATGTCTCATTACGAGGTGTCAAAGATTTATATGATTGTCACAATATTACGAACTGATGTTGAACAAATATATTTTTGTTCGTGATTTGCACCGTTAGTCTGACCGAAAACACTGCGATTAAATCGACGAGTTTATACCAATCACATATCAATTGTTAATGAATCAATTTTTTTTTTAATTGCAGAATGGAATACTCCGTGAATCGTTTTATTTCTTTAACACCTTGTAGAGGCGATGTACAGTCGAATCGAAGGATCATTTTGCATGAATGCGATAAAAATAAGATTCTAAAAATAAAGACTTTAGCTATACTTCGATAGTTTAATGGCAATGAGTGCAGAAACACGCGATGTAGCTACAAATCGTCCGAAAGTCGTTATCCGGGTTCTGAAAACATGTATATAGTTTTTTTCGTGAC
Source organism: Campoletis raptor (assembly GCA_948107755.1). Classification (NCBI taxonomy): domain Eukaryota; kingdom Metazoa; phylum Arthropoda; class Insecta; order Hymenoptera; family Ichneumonidae; genus Campoletis; species Campoletis raptor. Next base: position 26,542,429 of record OX403622.1, on the reverse strand, counting down.
TCACGCGTGCGAGAAATCTGACGAGAAACATTGAAATAGCACGGAGATTTAATAAATTATTAGTCAACTAATGAGCCCATCAAACATTTTTTATCATTATTTTTTCCCCTAGATGTTCAGCCTCATATTTTAGTTAGTACATCGTTAGTCGGACAGAAACGATTTTATACTTACGGTTTCAAAGGCGTGTAAGAGATAAAGTGAGAGGAGACACGTGTGTACACATCGATGATTCCTAGACACCGTGTTGACGACAAATTCTCGACTCTAATCTATAGTGAAAGTCTACCAACACGAGCTGGTTATTGTAATAGAAAATAAGCAATGCCAGTGAGAAATAAGAATATTCTTGTCTCGTGTACCCATTATCATATAATCAGTGATAATATTTTGAAGCGTATCAACGGTGTTTATACACGAAATCGCGGGATATAGTTAAGATGTTCAGAAGCTTTGATTTCTTTCTTGCGCTCGCATACGATGGCTTCATTAGAATGGAATTTCAGTGAGACAAACACATAATACGTACCGGGCACGCTTTTCGGCACACACTCATCCTAGCTACTTCAGGTGAAATCTCGTTATTGGCCAATTCTTTTTTTATTTTTCTTCGATACTTTACCTCGCATATTTTTTCGGTGGCTTTGCGTGCAAAGTGATTCGTTAATCTTTCGGGTGCTGTCTTGTGGATGGAGAGTGAATTCTAAGGTGTTTCGACTCTTGAGCCGTCCGGCCTCGTGTGTCGTCGGCGATTTCACGCGAATTTCGGCCCCAGCACGCACATAGCGTTCTTTTTTATTTATTTTAAAAGTAAAAAAAAGTATGTTTTCTTTTTTTTCATTTTATTTCTCTTCCCATGTTGGGGGAATATCGCACACGTTTCTGGGCGTAAAGTGCAAGCACATTATGCGTGGAAGAATTCAACGATAAAAGGCGGCTCACACGAGAAATCAAGAGTCGAAGTGGAGAGGGAGAGTTTAAGGGCCTTCTCGAGTGGCAAAGTGTGCGCAGTTCCTGCCATACTCTGTTCTTCAGGCACTTTCACAAAGCAAGCATTATGTGTTTACCCTTAACCCCTTGTTCTCACGATCCTCGGACTAATTTTAGAAAAGGTATCAAATAAAATGCTTCGATGTGTCAATATTCGATAAAAATTGTTGAATCTAGAAAAACAACTCTTCAATAAAATTATCGTTTAGATTGAGAATGACAAAAAATAGTTATTTTTGTTGTTTCCTATTATAGACTTTCCATTCGTCGAACGTATTATTTCAGCATATCATTTTTTTCAAGTTTATCAAATCGATTTGCCGACAAAAGCCCGCCCAAAAACGTAAAGGAGATACACTGTAATTGCCCTCCATTACTCGTTAATGTATGCAAAATATCCTTATTATCAAGAAAGAAGAGAAAGGTGAAGACCCCCGAGGATCGTAAAGCTTGGACAGCGATGTACATACATGTATGTATTTTTTCCCTTGCCCATGGAGAGTGTGATACGAATCTGCAGGTGCTGCAAAAGCTACCAAAGAGTAATGTTGATAACTCCATATACCTGGCGCCTTCTTTAGCAACATGAGAAGAGCTTTTAATTATTTTATGTGTACAAATATCGTATCGTCATGGACTTTTATTTGGCAATTTTTTTATTCGTTTCATTCTCCAACAATTTTTCTCGCGAGTCGCGGCAACTTGACCACCTCTGAAATCCTAATTACCGAGAGTTGCTAATGATCACGCGCTTTTGCTCTCGCATTCACTTATATTTTCTCTTATCAACTTATCCGGCACATCCTTAATTTATTCTCATTTACTGGGAGACTGTTCAATTCGTATCCGTCTGTGAGGTGCGCTTGCCACAACATCTAATGGTACACGATACTTTAAACAGTCTTTATAAATAATTTCATGCTGAAAGCACACACGCTTCGAAGGATGCAAAGAATTTAAGCAAAGTGCCTCGATATACTATATCGATAAGATATCAAGGAAAGATCTTATCACCATCAATATTATCTCTTAAACTCTTTTTTGTCATTGCTCTATCTCTCTTATATGAGCACGCATTATTCAATCATGAACGGAGATTTATATTCAAATTCTATTACTGATTAACTAGCTCTCCTTAAAGTTTGATCGAATGATTTTTAATAAAATTTCGGTAGAAACTGATAGGTGTCAACGGTTGAATTTCAAAATTGTTTTCCAAATTCCAATATCCGTGCAATCTCTTCATTTTTTTTGAATGAGAGAGTTCCGGTATGAGGTATTATTCAAAATATCATCGACATTGCACAAGAATCAATATTTCCCATATTCAGTAGTTATTTGGATGTGCTATGGTAGAGAAGGAGCAGCTGAATTTTTCCAACATTCCATTTTAATTATCACAAATATTTTTCTTTTGAGATAAATTTTTTTGCTGCACATATATCAATGTATACGATTCATATTTTTAATAAATATAACTATATGCGTAGTATATAGAAATTCTCATCAAAGTGACGCGGTTATATTGGAAGCTCTTGCGAACAGACGAGTTCATAAATCAAAAACCAGGAGAATGCTTGGAGTGGTATACAAGAGCAGTAGTAACTGCAGTATAGTTTTACACAACCTTATACCGATGCTACCAACAGTACGGAAGCAATCCCCGGTAGGTACAACTGCAGTTACTAGCACGTCCACCCACGGTTGCTCATAGAAACGAATATACCTTCGTTCTCTCCAAGAGGACCGATCATTTGGTATTGGCACTCTGGATATCAATCATTGTTTGAAGCAGTAGCGATACGCCTCCAGCCTCAAAAAATCAATCTTATGACTACATCAAGGACACCGTAGGGTCGACCATAATGCCATTGATATTTTTTGTAATTTATTGCAGATACAATGATGATTTGTAATGTTCGGTAGGATTGATTAATGAGTACTTTTATTTTTACTAAATTTGGGTTAACGTTGATTTAATAATTCAAAATATTTTGAACTGGAATTATACTTGAACATATGTCAGCCGTTAGGGAGATTCCAAAATTTATCTCTTTCCACCTCTGGGAGCCGTTGGCTATTTAGAAAAAATCAATGATTTTGGAAAATGATGGTGGAAACTCAGAGGGCAGACACTAGCCACAAAAGTCAGGAGTTCTTTATAATTCTCTCAAAATTTCGACGATACTTGGGAAGCCACACTAGTCGAGTATTTATGCACAGACCGCAACGAAAGTCGAAATGCATGGTTGATTTATACAAATCTCCTAAGCCCCAAGGAAAATATTGCGGTAATTTGCATGCACTCGAGGATATGTGGCCGAACGTCAGTTGGCCACCAGGACACGAGCAATAAAAAGTTCTTGTATGCGTTCGCGGGGTGGTACAACGATAATTAGACGCGTGCTGCCCGCCATTTTATGATTTAGCGTCATGAGACGCATATAATAACGTATATGCATGAATGGGGCATGAGGGTGTTTCGCAAATATGAGAAGGATCGCCAATAAAGGTCGAGAGGTTACTGGAATATGCGTATGCATACATGAATATCTTCGAGACCACACACGAATATGAGACTTTAATATATAAATATCATTTTACTGACAGCAGTGGGCGCGTGGTTTCTTGTGACCATAAAAGTGAATGAGACTTGGGGCGAATACTTGGTTAGGTGACCGCTTATTCATGCGCTGACTCACTTACCAATCGCTGAACCGTTTTTCTGAGTTTCTGATGATGCTAACCGATTGAAACTTGGTTTTTGACGCAGTTTCCCCTCGTTCAAATGTGCCACACTATAGTGTGTCAGGAATAAACTCTGGCAGGCAAAGTGGATTTGAAGTGACAGGATGGGTTCTTAGAAACCCTGAAAGGTATACGGCAGGATAATAAATAATTATCTAAATCCCAATCCGTTTTTGTTTAATGAGCCAATGAAGTATTGCGTTCAAATAATAACACCTTATGTGCTTCAATCATACGATACGTAAACGTCAGCATTTTCGGAAACACTTCCCTTCGTGTTTAGCGAAGCTTAAAACCGTAGGAAGTTCGCGCTACAAAACGAAATCTTCAAAGTTATCTACACTACATGCATACGAGAGTACCAAAATAGAGAAGAGTGCAAGTGTACAATTGCCCGAGAGTGGCAATGCCAGCACTTATGTTGCCTAGTTTGCATGCACGTAGAAGATACTCCTCTATCCACTATCTTATCCTGGTTTTTCAAACGTGCGGTTGCCTTTTCGAGTTGAAGCTACCTGTGCCACAAGTGCACTAACATTGTGCGCTAAGTTCCATGAGAGTTCGACCGATTATTACTGAAGCCATTTTATGGCTGTATACCATATACTCTGGGCAGATAAACGATCACCAAACGCGAGCCTTCCGCTAGTTATAGTTGGTAAAAGTGCATGTACGAATCTATATATCTATGTATATTGGCATACATGTATGTGTGAATTACCCTATTGGCTTGGTGCAATCGATTTATGTACCATTCATGCATACATGTATATATGCATACAGGCTGTCCGAATAGTAATGCCTAGGCTAGAGAATATCGATTGGAAAATTTTAAAGAGTCTTTATCCGTTTTTCTCTTGCATGCACCGCTAATGAGATATTAATCAATTAGAGATTTCCAATCCAGGCTACTGATAAGAAAAAGTGGGAGTCGTGATCATCCAGCAATAACCTTCATGTCTATATCTACTGCAGCTCGGTGGACTGGACATGCCTTGCTCCACTTGAAGTTTTTTCTATACGGTTCATCGGATTGGCTGTCACTATTTAATTGATATATCTCATGAATGATGCATCGACGAGAAAAAAATGATAAGGACTTTTCTCGTTAGAATTGCACTATCTACGTGGCCTTTCGGTGCGATTAAGGGGACACTTTGTATACGAAAGATGATAATACACACGAAGGGAATGATAACTTGTGTTTGTGTGTGAGAGTTTGCCGGAAACTATACGGGTGCACTCCCGCTAGCTTCTGAACGTCCTGTAATGATGAAGCACCGTGCACTTCAAGCTTATACGCCGTCATTATAGGATAGTAAAGGAGAAAACAGCTGCGGCGCCTCCAGCGAGACTTCGGGAAAGGAAGGGAAGAACGGTGGTTTTCGTATATCTAAAAATGGAAGCATAACGAAAATGAACGGGAATGTACGTGAAAAAATGTCTGTTCATCAATTTTGACGACCGCTCCTCTGTTAATATCAAAATATTTAGACGATACTTTTCCAAACTTTCGTTCAAAATTATTTGCGAGCATGACATACCAAAGCGGCCAATTCTTCACTGAAAGCAAAATTATCGACTAAACGAAATGTCGATGTGTATCCATAAAAATACAAATACTCGCACACTCTTTCGTGGATAAAAAAGTTTTTTCGCACCCCTCGTGAATTATCGGATCATAAAGTGCAAACGATAGCGAGAGATTCATCCGGGATATGGTGTAAAACATCGTCACGAATTTCGGCTTCGATCATGTGGGCAAACATATTATGTGCTATAAGCATATACATTATATTGTACACAGTATACCAACTGCTTGTTTATAGTGAGTACACTTATTCGAAGCTAGACCGCCTGTTGCGCTCTCGGACGAATTCATGGAGGGTTATAAAACGTCTTGCACTGAACCGCTATCACCATGACTCGTTCTAAGAATTATTTCTCTTTTAAGCGACAGAATCAATCGGTTTGTAAATATGCCGGAAGTTCAGCAAGCTTTCAATAAAAATACTAAATTGTATCGATCACATAATTTGAGAAGACAAGTTATTGCCATTTTTAATATTTAAAATGTCTTCTAAAGCATACTGTATTTTTTAACAGATTTTTTTTTCATTTTCTCAAAAACTGATTGCAGAAGAAAAAGTCTCTATCAAAAGTAAATAATGAGGCATCATGTTAGTATACTTTTAGCATCATGAGTATCAGGATTGAGCAGTTATGAGTCTGTATATCTGGTATGAGTGTATAAGCGCTTGAGAAATCGGCACTTTCGAACTTCCGATGTAATTTCGAGAGAAAGATCCCTTAGCGATGACGATAAGAGAAGAAAAGTTAGATCAAGAGACGCGGTAGCGATTTGTATACACATACATATATTCATTACCTAATTAGGTAAGCGTCGAAAGAACGCACGAATCTCGCAGATAGAGATTGGATTATCGCGTAGCACGCCAAAGATCTTAACGAGATCTTCCAATCTCTCATCACCAGAGCTGTGTGCAATGCGCGGGACACGGCTTGGTTTTCGTTTTATAAAAAATCCTTTAATGAAGCCGCAGTAAGGTTATAATTCCAAAAATGTAAGAATTTTATCGCCTATGCTGTTCAAGGCATGGTGCCTAAACGTGTTATATTTATGTTTTTGTGGAATTATGTTAATAAATTATAGTTGGGACAATCACCCAATGGATCTGGTCCATCGTCCTTGCCATTCTATAAATCCACTAAATATCATAGCATTCTGCATCATCGTTGTCTGTATTTTTGCCGATTTACGCTCTATAAAATTCTTCTGAGAATCGTGGTCCTCCCGTCGATTTGATAATTTATAATTTAACGAGTCGTAAATAAGAATCGAGGATATTTATCGGATAGGTAGAAAGCGATGCTGCGGGAGAGGAGGCGTGAGGGCAGGGGGTGGGGGATTTGTGTATAGATGTAAACCTTTGGTCTGGGACGCCCCGTTGAGGAGACGAAATGGTCCCCATTGGTCTCATTCTTCTTGCCTATAGTAGAGATTGCACTTATTGATCGGTTATAAAAATAAATAATAAATAAATAAAAAATACATCGACGGGCGTTGCAAAAATGATCATGGATGCTCGACCTGATCTCTGCAGGCATCGTAGTTGGCAGGGGAATACAAAAGTGCCATCCTAAATCGGCATCTTTACGGTCGTGGCGTCGAATTGTCCAGTATGTTGACCGAAATCAACGAAACATTCGCGAGTTCTTTCGTTTCGTGCGAGAGTTTTGTTTTTGGTTCGTTGCAACTCGATAAAATATATGGACGTCGATAAAAATAAGGGATTTTTCCAACGTGCAGCGATTGCGGGAGGGAATGTTTATAGTCGGTAAAAAAAAGTACCATTTTTCGGGATTGTAATTCATGACACCGTTCGCCTTGTTTGAAAATCGTAAACTTATTATACTTTTCGATGTAGCCATTTGAATATATGAGATACTTTTACTTCGAAGAATAAACTTTTCTTAAATTCTTGAAATGATGACTGAGCGGATATTGAAATAGTGAATTGCAAGAAACGAAAAGAACGGGGCTTATATTTGGATCAATGGTCGATGAAATATTTCAAGATCCTGTTATGAAAAATGATCACTATTATTAACAACTGGGTGGATGCATGGTTATCAGCGAGAGGGCTTCCTTTTACTTTATTTTTCATGCAACTATACTATCTCATGTAACGTAATAAATCTCGCATTCCATATGATAGTTACGTAAGGCGTAAATCGCCATTTAAAAGCCTATGAAAAGCTATCAATAAAAGGGACCCTCTCTTATCATCGTTGCATTGGAAGATAATGGTGGGATCTACAAGGTCCCTTCATGAAAAGATTATACAGTCCTCACTTCGCTGCGATCGTCTTTCACGATCGTTTTGCTCTCGCGAATGGGCAAAGGCGACTATTTTATTGGTGATTATGGTGAGGGAAGGATGGGAGCAAGCAGACTGAAGATTCTTTGAGAGCGCCATGGCCTCTGAACGTGAGAAACGTCATTATACGAAACCAGATCCGCCGGTTATCGTTCGAGAGGTGTGCAGGCCACTCGTTTTATATTTACGAGGATGGGCCGCAGGATCGTCTCTCGTAGAGCCGCGGCGATATTCTCTCTCTCTCTCTCTCTCTCTCTCTCTTGCTTCATGGCATTCTCCCAGACTCGGAGAAATGCGGCGCACCCCTAGCGAGAAGACACCTCGTCGCGTTGTTATCGACTTGCGAGGGCGTGTCGAGAGTTCTTCACCGTACACGCGAGTCTCTCTTTTCTGCTGGGGACCAGTGGTATCCACATACCCACCGGCTTTTGCTTTATGCCATAGGCTATACATGCTACACAAGATGAGAGCGAGAAAGAGCCGATCCGACTCACCCAACTCTTGTGACTTATGTGGGTTATTCACTGTTCGTCGTGTAGTTCTCGCCTTGCGATAATGTAGCTGCCTGCGATACCTCTTTGCGGTCTGGTAGATTCGTACACACCATGTAGTCCTGTACTACACATATATTATTTATATATATTCACATACAAAAGTATTATCTACGTTTTAACCAGATATCGCGAATTTTCTTTGTACCACGAATCTCTGGAATTTGCCAAACGATTGTCTGGCGAGTAACATGAAACATGATTGCCATTTTTTGCCTCCTATCTGCATGATTAGTTGTCACAGAATTATTTTTTCGTGTTTTATTCTCACTGCGGCATTTGCATTTATTATGGCTGTATTAATTCTTCAATTGAAGACAGCTGTGGATAAGAAATTATCTTTACCCTCCTCGAATTACTTTCACCGTATCCATTTTTTTTTCTAAGGCTCTAAAAGACTGTGGATTTATTGAATTCGCTTGAAAGATCGTGATTTCATTTTACCATGTGGTTACCACTCAAAATTTCGGCTATTCCAACGGAGAAATTCTCGAATGTGTTTCTCCTGATATGCTCTTTGAGAATAGATATAGTGGACAAACCTGATCTAAGATTCACGTCCATCGATCACTCAACTCACTCAACCAGCTTTGATATCTTAACCCCTCCGTATTCTACTTCAAGAGGGAACTACCTTCTCCATCCTATCGATATATACATATAGAACTAAAATTATACAACGAGCGTCATATTATCGAATAGAGCTTCCGTCGTATATATGGCGTGTGTATGCGCTTCGCATGGTCTACTTCCTCAGACCCCATCTATAATGTCATGGTGCCAAACACGTGATCCATCCCTACGATCATCGATCATTCAACTCGGTGATAGTTTTCTAAATTTTTCGCGTTCACAAAGAGTTCCCCATTTTCAATTCAAACCGCAGCCACAATGACTCGACGATGTCAACTTTTTGTACCTCACTGTTGGACCAAACTTATAAAAACTGTCACTGATACAAACGTTTTGAAAACAGAGATTGAAACTCCGAAGTTCGAAGTCATCCCTTGAAGCTTTAAATTCAATGTTGCTTAAGGTTGCATTGCAAAAATTCAAAAATAAACCAATACATAACACGGAGTTTTTCTTGTCTTTAGAAGGTATAACTCGAATTCATATCGCAACGTGTGACACTTGGAAGGTGATTGTCTCGTCACAGTCGCGTTGAAAAGTTGACTCTCCTGTTATATTTTGAAAACTTGGATATTAATTGTGCGGCAATCTAATCAATCGTTATATTTCATAAGAATGTAAAATTATAAACTTTCAGAAAAAATCTCTATTATGAAGTTCAGAGTTCGAGAAATAACTACGTCTTTCCTATCTAAGATACAGAGGGAATTCTTTTAGACAAATTTCGACACATGGTTCTCTGTAATGAAGACAAAAAGAAATTTCTTTCCACAAATAAGAACTCGTGTAAAACTTTGCAATCTTTGATTGTTAATATCTCGAATATCGGATGGTAAAATTTTGTACGTAATTTCATGATAGTTCCCTGAATAAATCCTCAAAATTGAAAATAATTGTGAATAAAAATGCTGTGGCGATGCTACTATTTTAATAAGTCACAACATGGTCAATATAGCGATTCCGTGAATCCGTGTTCGAAGTAGTTTTGAGGAAAAGAATTGCTGTAATTATTTTTTTTTTTTAGATGAAAGCCAATGAAACACCGTTTTATTTTTGTCAGGTGAAAAGTACAGAAATATATGCCATTACCGGCGAATTGTGTTGTCTTCTCACTGTCTCCTTGCTCCGGCATTTGCTCTCGCGGTGGCCGCAGCAGCTCTATCATTCGTGCCAACTTGTCCAGCTCTTGGTCTGATGTTCTGCTGGACAGGTTCTGTTCTTGGAGTCGGAGCTGGTCCTACATTAGGGCGTTTGCGAACTTGTTCCAACCTCTTAATTCTCTTATTCGGATGATTGGCTCCGGTTTTCAATACAAGATTTTCCAAACCCTGTTTAATTAAACAGATTCACAAAACATTTGTAAAAGTCATTCATATTTGTTACAATTATTAAGAACTATTTCTGATCCCATTTCGAAATAAAAGACACGTGAACGCGCTCAATCAAAACTCATTTCCAAAGTAGAATCATTGGTTTTAAATAGCTTTCACTTTATTTCATTAAATTCATTGAATCTTTCAGAAAAAACGGGCTGATTACGTTCGATAAATTTTATTAGCGTTTCTGTGAAAACTGTAATTATGACGGAAATTAATTGAAAAACCTGTTGTTTTCATATAGCGAATACGATGAATTGAAAAAAAGGTCGAATTATAACTGTTGCACGGTGAAAATTTTCGATAAACTGAATTTATGAATACTCGATTATTAGGTAATGTACTCATTTTACGTATATACGTGGTATGTACCAGTATGAAAATAAGCTCTCCTCATTGAAGATTGATAAGAATAAAAGGGAGCAGAACTCACAGGGTTGGTTGAAACGTTATCTCTCACTACTATCTCCACATGGAGACATGAATACTTTTCAAATTTCAGGAATACCATGTTATTTCGAATATTCTTCTTTATAGTGTTTCGCGTGTATTGCTACGTCTTAGCAGGAATTTGTCGATAATTTCATTTTCACATTCAACATAGTACATAGAATAAAAATTGATAATGTCAAAAATAATTGATTTTTTTTCTAATCTCTAAATCTAATCTCTTTTTTTTTCGTTCTTTTTTTTTTCTTTTTACAAAATAGCGAATTATCAATTCTAAACGGGCAAGATGTTTAACCAAAATATACCTGAATATCCTCGAGATGTTTTAAGGTTTTTATTTCGCCAGTTTCAAGTTCCTCATGTCGTTGGGAATAAACTCCAACAAGTCCGAAGACGAGCAACCAAACTGCGAAATTGCGAAGTCCCTCCATCGATTATGCGAGTTAAAGTACAGAATGAAGATTAGATCTTACAACCTGGTTGTCTTCCAAAAGACTTGTATGGAAAGTCGTGATCTTGGGCTTTTTATACTGTTGAGACACACATGATAAATTCTGTTATCTTGCAATACGTCAAAATATGTAACTTAAATTTTATTTGTACAGTTGCCGAGAGGTTGACGATTAGAACCCAGGATCCATCGTTTTCATATTATATAAAAGTTGGCGAAAATAACATGACTTTTTTTTAATACGTCACGTAGGCAGTGTCTACTGCGACATATACGTATTGTAAAGTTGATTTGCACTTGAAAAGCGGACAATAACATTTTCATCAATAAACCATCACGAAAAAAGTTTTTGTCATGAGCGATTTGAAAGAGTTGATTATTGGAAAAACCTGTTGGAGCTATTCCAATATGAGCAGAGTTTAGAACAAAAAAAAGTGACTGATTTTTTCAAAAAGAAAATGATCATATATTGTAAAAATGCTCTGATTAACGTTCCATTTCTTCACGTATTAATTTTTTTAAATTTATTTCTCTCGCAATTGGTAACCAAAGAAGCAGTTTCGCCATACTTTAGCTTTTTTTAATGAAAAAGTTGCGAAAATTATCGTCAAACTGCACAGTATCAGTTTTATCTAACTTTGGCCGCGAAATTTACTTGTCAAAGTCAATGGATTGCTCTTCAAAGTGTGGAAGTCAATAATCATCTATTTGTTTTTGTATAAAATTTTTTTTTCAATGGAAAAGCAATGGTTCATCTTCGCTCTATACTTATGCCAACCCGCGACCCCTATGTAGCCCCTTGTACCGAAATTTTCCAATGTTTATCATAAGTTCTATTTTTATCAGATCGTTTAGTTGGTTTCTTTTTATCGATTGCTGCCAGTGCGTTCGTGAAAAATATAACATCAATTGTGCTATTGATATTGTAATAGATAGTAATCTTGAGGGATCTCACGTGATCTATGTTGATCTGTCTGATTGACTTTCAATACAGCTGTTCAATTTTTTACTGAGTAAATTCAAACTTCCAACTGTTGCCGAGCGTATGTTACTATGGACAGAAACATTATGATGATTAGAGAATTTCGTCAAAATATAATTTGTTATATTCTTCATTTGACTCATGATGAACCAACCTCAATTTATAAAAGAAAAAGATATATATTATTGTCATGATGTCCAACACTCATTTTCTCTCGATTTCGATAAATAAATATATGTGTCTCAATAAAGGAAATGGTGAATATTTCGCGTTATAACTTTTTGAGACTGTCGCCTTGAAATTACAATGGCATATATGGCGATTTAACTGAACTTTTTTTTGATGGAGAATTAAATTTCTATTTTTTCAAGTTTTGGCGTCGTTGAGTTTTCTTTGTTGAGGTTGAGCGAGTTTATCGATCGCGCAATAAATAATATATCAGACCCGCGACAAAAGCTCATCATACACGTGAAGGTTGATAATACTCCAAGGCCTCCTACCTTTCGTTGATGGTGGATAAAAATCGGTAATGTCACAATTTTCCACTCTTCGAGTAAAGATAGATAATAAATCAATTCAATTTTTTGTTGATTGAAGACACTTTTCAATTTAGAAAATTCTCCAAAAATTGATATGTTTTTTCAAGCAACATTAGATACTCATACGAAATTTCATTTAAAAAAAAAGTTCAAAAAATGGTTAATTTATTCCATCCATGAAATTATTATCTCTGAAAAGAGAATGCTATGGGCAACAGTTTGGCCATGAGTCGAATTATTTACACAATTGTTCTATCTTCCCTGATAATTTCTTTTTATATCTCTTTTTAAAATTTATTGTTATGCTAATATATTGCCGAACCGTAGATAACCAATGGTTGGAGATGTCCATTTTTAGTACATATAGAAAACAAATTACTTTCTCGCCATGTGCATGCAAATGTGATCAATTCATTAAAATTCATTATTATAGTTCTCCATTCCTATTTGAATATGAATAAAGAGTTCATTGAATTCAAATTTGATCCAAATAAGATCGATTTAAAATGTAACAGAACAAAAAAACATTCTACATTCCAAGGAAGTCGACTTGATACATTACTTGTATGAGATTTCATGTTTTCCCGTTTAAAAAGGAATCACGATGTAATTGGAACGGGAAAATCACAGTACACACCAAATAAAATTGAGTAATCAGTAGCTTCAAAAAAATCGGGTGCCAACACTGATGTTCCTACATCTTAGGGAAAACGAACTACGATCCTTGAAAGAATTAACAAAAAGAAATTTGCAATGAAAAAATGACTGTGTTAGATGTGAAATGAAAAAAAAAACGTGTCCGGAACACACACGTGGGACGAGTGGGCTCGTCGTGCTCTTTCTTCGTGGGGGGTATTTGAGAGAGCTCATGTACTCGAGCCTCGCGTGATGGCATTCCCCTCCGCACGGTAAATAAATTACTTTGGCTTATCAGGAGTAATAGTATAGTGCGCACGACACAGATTGGTTTGCGTGGGGCACGCGAATTAAAAGTTATACTTTGGCAGCGCAACGGAAAAGCTGGCTCTTGCGGATTTATCCTGCTGCGCTCACCTATGCGGAAGTCCACATGACCCCTTTTGCTCTTCGTCTAACTACCCTACACAGTATCTTTCCAGCGTGTATATTTAACGTAATACTTCCGTTTTTTTTTGTTCGATGAAATGTGGAGACTGATGAAGGCGCTGGAGAAATAAAAATATCCATACCCGCCCAAAACATTAAAACGATCATTTTGTAACTTGAATACATTTATTTTCAATTATATACCGAATGAACCGTATTCACGATTCCCAATTCAATCATTTCTAGCATGCTTGACGAACACCATCGGAAAAAACGTATTAAAAATTGACGTGTCTTTCGGGTGACTGATTACGCTTCATTGCAACCATACTTTAGACGTCCTTGCCCCTCGTCGATTTATCATCTTTCCTTTACATTTGATTTATTCCTTGTGTGTATTCTGCGGTAGCTTGAAAAACCCGAATGGTTGTCACCCTCTCCGTTCTATTTCTGTCAGTCTGCAGTTTACATTTGGGCAAACCCACTTTATGTCTTACTGTTCATATTTATTCAATGAATTTCGTAAAAAAATATATAATATATAAATCTGACAATACTGCATACTGCATCTATATAAAGTATCTTGATATTTTTGTTCTAGGTGAGTTCAAACATACACCATCCGCAATTGTATCTGCGTCACATTATCGACGAGAACGTGTCCAATATTACGGTGAGATTAATTTAATCCAGATCTAGATTATTTTAGGTCTTCTAAATGGTAAATATAAGTATTTGGGTCACACTCCGATAGATGCTGGTGCAATATACTGGAGTCGGAAGAGTATGTATTATATTATCGCGATCGCACGTACAGTATTCTTCTCGGTCCCTTGGCGCTATGTCAGGAACGGTAGCGCCGTTGCAATGTAGAATCGATACAGACGAACAGTGTATAAGCCCGAGTCCCATGATATATCGAAAATATTGCATCGATTGGTTCATCCTAGACCGATGCTCAGACTTTCCCTGAATTCTGTTCTCTTACACTCCACCAGGAATTGTGTCCATAGCTTTCAACGACTTCTGTCCATTTTGATACTCACAATGTGCACCAGAATTCTAGTCTGCTGCATATTCTGATGTGCAAGGCGAGTGTCCAGTTGACACGAAATTCAGAATTGAAATGCGATTTCTCTATACTGCAAAAACAACCGAATGACGTTTGTCCACATTTCGGATCTTCGAAGTAGATCTACGGTCATTAATAGGAACGTTCTATTTTCAAGATTGTGTTGTAGTTCAAACGATCGAAAGGCCGTGAAAACATCCAGTTTGAACATTCGTCCAACTCAATATCAGGAGCTCTGCAAATTGCACTAACGCGTATATAAGAGATTCAAAGTTAAGCAAACATATATTGTCTTCGCGTATTGTTGTGCATAATTTCATATAAAAGTTTTCAATTTAAACCACGTCAACATGATAAAATCCATAATTTGTCATGGATCATCTCCGAAAACCAGAGTCTGACCATGCAATGCAGCTTTGAACATTGGGAGCGCCGCCTTTCATGCGGTGTGTGATTTTCTTGCCGAAAATTATGCGTCGCACGTGCGGGGCGGAACGAAGCGCGCGGTCGTGAGAGGTGTTAGTAGGAAGGCCAACAGCTTTGGGGAGAAACGTTAGTCGAGTTATCTCAGGCGCAGCACGTAAGGCCGAGGAATAACCAGCTCGATGGGAAGAGAGGTACTATGTTAGCGGGTTGGTGAGTGTACTGCGGGTCACCGCGGGGTCGTTCAGGCTAGTCGCGTCAAGCACAGTAGAAACTATTTTCCCATACCTATAGGAGGTCCTGCCCCGCACCGGTGGCGGGAACTGGCTATTCGAGTGAGTAAGAAGGAAAGAACGAACGAAAGACATATTGGACAAGGGAACTGAGTGAGAAAGCTGGTGGTACGTGTATATTGGTAGTGAGAGCGGAGACTCGAGTAAAGTTTGGTCTCGGACGGAAGAGTAGGGTGTAACCCTACTGGTGCGGCTAATACCGGTTGGGTCTCGTCTAACTTAACCCAACGTGGCTTAACCCTAGATTAGAGCAACGGGTTGTATATATTCGCTTGGCCTGGTCCATACTCACAGGCGTAAATGGCCTCTGTGTATTTCGTCGGCAGCTACCGCCTTGTTGCAACAGTATAGCAATCAAAAGTGCTATATGGTAAGGTTTGGTTGCAATTTCAAACAGATGTTTACATACTTTTTAAGACATCAACATCAATGTATCGTTCATTTCATACGAATGGGGCTTACCGATGACCCAACTTGATTATTTATAATATGTCGCAGAAGATATATCTTTTAATTTTCGTAAGAATAACTCCATTTATAGAAGTCATCATATACTCATCGATATACCGTCGGATCTATCAAGGAAACCTAACAAAGAGGTCAGGATGAGGTATAGAATTCTTACTGAAATAGCTTTTCCTATCTGTTCCAGTATTATTGTCCAGAAATACAAGAAAAAAAAAGTAATTCCTGGTATCAACCTACTTCGGCAAAATGTTTTTGTATTCAGCGAATTCAGGATAATTACGGGTCACGTGCGTTTGGCATTGGTAAATTGAACCATGGCACCAAATCTGGATCATTATACTAACAATCCTCAAATTCCGCAGGTACTCCACGCGTCGTTGTTTTTTTATCGTACATCTGACCTTTGAGTATTACGCTCTAGTTACTCGAAAGCGTATGTATAACATGGACTCCAAAATCATTTTTTGTCCACATTGAACCGACAAGCTGAAGAGCCCAATTTGGTTTTCCACCAAATATACAATGACATCTCAACAAATACGTTGAAAATGTATTTGACGAATCGATTTTTTCACTAGAAAAATGATGGAGATAAAACGGGATGTCGATAGTCATCCTACCCTATCTCTCGAGCTATCTCTCCTTGGTTTCACAACGGTTATTCACTCACTACCTTCGTCTCCGCATGCCCTATATGGTATACGCGTATATTAAATTCCTAAGAGGTCGTGCACTTGCTTTCGCTATCAACCAGCTATATATCCCGTTGCCTCTATCGCCTGGTACGTTATGAGTATAGCAATGCTTCCTGCTGGTGCCCTCTGACGTTGGCGTCTGATACCGCAACCTAGCACTGTGTGACTTGGTCGAACTTTGCCGAGCCCGCCAACTGCTAGAGTGCCATTTTGTGAACACATCGGTTTGCTGCTGAGAGTTCAGAAGGGATTTCTCCCTTTACCAGAGGGAACTCGCTTGCGCCATAGGACGGAGAGTAGAAAGTGCCGTCTCACAAGACCCATGGACGCGTGCTTGACTCAAGCGCAATTTAATATGGTTTAAGTTAGCGATGCTCGAAGGAAGTAAGGGGTGTGGGACTGCTTCGTCTTCTATACGATCCACTGGAACTAGTTGCCGCAGCCTAATCAAGCCTCGTTTTAACTCCGTCTACTTGGCTCAACGCTCCACCCCATTTCCAAGAAACTACACGTTCAACTAATAATCGTACAGAATTTCATAACTATAAAACTCTAGTGAATTGGTCGAACATCTTGCAAAATGGCGTCAACCTGACTCTACCTATTGAATATTTTCATCGAGGTTTCATAACAGCAACAATTTTAGTTACGAAATATTTAAAGTTTGCTCTATTCGTTCAATATCCTGTAAGTATTGGATTATATTTTCAGAATCAACGATAATTTTCCACGGACATTAAAAATCCAAAAAGATGTCCCCAAGAAATTAATTTCGTTAAAGCTGCGTTATACGAACGCGATATAAATATTTGTTTGAACACATTTTTCTCAAATTCATCATTAGTTAATCATGGATAGCGATAAGAAAGTTAGTCCTGCATAAATGTAAGCAATGTGTCAGAGAATGATATGATTTATTGAAATTTTTCAGTATGCATAGTAGGTCCAACAACTTCACAATAAACATAGCACATTTATCCACAATGACGTGCTCAACCCACGAAACTATATAAGATACTAGTAATTTGTTATCCAAAGGTCTTTCCGTGCCTAGGACTCGCCCTCCTTCGCCCCTTCAACCTCATCGGCTTCACCGTTTAATATATCTGTAGGTTTTCTATTGATTTTTGTAATGGAATCATAAACGATTTTTTTTCTTTAATATTTAGTTATATTATAAAACCATTGTCACGTTCATGGTAGTATTGTCGATGAAGTTGAATAAAAGTAAAACGTATGTATGAGTTCATATGAGTGCTCGTGAGAAGTTTCTAGCCTCCCAAATGCCGATCTTACATTGAATATCCACGTTCTGTACAAGATACTCGGTGTTGTATGCAGTCTGAATCGAGCGGAAGCGGATCCATGAGGAAAACCCGGAGTCGCGCGGCTTCCGACAAATTTATTCGTACCCTTCCGATCTCTCGACTGGGATATCGATCCCTGTTTGGCGTGCCATAAATTTTCTATAGTACATGTACGCATTTACACACATACTGAAAGATGTCTGGGCTGCTACGAAGTTCCACGTAATCGCGTTATGCCGGAAGGAGCTACGTCTCGTGTTCTACTTC
Source organism: Campoletis raptor (assembly GCA_948107755.1). Lineage (NCBI taxonomy): Eukaryota > Metazoa > Arthropoda > Insecta > Hymenoptera > Ichneumonidae > Campoletis > Campoletis raptor. The sequence goes on along the minus strand of OX403622.1, from coordinate 26,524,217 downwards.
GCTACTTCCTTGTCCTTTTATTATCCGTTTTCTTCAACCATTGTAAAAAAACTCCCGGCAGAATAGGATGTGGGCTGTACTGGGGAAAATTTTGGAGCAAATGTAATAGTGGGGTTCAACTGCAGTCTTTCAGGATTTTCTATCATATTGACTTCGAATAAAAAGCTCACGTCTATTTAGAATCCAAGCTATCAAAGGTTTGCCAAACAAGTTTCAAGATTGAAGCGACGGATATATAAAGCACGTTGTGAATTATAAGGGTTTTATCTCGTCACGCAGGTAAAGTGTGTAGAATGTAGCCGTTGACTGAATGTGTTGAATTTTCCCATCAGCATGTAGGAGTGCAAGTATGAAGTTCGCGCAATAGGGATTGTCGACGAGCCGACAAAAGACGATACTGAAAGGGATAATAGTAGAAGGTATGGAAGCAATCTCTACGAAAAGGGGTTCTGCGTTAGGGTGGAATTTGATATTTTCCGGTATAGACCGAGCACGTTAAAAATAAAGTGGAAAAATTCCATCTGGTCAGACGCGCACTCTCTCATGCGAAGGAAACCACCCCATCTTCCGTACGTTTTCATCCACCGCCCACTAAGAACAGACGAAAGGGAATATAAATATAAGTCCGTAGCAAGTCAACAGGATAGTATGATGTGTGTGGTGAATGAAAGATGGAAGTAAAAAGGAAATAGCGGGTGCCGAAGGGATGAATAAAATGAGTAACACAACATCCACGGTAGGACCGAGAGAGCTATAAATGGACGAATAGGCATGTATGTCATGGAGGGTAGACAGTCGATACTTTGGGACCCCAGATAACTTTTTTGTGAGATATATAGAAAATGAATGCTGCTCCAATGAAACCATAGTATGTTTGTGTTGGGTCGGGGTGATTTGAGGATTGGACGAATTATCAGATTTGTATGAAAAAATTTGAAACAAAAACTTTTTACTAGTCCTCAAAGGCAGCAGGAATAATATCATTCAGTCAGCACGAACATATAGTAGCGTTTCATAGTCGGTAAAAGTGTCTTAACCAACAAGGACTAAACTCTTTGCAACCATGGCATTCGAGGTTGCAGGACAATGAAATTCATTGTGGGGCGGACTATAATGTTGCCCTGACTCTACACACGTATCCATCATCATCATCATCATCATCATCATTATCAATTAGTACGAGCAATATTCTTCTTCATGTAAGAATTGCAGGAGTTTTAGAAATAGGAATGTAGACGAGACTGTGACAGACCAGACTGGACGTTTTAGGTAGTGGTAAAAATACGAACGAGCTTAAATATTGCCGGGAAAATAAGTTCATTTTATAAATCGGGTGGTTTCCGTTACATTCTGTCCCTCTTTTCTTCTAAGACTCCTTTTCCTTTGGGAATACCGTCGTCGCTCGAACCATTCACGACTTATTGTCCGTCAATTTGTCAAGAGAGAACGAATCAGTGAGCTGTGAGTCCCACAGCTTTTTCACCGGTGGATGATATATAGTAGTGACTTTCTACCTGAGTACTGATGGTTGCAGGAAAGATTCAGACTGCCAGAGAGTTCAGAAAGATGGTCAATTCGAAAAAGAAAATTGCTTAGGTTGCTTGAAAGTAGACATGACAAGAGCAGGGAACATGTAAACTATGAAAAAAAAATTGTTAAATTTTTGTCTGCTGAATGAACGTAGCGACAAAGTTATTTCAAAGTATTTATGCAATATGGATCATCAAAAAGGCAAACGACGCCCACGAGAAACTCATTTGAATTAGCATTATGAGCGTATAGCAAACTACTTCAATTGATATCGCGTGTTTGAACTCCACGAGGTGTACAAATAAATTTATGTGTTTTTGCAATTATAAAATTTAAAAGGATAATTTTGTATAAACTCTTATATCTCTCGAATTAATCTTTGAACTTCGGTGCTTTGTTTCTTCGAGAAAAGTCCAACACATCGAAATTATTTCTTTACACTTTGCAACTGTTATTATAGTGTTCAATTAGATTTAAGAACAATTATGATAATTATGAATACCCGGTGTTCACTGTTATTTAAATAGAATAGGATTAATTGTCCTCTTTTTAATAGAAATGAAATTTTTCTAGACCATGAACCCTCCCCTACGGTATCTTCAAGAATAAGAAGATTAACTGCACCCCATCATTAAAACTTTTCATGGTGAGTTCCGAAATTGTTCCAATGAATCTCGCCGCATCGCAGAGCTATTTGTCCTACCGTTACCCATCCATATCCCTGGCGATAACCACACAGTGTGACGGAACAGAATCTGAGGCGGCAATGCACGGTATCAGTGCTTTTGGTCGTTGAGTTGTCGCTCGTACGCGGTAGTTCAAGAGACGGAGAGAGAGGCTTATGGTTCACACTAAGTCTGTTATCAGCACAGTCCAGCCCCCACCTCTCCCCTGTTCGCACAAACATAGTCTCAAGGATATATATGTCATATGATGTAATGTGTAACAAGGGGTTGTTGGGAACAGTGAGCATTGATTCGGTTAACTGTTTGTTATTGCTGCAAGTTAGCCTTCGATTGAAATCAAACATGGGAAAGTTCATGGAAATCTGATTCAACTCAGTTTCATTTTATCTCGTTACGTGGTAAACTTGCAAAGTTCTAGGCATCGTATGTGCTGTAGTTTTTATGTCTTTTATTGAGCCAAATGCATGCCAACTTAAAATCTACCAGCTCGAAAAAATCGTACTTTGCTTAAAGATTGTATTATCCCCTGAAAAGAGGAGAGCCCACGTCGCCTCTGACAGCACACAATAATCTCATGGAAGTTCAGTCAGGATTTTTTTGGGTCAAAATACAGGGTGGAGAACTGACCAAACATTTTCGATATCTTCATCCATAATCTAGGAGGGAGTGCCAGCCTTGATAAAGCCCAAACGTGTTGCCATCTTTCCCTACACATACTGCAAATATTTTCTTTTACCAGTGTTATATCACCAGAGCCGGATGGGGTGGCCTTGACAACAAAATCCTGAAGGAGAATATAAAGAAAATGTGGTTATTGGAAAAGCTGACGATACTTGTTATGTTTATATCAACAATTTGTAAATTAACTTAACTCCATGATGTATCTTTCATTTGCCAGGAGTATTGTAGCTGTGAGAACTACCAAATCTACAGATCTGGAATTGTAACCTTCGTATTACTGTAAAAATTCAAGCGATGCAGATACACGAAATGCACCTCTGTAATTTGTACTCGGGTGTTACAAAGAGACTCAACCATGGCCACGTTGGTGAAAAAAAAGTTGAAAGTGGTAGGAAGCTTCACATGTTGAGTGAGGTTCGCCGCATGCTGTGTCTGGCAAAGTTTGCAATTATTTTTCCCCTTGTACGTATCCACCTACCGTTTATATAGCTGTGCATGCTGTGATACGCCAGCTACAGTTTGAGCTGAATGTATGCATAGGATCCGAGAGTTCAACTCCCTACACATCAACGTACCATTGTACGAAACGAAGGGGTGATGGCGAAGGGTCGGACCAAGCTATATACCGGGTTTCCCACCGTTACGAGCCTTCTCCGCGTTACCCAACCCTGTGATCCCTGCTCACCGTCGCTGGCGGTAGCGATCCGCTCGTTGCACACTCGCGACAAAGGCTAATTGCGAAGCGCGGACGAACCGCGCTGCAAACACGGACAAGCCTATATTGAGACGAAAACACACGGGTATATGCTCTGAACGCTTTTCACGAAGAGAATCGGAGAAAGAGAGGCTACATGAGGGAGCATCGACAATCCCTCCAGGCTTCTCTGCCGTATACCACACACGGCTAACCTTATAACGACACATGTTACAGAGGGAGGAACGATGGAGTGGCCTTTGGTGGCTCAGCTGGTACGTGAGGAACGTTGCACCCTGCGGGTTCATCGTGGTTTGCGTACAGGTCCACATCATACAGATTCGGGGCGTACATGCACCAGCTTCACGTATGGATATTGCACACACTCAACAATGTTCTCGAGAATGGGGAATGCTGCTGGTCATCATGCCTTTTATCGTATCCGTAGTGCGAAATGTCCACACATACTCTTGGTCTGCAATGGTCAAAGTTACTCACAGATATGCCGCGATGCCCGTGCATATCCTCGCGAGTACCGATGGTACGCGGGTGCATAGAATTCACGAGCGTAGAGCCGAGGTAAACCTCGGTGTCGCACATAGGTAGCCACATCGCGCATAATTCGTCGATGGTACCGAAACGTTGCCCTCTCGAAGTTCTCTGCAACAAATCAATATCCATCGGTGTTCACCTAGCAGGTCACTCGATTTCCATTTCTATGTCTCTATAACATCCCGCTGCTATTTTAGGGTTCGCACCCTAACAATGTTTGTTTGCAATCGTATCAGTCCGAGTAATGTTGGCAATTAGGCTCTTTGGTAGAAAGCCCCTCACTGTTCAGTCTGATACCCATGTTGTTGGAGTAATGGGCGAGTATAATAAACACATTCTGCAGATGACCACAGACAGTACGGATCCTCGTTACTAATGTTAGTTCCTACCGTTCGTTGCCGTAAGTTTATTGACTTACGTGACTATTGGTATTGTATTGCTGTTAATATATAGGTACATACAGTTCTTGTCACGTGTTGGCAACATCCCTTTTCCTGTGGGCGTCGGAACCGTATATAGATAACATGATTCGAATTCTTAGCCAAATTTTCTTACTCGAGAAGAAATCTTGTAACCCTGATCATCCCTTCATCTTTGATTATGTTCATATTGGATCACTCAGGGTTTTCTCATAATGAGATCGGTTCGGCTTAACAAATTCTACGGGGGCACTATAATAGACTTTGCATCATGGTTTGGCTATGATATAATATTCATGGAATTTATGTTACACGTGCTACAATAGGACTGAGGTATACTCTTGTATCTACTCTGCATTACACATAATTCGCTGGAATTGGTGCTATGTAGGATGGGTGGTAACTGTCGGAAGGTTCGTTTAGCCCAACAGAACATCATCCAAGCCTCGATGATTCTCTATTCACGTTGTAGCTCTATCTCTATTGTATTTCCCTCATGACACGGGTTCGATGCGTTGCCTACGACTTCGATGAGACATGAGGTGAACCATTTTGGATGTCTGCCGATAGTCTCGTGGCTATGTCTCTCTACCTCTCTCCCATGGTTTACGTAGTTTCGAGCCCAGTGGAGTAATTACACCGAATTGCTTCTCGCACTATTTCCCAACCCCCGCATGCGGCAGGAGTATACACGTGTTTCATCAAGTCATCAACGTGTATACGCATTTCCCGCTCAGAGAAACTTTGGGCGCAAGTGATTGGTCAGTATGAATAGGTCACGTCGAATAGGATGGACCAGGTTTGTGGGACAAAATCCCATCCTATTCATAAAATCCTTCGCAGAAGTCAAATTCCATTCCTTGATGAAATGATATGTAGAGCTCAGTGTGTTCGGTTTCCGGAACAGTGTCAAAGCTAAACTGAGAAATACATCTTATTGAATCTGATTGAAATAAAAGGCCTACATACTAAAACCCAATTAGGATATAATTGTTCTTCTTCGATCACAACTTAAATAATTGCATCAAATTTTCGAATTTTTCAAAAACTGTCACAATTTTGTTGAAGTATTGCTAAATGAAATGTGTAAATGTGTGTGTGTGTGTGTGTGTGTGTGTGTGTGTGTGTGTACAAGAGTAAAACTTTTCTTGCCACAGCTTCACACGCTAGGACTCATTGGCTAAGCTTCAGGAAGGTTGGAACAACGTCACAACGTAATTCTCCTAGCTACCAGTGGCCGGGGGGTTGTTTGCGGCAATGGGAGTAGTTGTACACAGTAAACTCTCTAGAAACCCTTCTGAACCAGGGTCATCTAACCAGACTCATCTAGAGAAAGGGGTAGTTGGGGTCGCGCATCCGCGTAGGCGTGTGAAACAGGGTGGTTGGTGTAACTCTTGTGAGCGGACGCGTGACAAGAGGCTTCGTGTACTCGAGACAGTCGAGTGTCTCTCTCGTTGAGCGACTAGGCAGACTTACGAACAAAGAGGTACAAACTGAGATCAGGCTGAAAGCTAGTTCGCAATTTGTGTATGAACACACGGGAGCCATCGTTTATTGTTGTTTGGATATGATTTACGGTTTATAGTCGGTTTCATGTCGTGATGCCTAGTTATACGAATGTTAGCGGGTTGGAATGAGGGTTCTCCAAACCATTACCTTTGTAATACCTGTCACGATTAACGATTTTCTCTGGTGCTGGTTGTCTCAGTTTTCGTTAAACTGGAGGATACCTGAATAGGTATGTCGAGGGCGGCATCAGTTTGTAGGATTTTCTCTTTACTTTGCTGATCATCCTATAATAATTTCAGTATAATTTTCCTTCAAAAAAAGAGAGTGTATCCGATATTTTTTCGAAACAAAAAGATTCATAATGTCTCAGCCTTATACCGCCATTTTACAGCGCTGAGAATGAGACTAGATTTCGGAATTTCTTCTTACGACTATCTCTGAATATCTCATAGACTTCGTATGTATATGTATACATTTGTGATCAACGAAGGTGTCATCTCATTCGCTTTATACGTGCAAGAACCGAATTGGGAGTTGTACTCAATGGGATAGAACGAGATCGAATTCGCTGTACTTTCTCTCATCTCTCGTTTTGTCCGAGTAACTTGGCTTCGTGGCTTTGGCCCATCACGAATCCTCACGCGGGTAATTGAATGGGTAATTGAATCGATCCTTATCTAAGTACGTACGCCGCGCTTCTTACCCGTCCGCTGCCTTGCTGCTTTCCTCCTTCTCCAATTGCTTCTCTCCTTTGCTCTTTCTCTCTCACTCTTCCTTTCTCTCTCTTTCTCTCTCTGTTTCACAGGAATGTACACTGCGCGAAGCCTGATCAACGTTTCGAAGTCTTATGGTGCATGGTCACGACAAATGAGAGCTTTCTAAACGGCGTGCCGCATCCTACTCACGTTTGCACTTTCGGCATATCCTCAATGATCGGTATCTTTTAGCAACTTTGTTAAACGGATATCATGACATCTGTGAAAAATCTATTCACTAAAATAGTCGAGATATTTCATTCTTTTCCGAGTTACAGCGAGTCGTTAGAAAGGTAGTTTGGAACAATCCCAACAGGAAATAACGTTTCGAACCAACAAATTAATAAATTATAATAACAAATTTCATCACTTCTTAGTGTCAAGTGCATATTCTAATTACCATATTGTGACTGTAAAAAAAGGTTTAAAGACAATGACAGTATTGACTTTATTTTTCAGTATTTGAAAGTGCAGTCATCACACAAACACTGGACACCATTTTCGTAAAAGCCTCTCCAGGTTATTCTTCGTACTTGTTAAATTTCATAACATTTCAATTTTTACATTGTGTATGTAGTATTTTCTTATGTATTGGAAGTTAACACATTTTTCTATAGCGTAGCAAAAATTCTAATATTGTTTCGATCGTTATGTACTTAAAAACTCTATGTCTCAATTATGTTACGTATACATGAGAGCTTGAAAGAGGTCTAAGAAATTTAATCAAGTCTACACGACGGCGATAATCAGGGAAGAATATGTACCCATTATGCATACAGAGATCCAGAGTTTCTTGGCTCATCGTCGCCCCTCTATCCGCGCCCTCAAGTCACCGTGATATATTATACCGTTTCGAGGAGCAGAGAGCAGAGAGCAGAGGGTACAATTGTCAATTATGCGTGCATCAACCTACCCTTTCTTAGCTGTCGCTCCCTTTCTCATCCTAGCCATATAACGTATATAAAAGCGCTGTACGATATCTCATGTCAGGCTACATCGCACGTACGTACGTCTCGTATATGTGACAAATCCCTTTGCGTTGTATACCTTGTGGTTCGTATGATGCTAAGAGCAGGCTTCAACCCTCACTTTTGAGACTCATATAACGTATAAAATATGAATAATAAGTTTCAATGTAACGAAAGTAGTTGTATGTATGTTTATACGTTAGTTCTAAATGGTCAAGATTGTAAAGAAATGGAAATGGAAATCCAAGTCAACTATTTTCAAACATTCCATGGTTTCATTTACTAATCATTTTTGAGCTATTAATTTTTCTATCTTTTGAAATTTTGCTATATCTATAAATCATAGAAAAACATGATAATTGTATAGTACTTTGAAAATTTGCTGAATATGGGAATGAAAGGAATGAGGAAAAAAATAGCTGTATGTTGAGGACCTATCTTGTTTGCGTTTTGCCATAACTCAGACTATACAGTTTAGTAAATATATTCAACACAATTGTCAAACCAAAGATGCTGGAGAAAACTCAAACTTTCGTGGATGAAAACTCATACCGTTTGCAGCGTCGTTGTTGGGTTCACCGTTATGCCAGTCTATGTTCTTGCGATCAACGCATAAAAGTGCAAATTTTAAGCGCCTCGCGAAAGACAATCTCTTCATACCTTCTCGGTCGTCCTCTTTTTCCCATGGCATAAATATAATATATACGTACTCACACATACAAAATTCCAAGGCCGAGGTAATGCCTCGAAATTGCGTTGTCACGTGGCTCTGTCGCTCACCAAAACATCCTCTGCTAGTTTGCCTTCTTCTTGAGCTTTTATCCTTTTTTTTTCTTCCCTACGGAGCCCACATAACTTTCCCTTGGTCTCTTTTCAGTTCTTCGCAAAGACGAGCGCTCTGGATCTTTAAGAGTTTTTTTTTCCACGGTAAACGCTCAAAGATACGAAAAAAAAGGGAGTTTGAGTGAATCCATGGCAGATGTATGTATGTGGCAGTAGAGAAGTATATGGAGTGGAGAAATATATATATATATATATATATATATATATCTGTGTAGATAAAAGACTGAAGAGAGAAAAAACAGTCAAGACCTTCCAAGGTACTTTAGTTGGGTGGTAAATGAATAGAGAATACCGACAATTTGTTTTGTTTTTCGTGGGGCGAAAAGTACGAAGAACGAAATAAGAGATTTTACGACTCCGTGGAAGCCCTTTTTCAATCCTAAAGTCTTTGTCATTGGAAACGTTTTTCGCCGTGCACATGCAAAGCTGGGTTTCCATCGTTTTGAGAGCTATTTTGTGTATTTCAGTCTCATCTTACTCTGGGCCTTTTCCACCATAGTTCACAGTAAACAGACAAAATAAACTACGCCTGAGAACAACGACAAGCAAGAAAAAATAATAATAATATTACCTCGGCATAAAGTTGTGGTGAACGAAAATACTCTTCGTGTATATTACGTCATTTCCGATGTTTATACACAAACAGAAGTCGAGTATGTATTGTTTTTAGTGATACTTGTTAGTAACATTGGCCATTATACAACTGCAAGAGTGAATAAACTTTCTGACTTCAGAACAAATAGAAAGTGGGAGAGAGGATAAGAGATATTTCAAATTTCATTTGTTTATTATGCCCCAGAAAACTTGAAAGCAAAAAAAAATTGTAAGCTTCAAAAATGCACGGTGTATAGTTTGCAGCATATAATATCAACAGTTCATTCTTTTGATGAAAATAATAATACACTTTTCAATTAACCTTTCGTTGACACACTGGGTCATGGAACCCGCAATAATATTTCCGCAACAATCGTTCCTATCACAGAAATACTTTTGAGGACAGCCAACATCTTATCACGAGAACTAAGGGTTCGATAAATCTTTGAGATTGAGCTAAATTAACTTGTTCAAATGAATTCTTTTTTTTTTGTAATCTTGTCACAGCACTATTTTTTGAGCGAATACTTTTTTTTAATAAGTATATCCTCAGGTGTTAAACTCGGAAATATGAAAAATTGAAGGAATCATTTTTTTCTCAGTGGAATGCTCATTTTTCCGCACGTCAAAATTTTCGATATATTTTTTTAAAGGATTTAATTTTTAATTTTTCAAAGTTTTATGATACACTCATATTGAGTAATGTTTACATTGTACTTCTGATTATTTTCGATGAAAGCCGACTCAAGGACTGCTGATGGCAAACAGATGAAATACTCTCCGAGTCAAATTGACCCATCGCCGCTACTCTGAGAAAAAAAAACACAACAACCAAAAATAGTTATTTTCAACGTGAACATAACTCTTCGAAACATTTTATCTACACATTTCTGGTGTAATGAACAATTTTAATGACTTCGAGAAAAAATATGAATTTTTTTCCAATCGTTTCATCGCCCAGTCTATCAATCTCTTTCTTTCCTACAATTTTTTCTAATCTGTATAAACGTCATCGAGAGTTTTTTCCACTGTCAATGACTCTACACTGCTTTGTATGACCTGCGATTCAAACCCGAAAATCGCTATCATATATCTGCCGATCACGGTTGAATGAACCGCTGAATGCGAATGACGTCATGGAGAAATGATATTTTCGTTGGACCAATTATTCGGTGGACAGGCGAGCGATCGATTGGGCAAGTGGAAAGAAAATTGGATTGGTGCATAGATGCAGAGGATGATAGCACCCTTTGAATCACTCTCTGTACTGCATCATGATATTGCTGATAAACTCTTGCTCGTTAAATGCCCCATCTATACACATATCAATGGTGAAATTCTCTATAAACTCAACTATATGAGGTGACTTTCACGAGGGGTCAGTGGTCATTAGAAATACCCAAGCGTTTATTACAATCGATCGAACTCTCACAGCGGATATTTATCACGAGTATTCATATATGCAATAAAATTCGTTGCGACCATGCGAATAAGTAGAGTCACAGTACTGATCAAACTATGATTCTGGTGAGGCAGGAAAGATGCAAAATTCCGTTTTAGTATATCGCATGAAGCGGATGATGGAGGGAAATTGTAATCTGTTCGATGAACTCAACTCAAAGTGAAATTTTATGTTTAATTTTTTAATTTGAAATTACGAAATGAATATTAGAGTTCCAGTGAATATTATTTGTACAAAAACGGCATAACGTCTTTTCAAGATTTGATCTTCTCCACTGTTTTGTTGCAAATTCAATTTAAATGCTCTTTTTATGGCAGACTAAAATGGTAATTTTTAGCGTTGAACGATGAAAATTGTGCATGAACGTGAAATTTCTACACATCGAAGCAAGCATGTCTCGAGTAGGTAGATAAGGAAAGGTAGAGTGTATGAAGAGAACAGGATCAAGAATTTCACGAATTAATACGACGATCGACCCCGGCACGCTGCCTCTGCTCATTAATTAACATCGTAAGTGGCTGATTAACATATTATCGCAGTAAGGCAGGCGCTTGCGTCTCCCTCATGTCCTCTTTGCTTTCCCTACAGCTTGAGCCCTCTTGGGATCCCATGGATGAGCAAGTATAAGGAAATTCAATGTTGTATGCGAATTTCCTTGGTGTCGTTTGTTTATGTGTAAGTTCATCGAGGCGGGAGGGCTTAGGATGAGATGAGTATAGAGCTATATCTAATGATAAAGCCCTGAAATTTGTCGAGCAAGACTTGACTCGAGAGTATGAACGACAGATCGAAAAACGATCGAGGCGTTTGGTCAATATTCCGAAAAATCTAAGAATTTGAGTATGAATGCGTTACTCTGATTTAATCAACTAAATTATCCATTGAATTATAAAAATACCATTAGACGTAGGAACGAAGAAAAAAATTATATCAGTTTCCAGGGTTTCATTTGGGAACTGCAGTGTGATTTCAGATTTCATGCTTTTGAAAGCTTTCTGTGAGAACCTTGGAGATTTGAGGTTTTGTGTAATTTTATCAACTATTTCGAGCTTCCAAAAGAAAGAAAAGAAATCAGGCTTATGCGTCAATGTATCTACAAAAGTGTCCAAACGATTATTCAGTTTTTTTTTGTTTATACACAGTTGAAACGAACGATGAGTCCGTAATTCGAATTTTTATAAAAAAAATAATTGTGTCGTAATTCGTATTGTGAATATCTCGTTTATTTCTCAAATTATGATGTTTCTACTGGTAAAATTATAAGAAGTTTTACTTTAGTATGATGCCAGACTGAAAGGAAGGAGAATCAGCAGAAGTAAGGTCATATAGACAGATGAGAGAGAAGGAGAAAGTAATAGCTGAAAGGGTTGGTTTGCATAGGGCATTGAAGAGGTACCAGGAGTACGGAAAGTCAAGTCGTATCCTCGAGAATACCTCGAGGCACGTTTGACTGTTAACCCTCCGAGATTCGGTGAAAGCTCGACGTCAAAAACCGCCCCTCATCGCGTCGCGTCGTGCTCTACTTTCGAGTCATCCCCTTGCTTGCATTAACATCAGCGTCTGTCTGTACCACAGTTCCATTTTTCACTTGACTGCTTCTATTCTATTGACGCCCGTGACGCGAATGGTGTATAGTATATACGCATAATGCACTTGTACCTTATGTACACACAGGTGCACGTAGACTATAATAAATTAGTTTTCACAGTTAGGATTTCACTGTTTAAGAAAAAAAAAAAAAATTTCTCATTTTCATGTACATCGATTCGAAGAACGGCGTTAGTCGTTGCTCCATTTTACGACACTTTATTCTTCATTTTTCTCATTATTATCCTTATATTTTCAATACAGTTTCTGTCTTACGTTCATGGATGAATTTGCCATTCCTTACGCGTTTCCACTGTAAACGTATATTAGTTATATATATTCTTTGAAAGCTGCATCGAGCCAAGCCTCTACTCTTCTTCATTTTTATCCCTCGTAATCACAAATCCGGCTGAATATCGGACATGCTCGAGCTTCTTGAGACTTCGAATAAATGTGCAACCAAAGCGCTGTGTACGTGAGCCCATGCTCTCATGGTACATATTTGCTGCTGATATTGCGAGTACGCGACAGGAATCTTTTCTTTCCATTCTCTCGCGTCTCGTAAATACAGCCATGCCAGAAAATATTTCACAAAATTGCACATACGTATACCGTTTATTCATGCACTTCGATAGAAAAACTCAAGAAAATAATATCCAACGGCCAAATGATACTGGTGTACCATTTTTCAAGTATAAAAAACTCTTTTTTCATCGAATTTACTTCCTATTTCGTGTTACATTAGATTGGTTGAATATCTGAACTTGATAGAATGTTTTTTAAATAAATAAAACGATGTTTGGAACTGAAGTTCCTTAAAATACATCAATATTTCATAAATTTCTACTCAATTTATCCCATCAATTGAAATCTTTAACGTTTGTAGTATTTTGATTATAAATTCAGAGGTTTATGAGTATAAAGATTTTTTTGACACAAAACAAGGTATAAAGTTGAAACTAAAGCAACAAATATTGGTATTTTCAGAGAAATAGCATAACAGTATTCATAACAATGCACAGTGTATCTTGATGATTGTGGACTTTACTCATTTTAGTGGAAGAGACGACGTGTTCCTTAAGTGTATTTACGTCTATCGATACCAATATATTCGAGACTTATAGCATAATGATCATTTCAGAATGGCCTATCTGGACCGTTAGTTCGTACACACGATGTCTTCTCTCTTTATCTTTACCTTCATCCCTCCTTCGGTGTTTCTGTCTATTTTAGCCTTTCCCCTCACCAAACAAGTGTATAAGCTAGCACGAGACCCTCATGAAACCTCATGCCACCTGCATTCGTGTTTCAACGACAGCGAATACGGCATGGATGGTGTATGGAGTTCGGCTAAGTTGAAATTTACTGTATGCTTACGAGAATGGTGGCACACCTGGTCGCAAAATGGTGCTGCTTATATCGAGTCGACGGAGTAAAAGAGAGATTTTGTGCGAACAAACCAGCGGAGTGGGTAATGGACAGAAAAGGTAGTTGAGGACGTGTGCGATTTTCAACTTATACATGGGTCAGTGCAGAGAACATTTCCCATATGTTACTAAATAGATATAACAAATGCATGACAACAAAAGTATGACTGCCATTCCAAAACCTTTAGTCTTCATTGAAAAAAGTTTTTTTTTTTTTTAAGAGAACTTGAAATAATTAAATAAACAACCATTTAAATTGCTTCTAAGATTGTGTTTTTCAACATCGGTTCTTTGAAAAATTTTACTTGTCTTATAAATGGCAATAAATTGGTGGGTTTTTAATAGCTATTTAGATATTGAAATGGAACGGCAGGATTTTTCTGAATATTATATATATTTTATAGTAAATGTTCCCGCGACTTCATCCACAGTTAGAAATATCGTTCTTCGTGCAAGCGACATATTAATATAACGACTATGTTTTAATTTACGAAAATTTAGTGATTACCAAATCGTATGAAACTTTTATTTTTGATGGGTTGTTAAAAAATAAAAAAATTACCATCCGATCATCCTTTTTCAGAATTTCCTATGAAGTACTATGAAAAATAAGTTTATGAGTGGTTTCCGTGTGAAAAGAGGCGATATCCAATTTCGTAGTAGAGATTCACAGTGAAATGAAAACTGTATCGAAATTTACAATGAAACAAAAAAATTATGAAAACATTTCGATTCACGTGGACGGTAAGGTGGATATTCAAATAATAGATGGGAGTTCAACGATCCATGGGAGATTTCGGGTATGTGGCATGACCCACATTTATTAATTTATATGCGTTGTTGTACGTGAAAATTGAGACTCGAAATTTCATGCTGCAGCGACGAGGCGCCGGTGTCATTTGGAAGCATCCCTTCAAGAGATGTATATATATAATATATCAAGCTCTGATCTTGGTAAAGGCAAGCCCTGAACAATTTACGGTAATAATCCGATAACTGATAATATTGGCAATTTGGCCGGAGCTAAACTGATCGCTCGGTCGGTCTCACCTCACCGATTTTGCTCGTTCCATATACTCCCTGTCTGTACATATATATTCATCTATATAGATTTATATAGCCGTACATTCGCGTCTATATGCTTGGTTACATAACCCTATATTTGTGCGTAAGCGTATTTTCTGGATTATTGTTATTGTTCACTAGTAAAGGGTCCATCGAGTTGCGGTTGGTGGTTTAAAAGATTTCGTGGTTTTGCCAGCTAATGTACATGACCGATAAAGTCGTAAAGTCTAACAATACACAGGGAGATTGTCAGGTAATTCTGCAACCATGTATATTTGTACAGCCTATTTTAAATATTTCTAAAATGCTTACTTCTATGAAATCCACTTAAAAATATGTTATCAAATTTTCTAAAGCTTCGGAATTTGATAGAATTGAATACTATCGAACCAGGTGTGTATTCTCGAATCTGGTAATTTGTTATTTCAGCTATAAAAAAGCCGAAGATCGATTTTTTTTGTATCACCAAATCTTCTAGAAATACTTGTTCGGATGAAATTCGCCTGAAAATATGTTGTCAAATCTTCTGCATAAAGCTCCGGCATTCGATCGAATTGAATTTCAAAGAGAAATCATTTCGATATTCGAGAAGTATCTTCGAAGTATATATCGATACACAGATATAAAGATCTTCATAGTTTATATATATATATATAGGACTGTGCAGAAGAAAGAATAAAATTCGCGACAATTCTCTTACGGCGTAACGACTACGCAGGGTAGAAGAATAGAAGGGAAAGCGCAAGCGCGTTTTCCATCTCTCTCGGCAAGTTCCGTCGTGGCTAGTTCCACTTCCAACCGACATGTACACAACTAGCTCGGTTCTATGTCTGTGTACATAGCTATATGGGAGGGTAAATGTACGTTTGTGACGGTGAGGTGAAGAGGGGAGAAGGGAGGTTGGAGAAACTACCCCCTCGTGACTGACAAAGACAGAGAACTAGTTGAACGAAGACGCGATTCAAGCTTCGTGAGTCTGATGTTGGGCTACCAGTCGGTACCGAGGTTCAGTCGGCCGGCGAACTCGCGTGCCGTGCCTTCGCGCATCTCGCGTACTTTTCGCGAATTCGTACTATAAACCGGCATCACGTTATCACGGGTTAGCGCGCGCGTTTTTTTTTCTCGTCGTTATAATCATTCTTTCGTGTTGAATTCAATGCTTGAAAAAGTGTTAAGAAACAAATACCCGCTTTGATTTAAACGTTTACAAAAGTATTATTATCAACACGGTACGTAAATATAAAATCGTATGCGTGCATACACCCAAACGTATGAAAAATATTTATACCGGTGTGATATTAAACTGAGCAGAATTATGTGTTTTACTTCGTAAATGAAAGAAAAAAATAAATAAATCGCCCGGATAAGTGGATTCGACTGGAAACGTCAGCTTGGCAAAATATCGAAACTCATTGACATTGACAGAGTACTTGTGAAATGTGTTACAGAAAAATCGTTCGATTGTTTTTTCGGGACGAGTCTTTGAAATTTTGGCCAATAACGAGTAATGAGTGTATCCAATGAGTTTTTTGTTTGACAAACGAGCTGGTATTCTCAGAAAGTTGGAAATGTGTTTGTAGACCTGAAGAAACTGCACATTCTCTGGAACGGACGTAATTGTATTGTTGGCAAGATAAAAAATTCAGGCACTCGGTCCTCAGAAAGATTGCAAGGAAAATTCATAGTTTGAAGTCTTCTAATACAACGTACAGTGTAAAGGAGCCAAAGAATTTTGAGACGAAAAGAACGAGATGGAGAAAGTAGAGAATACCAAAATATCGTGGCTTCGAGTTGATTGGCCATAGGGAGAAAATTGGTCCCAGTGTATGTGTTTCTGTGAAGGCAATTCGCGATAAATTGTATCACCGGTGAAAATCCTCGGGTTCGCTCTCATTCCGTTTCCCTTTTTCTCAAAGTTCTGCCTCTCTAGTGAAAGCTTTTGCTACGAAGGGAATTGGAGGCGTTTGAAATTCCGTTGCACCGACGCGAAGAATGACACTATTGGTCGAAACTCGAATTGTTCGAGTCACCCTGAGCCAAGATTGCACGGAGGATTCATTAAACACATCGATCATTTATGTGTCTGTGTTCTCACGATCTTTTGATACTTGAAAACAATATTTGTGGTGAATTTATTCTTTGAATTTTCTATATTTATGAGTAATAGTCATGATAAAGAAGTTCAAGCTAAAAAAATACATAAATACAAGAAAAATTGAATTTCTATTCAGTTCTAATATAATATCGATATGTACGCATGCATGTAAAAGCAAGGTAGACGCCCTTGGCCTCGAGAGTTTAGTTTGACCCGAAACGTCGACTTTATCACGCTGTGGATCACCCAATACAACATATCGATCGTAAGACTTTTGTATCCGTTGGAAATAAAACCGCTGTACAAAAGCAGAGTGCACGAATTTATTAATATACTCTACAAACTAAAGTGCAACAAATTAGAACATATCTTCTGACATATTCTGCATTATTTGTGGACACGTTAACATATCACCTTTTGTGTTTTAAAAAATTCTGTGATTCCTCATTGTCATATCTAAAAATTGTGAAAATAAACTCGCCCTATGTAAAGCAAGAAAATGAATAAAACGAAACAAGTGTCAGATGCTCTTGCAATAACTTAGATTTATAATTTTCGTGACTAATAAAATTGCACAATTTAAAGTTCGCCGAAACGACAGTGTATAATGGATTTTGAATCGAGACGAGCTTAGTTATGGATAAGTGTCACATCGTAAAAATGTAAGTACCGTTGTTCTTATAAATTGAATTATTTGATTAATATCATGCGTTTTATTCGTTTGAATTTCGTTTTTGCTATCTTGACGCAAGTCTTGTGAAATTTCTTAAGCGACGAAAAAAGTCAATGTGTCAAAGAAATTTACGATAAAGTTCTAAGCATCCTCTGTGAAGAAATAATCCACAGGCATATATGCGTAGATAAACTTGATGGATAACAGTATGAAACTGAAATATATGCGGTAATTAAAAAAAAAAAAACAAAAAAAAACAAAAAAAAACAAAAAAAAAACAAAAAGATAAAGATAGAGGACACGTCGACGGAGCAGGATGACAGGTAAATATTTATCGCGACGTCGTTATACAGAATGGCGAAGTTAAGCCATCCCTGAGTACCCTTCCACTATGTCCACAACAGGCTCTCGCACACTACGCGCAGCTGTATTGTAGCCAAGGGTCTGTGGACTCCGTAAACCGGGTATGCTGTTATACTTTTCATTTTCCGAAAAGGGTTATATCAAGACAGACTCGTGACTGAGTGATTAAAACACAAAATTGAACGGATAAGAGTAGGTTCGCGAGCAATAAATATGTTAAATTGTTTTTGCATATAACAAAACATTTGTTTTAATGTCTTTTCAAAATATCTGTTTTAAGAGAATAAATGAACGAAAGATATTCATTATGGGTTGGTACGTTTGTGAATTTTATTCAAAATATATTTTTATATTCGTACAATTAACAATTAGGAGTTCTAGATTGTCCAGGTGTTGAAAAAGTAATGAATTCTTCATTATTTTCTCATTGAGATTTCAGTTCGAAATTTTACACATTTCGTGTATGAAAAAAAAGATTTTCTTTTTTAGTTTCATGATTCGTTAGGTCTTATTTCTATATGTAAAGTTTGTGTTATTATTTTTCGCATGTTACTCTGAATCTCGAGACAGCTACTTTTTTCTCATCTTCTTCGGGTAAACGCACCGGTAGCTTTCGATATAACAAGTCGACCTGACTGTAGAAAAATAGAAGGTTCGAGTGTACTTTTGTTTCGGTCGCATGATCTTTGCCCACTCTTCCATTTCATCGACGTTGCTACCCCTCAAAAGTGAAATACAAAAGCATCATGTATATCGTACGAACGTCTTAAACGAAATCCAACGCTTGTCTTTTTTTTCGCTGTTTTCGATTCTTCGTAGTCATTTTTATAGAATGAAATATGAGAATTCTTTTATTTTGTTTTGTTCGAACAAAATATTTAGTTCAATACGCAAAACAAAATATTTTCGAGATCAGATAAAATTATTTGTAACTGCTGGGACAAGTTATTGGTTAAATCAACGAAACTGCGGCGCAGCGAAACGAATAAATGTTTAATGCAACGAAATATGGTTCGAATAAATTAATTTATTTATTTATCCGAACGTTACAGTTTAGTCGATTCGATGATTGAGATTTAAACTGATATTCCTATAAAGCATCTAAAACGTTATTACAAATAAAACATTTATTTGCGTAACCAAATAAATGGACACAGTTGTTGGAACAATATCATTTTACTACTATGATTTAGTTGATTAATCTACAAAAAATGTTCATAATTTAGTTCGATGAACCCCTACATGATTTGGGATTGAACTAAAAAAAAAAAAAAACGAAGTTTAATTCATCATTTTATAATTAAAAAAAACGGATTCAGTCTGATATAGGTTTTTTGTTCCTCCAAACTTTTTTAGTTGTAGAATTGCATAATTCTCCATTACCGAAGGCAATGGCACTTGGCGAATTTGAAAGGTTTTCTCGAGTATGAAATACATTTAGGTGTACGAGTGTTGCATGCAAGACATAGCCGAGTATCTGGAATAACTTTCAATAAGATCGAATTTACGAGCATAGAATATCGATGGCACGATAAGAAATGAGATTTCCGCGAATACTTCGTAATAATTTATACTCGCAGAATCGTTCTTAAGCGTTTTTTATGATACGAAGAAGATTGTGACCCACTCTGGTCAATAAGTCAATAAAGAATATTGGAGACCGTTGGTAGCAGACGAGGCAGAAAGGTAGGGAGTAGGATGGGAGTGGGGGGTAGGTAGGGGGTGGGTGGTATGGCGTCTTGAGGAAGAAGAATAATAAGAGATAGTAGAAAATGACGTATTTTTATTGGCAATTTTCAGAAAGAAACGAGTAAGGGAGTAAGGCTCAGAGTTGAGATATCAGTGTCGAGATATTTTCGCTTCGATAGTTCGAGACGCGAGAAAATCGAATTTTCAGGGATTGGTGAGATGAAAAAGACAGAGCGCGGAAGCAGGGGCATGAAAAAGGGAGAGGGAAGAGTTATCCTCGGGGTGTTGAGTCGAGTCGACGAGCCGACTGGATGCTCCTGATCCCGAGTCAATTTCCCGAGAAACTAACCCCCTCAGACCCCTTTTTCATCCACCACCCCTTGTTCACCGCTTAGAGGCGAAAGTTTGGCTCGATATATCGACAGAATCGATTGGAAAACTCCCTGCTTTCCCCTATCACCTTTTCAACCCGTACACCCCCAACTGCCTTCGCCCCATTGCAACGATGACTACGGAGAGATAAAGGTCTGATTGGAGTAGAAACTTTGAGGCACCCAGGCACGCCGTGTTCCAGCTCGTAATGAAGCCTCGTATACAGATTTGTTATATGTCTATGTGTGCTGTGTATAAGCATAGATGTTGGCATGAATGTCTGTGTCCGTGTACGTGTAACGAGAACTAAAATTGAGTCATTATCATCTTAATCATGCGAGGCTCCGAACTTCCTCGGTAGTTTCACAATTAACCCGCAATTCTTATATGTATATATATTAATCTAACAATAAATTTCTCACCCCATATGCGTACTAGGGTGAAAATGTCGTTTAATTTTAATGTCTTTATATACAATTATAAGCAAATATTGGATTTAAGTAAATATACACTAATTTGAAAATCTCTAATAAGAATTCAAATTCAGCCTCAATAAAATTTATTATAAAAACAATTGAAATTCGCTTTTCATAAAGTAGAAACGTTTGTTGTGGTAAAAAATGCTTTGAAACTAAAGTTTTATTCACTAGAATCGAGAGTTCTCTTTGTTTTTTTTTTTTTTTTTTTTGATTGAGGTTCGCACTCTGAAGTTATAGTAATAACACTGATGTAAATAATATATTTTTCATAGTTTTTTTTTCACGACAGGCTTATCGCGTGCACACGCCCGAACGGGCTTGAGATTAAAGTCTAAACCATTGTTCAGGGAGAAATATTGAAAATGGCAATAAAAAAAACGTGGAGAAACGCGAGAACTATGACGAAAGAGAACAGTGGCTTGTAAAAAAGCTCGGAAAGGACGGGTCAGCAATACGAAGCTGTCGTAATGAAAACACACTAGTAAAAGCAAGAGAGATATACTGAGACAAAAAATTCAGTCTCTTTTTTACGTAATATACGAATGTGTGTGTTTATATCGTTCAGCTGCACATTTAGTTTTCTCTTTTGACTGACATTTTCTCTCACATTGCCACTGTATATTGCAGTTTTTCATTCTCCCGTTTGACCGAATACACGTGCTTTTGCATTTTTCATTCCGACTCTGATCGTGTGAATGTGTGCAAAAAAGTTGAATATCGTCAGTCAACTCTGAAAGATTTTCTTGCTTGAATTATTCGTCGATCGGTACTTTGATTACTGACGAGCTTTCAGGGTGGAAAGAAATTTCTCTTATAGTCAACATAAAAATTGTAATGCATTCTTTGACTATGAAAGAATTTCCTTGAGGCATTTTTGCATTCTGTAGAATGTATGCAAAAATGATATCCTGTAACGGAGACAGAATGTACTAAAACTTTTAAAAAGAGTTGAAAAATGTTACATCGCAGGATTCGATCGTTAAAAAATGTGGGCATTGTAAGAAGAATTAAAATAAATAAAGAATAAAAAATAAAACCATGAAATACCGTATAAAACATGGTACAGTGAACAGCAGAGGAAGTTTAGAAACTGGCAACTCGTCGGAATTTCGTCGGCGAAAATCCGCCTGCCGTGAGCTTTATTCGCACTACTAGTAGATACTGAAACTGCGATAGGCGGAAAACGCTTCGTCCTGCTGCTGGTGGACTTTAGTTTCGCTTGTACAAATCGGTCTATCTCTATGCTCCAGCCACTACTATACCAGTTAAATATCGAAGCTCACTTTTTTAAGCCTATTCAGACTGTATCCGCATCAGCGACTGAAATTCTCCGCGCACTAGTGTTATGCATGGTTCAGTTCGATGTAGGTATTTTATTGAAGAACAACAGTAGTTACGGGAAAAACAGCACTAACAATTGACTGCTTTCACTCGACAAAGCTGCATTCGGGTTTCAAAAATCGTTCAAACAACATTGTGTAGTCATTTATGAAAACAAAAAGAATTTAAACAAAATACACGTCGTTGAGGCAGTAATGTCGTCGCACAGTCACACGTTGAAAAGTTAACTCCCCGGCTCATTATTGAAAACTTTGACATAACTTGGAGATGATTCAATAATTGCAGTTGCTAGATCTTACAGTAATGTGGAAAGATATGGAGTTTCGGAAAAAATGTCTAATATGAAGTTTAGAGTCGGAGAAATGATCGTCTTCCTCATACACGCAGAGCTTATACTTCATGTCGCTGTATCTCCTAAATTAAATGGTGAAAATTCTCGATTTTTAAAAATATGTACTTCGTCATATGCTGCTCTGTAATTGAAGAAAAAAAAAAATGTAGAAAAGCAATTTTTGAATGGTTTTCGTTGATTACCAACAGCTCGAATACGGGACGGTGAATCATTTTCATATTTTTCACCTATAGTTTCGTAATAAGACTCTGAATGTATAATCCACAGAATGACTTTTAAAAATCTGTTGATAAACGCTTTGGCAAAACATCTTAACAGGGGAACAAAATAAAAAGACCGTTGTAATTCGAAGAGTTTCATCACTTCGTAGTAAACAGTTTGAGTATATGAAAATATAAATATTCTAAATAGTGTTCTCACTTTAATGATCATTAGCTCCAACTCTATAGAGTCTTTAATAAAAAAAAAGCTCATCAGACTCAATTGAAGATAAATTCACGATAAAATTCAACGAAATTCATTCAAACTGAAACGAATATTGCAAATTTGCTGAATAATTTATCCTTTTTTAATGCCTACAGGATGGCTTTATAAAATGTTGGGCGAATATCTCATATCTGAGCCGACCTTACGTAATTTAAATCAAACGGAAGAACAGACGTAATACTTAAATTTTAATATACACGCGGAGATTATAGCCAGAGAGCTATATCTTTTCCGTGGTTTTAACGCGGTATACAGAGCAAATAGGAAATTTCTACGGTACTCTCGTCCCGACCGTGCTAATATCTTGCTTATGAATTTTGCGAAGTAGAATATCCGCCGGGAGGCGCGAGCAAGCTCGAGAGCTTTTTCATTGGCAATTAGAGTACGCCTTGGTATAGTGGTTGTGTCGGTCGTGCTGGCGTTAGAGTGAGATGGTGAACAAAATGAGCATAAGCTGGTAGACGCTAGTGTTGAGCAATGGAAAGGGAGAGAAAAAAGAAGGGAGAGAGAGAGAGAGAGAGAGAGAGAGAGAGAGAGAGAGAGAGAGAGAGAGAGAGAGAGAGAGAGAGAGAGAGAGAGAGAGAGAGAGAGAGAGAGAGAGAGAGAGAGAGAGAGAGAGAGAGAAATAAAAAGAAAAAGGGCCTTCTCTGGCCAAAATGAGACGAGGGGGTTACAGCTCTACGACCATTGCACCAACTATAATTATAAGAGTGTTAACTTCTCGGTGCATACTTATTTCCAACTTTTATTTCAACCTCGCATATCGCATGTTATACATAAGTTTAACTTGACTCTCTTTCACTTTGGGAGGTTTTTTTCATCCCTGCGGCTGCTTCTCATGGGCGATTCTCTTTTTTTTAGCACCCACTATATTTTCTGTGCAAGGCTTTGCATATCCACATATTTTTCGGTGGGCATATCGTCGTAAATACATGATTTCACATTTTTTCCACACGACGTACTTCCGCCGTTTTTTCTGGGACATATACTTTATGTGAAAACGATGAAATTTTTCACCAAGAACCTATGAGAATAACGAATTTATTGAGTCATAATCGAGGTCATAATAAAATCAACAAAAAATGTGAACTAAAAAAAAATATATTACTGAATTTGGGTTGCAATTATCGGATGAACTTTTGACGTGATTTTATTAATTCATTTATGTCTATTCTAAAAAACGGAAAAGTATCATTCGAATGACATAGACTCATACTTGTTCGCGTTAAATACTTAACGCAATAGTGAAAAAATATTGTAACGAAAATGGAACGCAAAATGATGATAATCGTGAACATTTATTTATTAGCTTTTCATTGTTAGTATAAAGTTCGTCGCTTGAAATACATAGAGAATAATTGCATTGAGTTCTCGTTGTTGAAAAGTATACGAGGACATCTGAGAGCTGTAGTTCATTAGGCCATAGTTAGGTTAATGTAGGACGTGACGTAGCTGACAGTTGTGAGTATAGAAACAAGATGGGGGAGAGTGTTGGTTGTGAGAGTTAAACTCGCGCGTTAAAGGGTCGTCGCAATGTAAAGGATTCTCTCTCTTCGTGCTCCTTGCGTCTCTTCCTCTCGCACAAGCCGCGGATCATAAAGTTGGGCACACTGGAGTCGCGAAATTTAATTAGCCACCAGAGACGGGTGAGAAGGAGGAATGGGGGTGGATTGGGGGGGTGTATGTATACGATTTTCACGCTGGTTATGGGGAAGAGAACACACGCCAGTGATGGTGAATACTCCGACGATATAGCAGAGCAGTACGAAGAGTACGAGAAGCGGGGGTTTGCAGAGGGATGGAAGGAGCAATTTCATTTTGCGTGAGAGGGATTCGTACTGGGAGGGGTTGTAGTTGCTGTATAGGAACAAAGTAGGCTAGCTGGCATAGGCCTGCACGAGAGTACTATGGCGTTCACGTGAATTATCGACGCGAGCACCACTGGCTGGTCGAGTACTTTTTTTTTGGTCCCTCATGCCACCGCATTTACTTTTTTTTTTCTTTTCGTTTTTCGACCGACCGACAAATCGTCAAAAAAAGAAATAAAAAACGAGGGAAAAAACGACACACGCAGTGGACAGGTCACACACATCCGCTCACGGCATTATGTGCGTATATTTATGTGTATACATGTATTTTGATGTCCATCGGATTCCAATTGAAAAAAAGGCGCAACTGGAGTGATTCGGTGGAAAAAATAATCTCGATTACGACCTTTTGTGTGCGAGAACTTGATCTGTATTCACGCCCACGAGAGAGTAGAGTGAGGCGAAACGGCTG
Organism: Campoletis raptor; assembly: GCA_948107755.1. Lineage (NCBI taxonomy): Eukaryota > Metazoa > Arthropoda > Insecta > Hymenoptera > Ichneumonidae > Campoletis > Campoletis raptor. The sequence goes on along the minus strand of OX403622.1, from coordinate 26,499,315 downwards.
GCACGTATTGCGAAGCAGGGTGGGGGAGAAAAAAAAACGGTCCAGGAAGCGACGAGGAACCGTTATTTCGGACCCATTTTTCTCGAGTCCCACTGAAAAATGCTGGAAAAAAAACGAGAACCTTTTTACGTTTACCCTCTCTTTTTATTCTTTTGCTCCTCTTCCCCGTCATTTTTTTTCTGTTGGTGGACCCTACGGCTGTACTCGCACGCACATATACGTTTTATATACATATGCATATTCTTTACTTGTATGTAGAAGCATCATCTACCCATCTAGAGAGAAAAACCTTTTCCCTCTATTCACATACCACGAGAAAACCCCCGAGAAATCCGTTCGCGGCTGATCGAGCACTAGGATCAACTACTGCACGCTTTCGAGCGCGATATTTCTCGCTTTTCGGGAAAACGATCATGTTTGTTAAAAGTACGGAGAGAGACGCGTGAATCATTTGTTAATTTTAGTTTAGCTCAATATCGATATTGATGCACGGAATTTTTTAGTCCATTTACTTTCTTTTTTATTTCCACCATAGGTTTAAAGACCGTGCGGGTGCGAAGATGTTAAAAAATATTTGTTAAAAAACGATCGGACGTAAAACTTGGGCAAATGGATAACTTTTAAGTTCTTTTGACGTTTTTCTATAGAAGTTACATTCTCTACATCGTTGGACTTGCCCTACTTCCATTATTATTGCAATATTATGATCCCTTTAAGCTGCATGACAAGAAATTATAAGATTTCAAACGTTTTAATAAATCGCAATTTCTTTTTGCACAAAACATGTCTCTCTCACTTTGATACACAAAAAACACAAACCAGCTCACACTTTGTGTTAAGTAAATCCCAGACTGTGAAGACTGTGATATCGAAATTACAGAGTACGCAGCGTGGGATGCGTTATTTGTCGATGGGAATCCGGGCTCATCAGGAAACCCATTGAACTTCGTTATAGCGAAAATAATAACAATAATGATAAAAATAATTAAAAACGGGAATAAATATGCCGTACAAATTATATTTTCGGACGAGCTGTCAAGAGCATTTCAAAAATACATTGCGGTATGAAAAATAATTACCAAACGTTAATCATACTCAACACAACTTTTTTTCCTCAATAAAATATTGCATGACAAGCAAATTTCAAGAAAAATATTGTTTGCATACTTTGGATCAATTAGAAATATTAACAAATCAATATCCGACATTTTTATGCTCAAATTTTGTCATACCTTCATAATAATGATTTAAATGACTCGTAAGAGTACCTTTTATAAATATTTACCCAAATGTTTTTTTTAACGATTTTTCATGCGAGCCCCACTTCTAGATATATACTCAGCTTTATTTGTGCGGATACCGTACTACATGGTCTGACTACTGGATTTTGTTCTATCGTTAGCAACTTGGACTCCCCTTATTCCCATCACGCTCTTATCTATTAAAAGATTTTCACATATACAGAATCTCGTGTTTTATATAAAATATCATTGTTGTTCGGGAACACTGCTGTGGGGCAATTAATAAGTGAATAATCTGCGTATTTATTGGATCATCTGTAATCGACGAGGCTCAGAAAAAATGTTGAAAAATTCGAGATAAAGGAGTTTTCAAGACTTAAACGCCAGATGTCTAATTGCAGGGGATTGTTTCTTCTACCTATAAAGGTTTTTTTTAACAAATTATTATCGTGCCGACATTGTACATGCTGTTATTATGTATAACTACATAAATATCCATATATTGGTTGAAATATGCAGCGACAATGAACTTTCAAGTAGTTGTATCTTGCTCTAACGATCTTGCTTCGTCGATTACTTTAGCGGTGAAACAAAAGAAGAATAAATAGAGAGAAGGGAGTTTATAATCAGTGGAATAACAACTCCCTCGTGGCATGTCTATATATTATTGTACGGTTTCGGTCGTAACGTCTGTCGGAGAGAAAAAAAACATCCTTGCACTCTCAATTAAAGCGAGACCAGCCGTGGAAACTCAGTTTGGAGGAGAATTGCCCTCACCATATTCTGGTCGGTTTCATTGAGAGGCGACGGGCCTGCTCTCAAGATTCACTCGTTTGCTCTCTCGTTCTCTTTCATAGTCTCAATTAAAATGAGGCGCAGAGAGGCTTTTACGCTTTTTTCTCCCAGGTGCTTTTTGCATCCCCTCTTGCGTACCGACTACCGTAGAAAGGAGATAGTTGGGAGCCTCTGGGGTTGGGGTTTGTCTCTTTTCGTTCGCGGAAAGAACCAGCTTCGCGACAACGACGAGCCTTCTTTGCCAGAAAGCGAGGCTGGATCGAAAAAAAAAACAAAAAACAAATAAAAATGCTCATGCATTCGGTCTAAACCTCCGAGTTCTTTCGTAGGGCGTTTCACAAGAACATCCGTAAACTCTCTTATGTAAAAAAGGAAACAGAAAGAACGGTTATAAAAAAATAGGCACAAGCTTGTCCGAGCACCGTTTAAAAGCACGACAAAGTTGCATTCAAAATGCTAATTAGCTTATCCAATTACCATCTGGCTTTGGGGTACTGCTGCTGTTCTTTTTTTTTTTGCAAACCGCTTCCATGCTATGACGAATTGTATCCAGCATGTAAACGTCGAAAAAGGTGCTGCATAGATGCACCAGATAAGTATATACTTACAGTGTAAATTCATCCATACATATATAAACCTATGAAGAAGTAAAACGAAAATGAAGAAAATAAGCAGAATGTCAATATTTTATAGTAAACAAGTTTTATCAAAGATCGTTAAGTTGCAAAAACGAGACATGCTTACGTGTAGTTCAATAATTGCATGAGTCAACAGAATTTTCAAAATGAATCTCACAAACATTGGCAGAAGATAAATGAAAAAATTTCGTGTAATAAAAATGTGCTACAGAACGTTGAGCAGGACGCGCCGTGGAGCGAGGTCAATAGCTGCTTGATGACTTATTCATAATTGCTAAGTTTATTGAGAATTTAAATTTTCCGTCTCGTTTCTACAAGAATCTTTTATTCTCTGTATTGATAAATTGCAAATATATACTTTGTGATTCAATTAGTCGGCATTAATTGAGTTCTCACTGGATTTGTATTATGTTTTACATTCATTTCTGATTCTCAATAACTCGTTCAAGATCGGGAGAATGCATTCATGAAAATATCCATGTATATGGAGTTTAAAATCTCTCATAAAAAACACACTATCTTATTTGAAGCACGTATTGCAACAGAGTTTCTTTAATACGTTCATATTTGACGCGTGGAATAGATTTTCGATTAAGGAATATTTGGTGCTTTCTTCCATTTTGGAAAATACTATGCGAGGTGTACGTGAGTCAGAAATAGGAATGAACGGAGGGCGGGAACCCGCTGTGGAATTCTCATAGCTTTGTCGGATTTTTGCCAGAAGCCTCTAAAGGCTTTGGACCGCTTATATAGACACACATGTATGAATATATATGTACTTTTATACTTATACACTCACAGGTCATATTTTTCTTTCGCATTTTGCGCATAATGCTCATGCAAAACTTATGAGACCAACCCCAGAGCGCAGCTAAAGTGGCGTCTCTAACGTATGGTATATATACGACGCTCCGGAAACGCCTGTGTGCCTCCTCCCCCACAGCTTCATCCCCCCATACCGCTCGATCATCTTTTGGCTTGAACGGCTTCGAAAGACCGCGAGAACCCGGCCTGCATAATACACGAAATTCGCAAAGGTATACACCAGGTGTATAAGAACGATTCTACGCTCTCGTCTCATACTTTACATGGATACACTATATCTATAAACATTCTAAAGAGTATAAGCCATGTAAGTCAAAGAATATAGGAACACACACATTTACTATATATACCTTTATCTCCTGAAGGAGACTTTTTTGTCGACGCACGTTTTGTGACTCGTCGCGCGAAGAATATTTTTTCCCATGACGTTACATTGCTCGGACGACTTTAGTGAGCTTGCATCACCAAACTTTTTATCCAGTCTAAAAATATAATTTGAATTATTCACCTAAAATTATCATATTTAATGCCCATATCGACGTTTTCATATGGCTTGTATTTTCAATCCTTTACCACGTGTCATGGTTATTCAGTGGCGAGAATAACCTCGACGCTGCAAAGTTCAATCAAGTAATTATTGGTATGGTTTTTAAATAAACGAAAAGATTGGTTTCTATTTTTATTCTTTATCATTTTTTTTGCATGTCATCAATTAATGTACTATTTAGAATCGAGGGAACAAGGGATCGACAAAATCTCAGAATGGTGTTCAATTCTAGGTATTCATTGTGTAACCACTATTGCCCAGAATCATTACCCAACAGTGAGTTAATCTCCCTTTCTCTCAAGCTTACCCTCCGATTTTGCACAAATTGCCTTAATGCACGCGCGCACTTCCAGCAAATTGCCTCCTCAGAGCGTACGATAACGTTTCATAGTCCCGAATGATTATTCGGTCGAGTGCATCTGCCTCACGTCTGGAAATCATTCAACAAAACGCCTGAGATCTGAGCTAAACGTTCGTTCCAAATTACGACAAATGTATTTGATGAGCCATTATGATATTTATGCTACTATTTTATTATGACGTATATATGAGTATATTCTTATTGTATTGTGGATGTGAAAACTGTTGCACAAGGAAATTCAATTTGATTTCAATGGGCTCTTGCAAAAAGATATACCAATGAGCGTTAATAGACACTATTATTAATTGATCGGTGCTAGTCAGAGATTCATGAGTTCCACAATAAGTGTTTTCATTGGTGATAATTATTAATAATTTCTATTACTTATAATCACTCATGAAAACTAATTGATCAGGGTATGAATAACACCCAAGTGGGTCCTTTTCAGTGATGATTTAGTGATCACTTTTGTTACTTATGATCACTAACAAAAAATGCTCCTCACCAATTGATGAAAAAATGAAAAAATTCTAATGAATGAGATGTTCACTTTAATTATAATTAGACTTTTTTTTCAGTGTAAACCACTGTAAAAGGTCTGGAAGTATTTGTATATTGTCAAACAACAGCGCACCCCCCATTGAAGGTGTTATCTACTCAATTCTGATGGAACATGGGAAACGAGTGATTTTTCATTGAATAGAAAGCAGGACATAAACTAGATGTGTCTGAATCGATTAGGAGGCCACGTGTAGTGTTCGGTATAAAGAATGATTTTTCTCGATCCTAAAGATATGTTAACTGCCGATCCTTGAGTAAGAAGAAGCTCGTTTATGGCGACTTGCCAGCTGATGTGAGAGACTCGCGTTTAAACAAGCTCTGAAGGGGTGAAAGCGGGAAAAAAAAAGCTCTCTTTGCAGCTGTCGGAGGTGGATATGGTATTGCTTCCGCTTTCTTCTCCTATGTCTATTGGTCTCTCTGTCCCTCGTCTCTTCCTCTCATTTGGTTTTCTCATCTCTTTCTACCATGAACCTTATAGACAGAATTCTTTGCTTTCCTTTCACGCAGAAGTAAATGGCGAAGCGTTCAAAGAGCAAAAATTCAAATTCGGTTCTCGTTCTTTTTCACCTTTTCTGTGTACACGACTCGTTCTCTCACGTTCTCTGTCTAACTCTCAATCTCTTCATTTTCTCTATCCTCCTATTGAAGGTATACAGAGTTATGTCGATGGGTATATATTTTACTATGTTGTATAGTAAGCAATGCATACTGGAACGACATTGCCTGCCAACATCTCGTAGATGTTCCTCTCGTGCTCGTTTTTCTTTTCGTTTCGCTGTTAGTACGAGGGTTGAAAATGGACTGTTCAAGGCAAAGTATCTATCGTATATACTTGTATCCATTACCGTTCACCTGCTTTTCCGAAGCTGGGACTTTCGCCGGACTTGAGAACGTATTTGCACGTCTCCATCCAACGACGACTGCCAACTGTATCCTTCACGGGTTTTCAGCGTTTATTTTGGATGCAGCAAGAAGACGTGTGATATTTTTTTTTCTTTTTTGTTCGTAAGGTTGGACTGCACTGGGACGTCAGTGGCATCACACGTAACATGTACCGAGTTTTGTATACATTTGCTCAGCTTGTGCTCACTGTAAAAAATGCTACCACATCGTGGTGTACAATGCTTGTCAATATGGATCTTGAAAATTTTGTGCTTCTGACTAGATTCACGAAAATAGTGTTTCTACAATCAATTCACCAGCTGCGTATTTATATAACTGAAGTCAAATGCGTTTTTTTTCTTTTTTTAGTCGTAATGGTTAGTTTCGGAGAGAATATAATATCAAAAATTGCTATGGTATCATTGCTCCGTGGTACCATATCGCCCTTCTGTGGTTTTTTACCAAAAACATCGTAATTTTTCATTCATATTCTATTGAAATTGACGAAAACATTGAAGTTTTTAGTTTTATTCTGGATGATAAATTGATATGTTTTTGCTAAAAACCCTCAGAGCAATGATGCCATAGCAATTTTTGATATTATATTCTCCCCGTGTAGATAAAAACTTCGTGATGTTATCATTTGGTTGAAACAATCGTTTATTAGTAGACGACTGATGATCGTGACCAAGCTGCAATATTGTGAATCCCAAATAGTCTACGTGGATGATTTAGAGATGAGTTGGAACAACGACGCGATCAGATATTTTGCTGATCCCTGTTTTTATTGGAAAGTAAATGAAACTGCCTTTGTATATCAGGAAACAAGCAATCATACGCAAATGAATAATCCGATCATAAATGTGAGGAACTACGAGTAAATAGTGGCTCAATAATTATAATTAAAGTAGCCACGAGTTTCAATAAATGGCATAACCAATATTATTTACCCGCCACTGATAGGGGCTGATATTGTCGGTGATACAAAATGTGTACACACTACTGTGGTTGATTGAAGCAATCCGGTTAATTATAACTGCAACGTTCTGATCGTCTAATGATAAGGGAGTGTTGATATTTGATTAATATTATAGGATATTGAAAACTAACTTCAATGTTCGAAAATAAATAATAGAAGAATAATTGGGGACTATATTTGATGAGAAATTTGTAATTACATTGGGAAAAACTATTTGTGATGCTCTTTGATTATAAAATCATTAATTTTTGATGGTTCAGTTACTTTTATTGCAAGTGTTATAGTGATTCACATTCGTATCACCTATTTCATTGTATGATAGTTTTCTTTTTGTTGCGTTGAGTTTTACGGAGCGTTTCTTGAAAAATTCGACACCGAAAATAGACAGATAGAAGCAGAAGATGAGTGCATTTACGTGTGTACGAGGAAAAACGAGATGGAGAATAAGAGAGGGATCTTGTAGCAACATAATAGAAGTTTTTGATGGTGTACGAGCGAGTAAAAAGTCTTCTCAAAGTACTAGTGGACTTTCTGGTAGGTCGTACAATTTTACAACCTAAGAGGACGAACCGATGTTCGCTTCTCCCGTTGATGGCGCCATCGGAGTCGCTGAGGTCGTCGTCTTTGTCGTCGTTATAGCTTTGTGTGTCTAGGCACTGTTGGAAATGACAGGGATGGCCACTTCGGGGCCCTTCCGTGCAACTAAACGAGCGGTGTAAACCGAAGAGGAACGAAAAGTCCACCTGGACTCTCGAATCTCAAACCACAACGGTCGTGAATGCCCCTGCCTTTGTGATTCCCCTGACTCTACTTTATCCAACGAAAGCTTCAGGGTAGAAAGCAAATGAAAGGAATGTACAAAAATGTAACCGAAACCACTTTGTGCACAACAACGGTCATTTATAGCAATTATTTTCAACTTTACGTACGGAGATGGTTGAACTTTGAGTTTCTTCGATTTGTTGGAGCAATAAGTTTGTCTTTGTATATGACAGCGATAACCAAGAGTTTAAATATTGCTTGATAAAGTTGTTTATTGTTCAGTTGTGGAAGCACGAGCGTCATCCATTTAAGGGATGGTGTTCAAGTGTCATTGACCTCTGTTAAAAGAGGGGCAAAGCTGAAAAATAGGCGACGATGATAAGAGAGTGTTTTCGAACCTAACTTCTCGTATTACTAGGAGATTCCCTGTCTCTATAGTTATAAATTTGGGTAATAGAAAGCAAACGCGACGACGGGACGTTTATAAGGGGCTTTCGCGCGTCTTTTCCAATTCTATTAGGTTGGCACGCAAGCTCACACGGCACACCCTCCTCGAGAGCGATCTCGTGCTCGACGGGGGCCTACACCACCAGCTTCGACAGAGCTACACACCCTCCTTAACAATCGGTTTTGCGCTCAAGCTTTGCTACCCTTCTCTATGACCCTTTATTTCGAGCCCAGAGTTCATGAGACCTTTCTTGCAAATTGTGTACTTTCGTCTGGGCCGGAAGGTGATTATTAAGACTTTGACGTCAGTTCTCGTATCGCGGAACTATTAAGATAATGCTATGAGGCGCACAATATCATCACAAACCAAGGTGACATCTGATTACGAATTTCTGACAAACAACACAAAGTTTATTTAACAAGATAACTATTTTGCAAGCACATATATTGATTTTTTTTCATAAAAATTATCTTAACCCAAAGATTTTCCATTGGTAATTGCGTACCATAAGTTCCTCTTGTCCTCTTCAATCTTTTTCAATCGTACCATCACTTAAATCCGACTTTTTTCTCCACTTTACTATTCCTGATGCTGTTCTCGTTAGACCTTCCAACGTGTTGTCCAATGGATGGCCGGAGGAAACTGTGGAAAACCCAGCCAATACAGGCGGGACTCCTACATTGAGTTTCGGTTGGTTAGCAACACCAGGAACTCAAAAAAATGGCCTTTCGCTTCATGATTGATACGCCAGCCGGTGTGCATGGCTAAACAGTCACCGAATCAAGTATTGACCTCGCCCGAGGCTGCTTAACTTTAGTGAATATCGAAGCCGCCTGCCAACCACGTACTCATGCTGTCGGTAGTTATTATATAGTTTTTAATCATTTTTGATTACTTAGTATGTCTTATATTGCATGTGACCAATGGACGTTTCACAAACATTCCATTTTTGATTCATAAATATGCAATATTTATTATGAAATATCTGTTTGTATATTTACATTCATTTCTTTCTAAATAATATACGAATTCATGTTTATATAAAAAAAAAGAACAAACATTAAGAATACGGCCTTGTGTAGGTCAAGAAGTAGACTGCGTGATTTGTGAAAAACCAGGCCAACAGACATTTTTCTAATCTCGTATCTTTCTCCAGCGCTCGCGATAAGAATCAATGTGTATGTGCGTCTACGTCTATGTAGGACTGCATGTATGGCTGGGTTTAGATGTATATGTACATACGGGTTTATATGGGATCTGTGGAAAAGAAAAGCGTGGGACAAGTTGGGAAAAAAGTTTTGTGGAAAAGTTGCTTTTCCCTGTATAGCTCCGGAGCGCTGGGCGAACGTTTTCTTGAGGATATTCCCTCGGGGTCAGGCGAGCGTGGAAGCAACGGATGCCAAAAAGGGTGTTCCAAGGGACTTTCCTTGGGAAAAGAGAAAAGGCTCGAAGGATTCTAGACGATGGTACAGCATGGTAGAGAACGCGTTTACCCAGAGAGAAAAATATATTATTCACACTGTCTTTCTGGTATATAATACATACATATATAGAGCTCGGTAGATGTGTGTTTAGTTCTCACAAGATTTAACGTTGGAAAAAGAAAGTTTTAATATTCTTTTCCGGCCGATTATTTTGATTGAATATTCAGTTCACTCTTATACGTGTAGAAGAACTATGCTTTTTTCATACCAATTTATACTATAAATGAAAAAATGTAAAATGGCTTATATAAACATAGAATGCAGATTTATATCGGCAGCAGAGAACGCGATATCAAAACATACGTTTATGTTTTCATGAGCTGACAAAAGCTGTAGGCGTTGGAAATGATTAAAATTGCTCAAATCAATGTTTCAGAAAAGGTCTAAGTGTGGGAAAATGACAAGATGAAAATCGGCAAACTAATGATATTTCAATCAATCAAAAGCATTGGTGTAACAGGCTGGACAAAATGGCGTGCAATGAATCACAATAAAAATACGTAATGAGAACTTTTGTATATTAATAAACGTCGAACATTTTTAATCTCTCATCTAATTAATTACTGTTTAAGTTTTCTCTTTACGATACCATTCTCGTTCAAATTTCATTTCTCCCATTCTTCATCGTTTTGTGTCGAATTCGAGCCACGCTAATGGTACAGAATAAAAATGATTTATTTACTTGAAATTGTGAATTTTTTTGACAAACCGTTTAAAAGATTAACAAAAAAGAAACATTTCAAGATCGAAATTATTCGAGTTAATTGTTCTGTACGTACGTTGTGTTGCGTTCAATTCGATCTAGAATGGAAAACTATGCTACGGCATTTTTTGCGTTGTAGAACCGTGCTTAACAAGAATAATCGAAGTTTTTTGTCTCCTTTTGAACGTTTTTTCTCTCACTCTTGTCACAGTCTTGTTTCTTGCATGTGGGTCACGATCGAACGCCCTCTCACGAACATGTATATGTAGATCGTCGTTCAACACGCATTCTCGATGTATAAAAACGGTTAATATACTTTTTTTTCTTCCCTATTGTCGTTCGTCATGTACATGGCAGAAAAAAGAACTCGATTAATTATAAATAATCTCGTAGGATGTCTTATCAGATTGAATGTAAACCTTATGACAAATAGTTTACGTCTGTAAGGCACACCATTGAAGCTTTTTATGCGGATACATTTTTTCTAAGTCACTCGGATTTCTAGACTATTTTAATACAGACTTTATATCACCAATCATAACGTATTCGTATACTATATATTTATAAATATAACGTGTTATCTATGACACGAAAGATCTCTGTTCACTGTTTTTGTCTTTATTAGCATATCAAAGTGTTTTTCAAGTGGTTGAGACAGTCCAGTCCTGTCAATTACATCATTTTTCAAGTTCTAAAAGGTTTTATTTACATAGGAGTCACATTTTGTTTTTGCAATATAGATTACAAATATTCGAAGAGTGATAGAGCGAGTTCCTGCCCGAGGTCTATAAAGCGCTAACAGATACAATAAAAGTTGGAGCAGAATGGGTAATAATTGAGTGTTTTTGCTTATCAATTGTATTAATATCAGGGAAAAATGGAGTTAACAATGAAAAAAAATCTGTATCAAAGAGAGTAGATTTGTGTTGTAATGTAGCGGAAAGAGTGGCAATAAATATTCGATGCAATAAAACTCCAATTATTTAATGTGATGGGATACAAGTTTTATTTTTCTATTAATTTGATATTTGGCGAAAACGAATAACGTTGATCTGTGAATGGAGATTTTTCCGAAAAATCACCAAACCAAATATTTCGACGTCAAGTAGCCGGCGAATCCTACGAAATGAAACCAAATGACACATTTTTCGTACAAGTGCTTATTTTCTCGTTATGCGTCGACTGGGTGAAGGCACGAGGACAGGTGATAGATGAGCAAAACGGGAGAGAATAGATTAGCGCTACGATGAGAAACTCACGTTCAATTCTGCGTATCGAACGATTTGAAAAATCACGCGATTGGTTTTTAAAGTTCGTTTTCAACTGATTTCTGAATATTACAAAAAAGCTTTACAACTTTTTATAAAAATTGAAAAATTTTATACAACTTTGCATTCTGTTTGAAGCTTGAGTATTAAAGCAAAAATTTACGAGGGCAGAAGCTTTAATGTAAGGACCAGTAACTTTCTCATAAGGCTTACCTAAAGTTCTACTACTTTGGTGATCAGTATTGACTCAAATCGTTACAACGATATAATGAAACAAGCATTCCTGATAAAAGCTCATGCACATTGATTATAATTTAAATGAAACGATTCAACGTCACTTTCTGAATAATGAAACATTGTTGAAACTGTATCTACAAAGGAGATAATCATTTGTATAGAACTGAACACTTACGGCTACAAAGTTATACACTTCGTACAGACACCGTCATAATCGAAGTTTCAAGAAGTCTTTGAGAGCTCTATCGCCCATCATCGCAATAAATCCGTACGTATCGTCGAGATATATCTTTGGCTGTGCTATCCCTCACGCTTCTCCATTATCGTGAAAGCTCCCATTAAACAGACACTACTAAAGTCCTGAAATCGGCTCTTCGATGCTTCGTAAAGGGGCCGCCTTCCTTACGTACTGGTTCGAGACTAGATATACCGATACTCATCACATAACGATGTAAAACGTATTGCAATCAACGTTAAAGTGAAGTTTGGATGTAATAGAAAGCAAGACTAGAGTAATTGAAGCTCGGTTTGTGGACAGCTTCAGGACTATATTTACAGTTATAGTTAATAACCAGTACAACACGTAGATAGATCCCAATAACATTTCATTCGTAATCAAGTGGGTGATATAGAATATTTGTTTCATATAAAAAAAAAAAAAAACAAATATTTATTTGTTTTTCTGAAATATAAATAAAAATAGTATAAATAATAAGAAATGTTTTTTCTTTCTCATAAAAACCGATTTAATGCGCAGCCCTGGTTCAAGCAGGTGCTATGGATCATTATTGCCTTCAGCGTTGCATAAGCCAAAGTCAGGGCTTGCTCTTACGAGCATATAATCATAATCATGGGCATTCACAAGGTCTATAAATTATATTAAAATAGCGCACATACAGGCTTGCCACGCGAGCGACAAAAAAGACCGGCGACCAACGCCCTCACGATACGACGTGACTGACTGTACAAACTTATATGTATACTGGAAACGAAGGAAATTTTTTTTTTCTAAGCCTGGGACATGAGAACGAGTATATAAGTATATACACAACCGGAGCCATTAATAAATTGTTTCACTATACGTTGGATGATATGTTTATACTTTTAAAAGGAAACAAAAAGTCAGAAAGATTGTGGGGAAGGAAGAGAAAGATAAATAAGATTTCGAGAGAATCGTACTTTTTGCCTTTTGAAATCTTACCTCCAACCATCATGTATATATAGTAAAATGGAATAAAAAGCTATATAAGATTTATAAATTCATATACGTTTAGTGGGAGGATTCGAGGTATATGATGGGGTGTTTAAAAAGCTTGAAAAAAGGGTTGGGGTGGACTAGAGGGTTAGGTGTTTACGAGACGAGGTACACGACCCGGGCGAGAGTCGTGGCGATGTAGTATAATTTTTTATTTATAATTTAGTGTTGCGCCCGTGAGACCTCTTCTGCTTTATGCCGCGGCTTTTGATAACGCGCACGCGAGCTCAAGCTTCGCGAGCTATACTCAGCAAAGGCCTGAAGGCATGCGGCTATATGGAACGATGAAAGTGGATGGGGAAAAAGCTTCTGGAATATGGCGGATGTACGTGTATTATACGCGACGTCTCGTCGCGTGGTACGGAAGCTCCTGTTCATTTCTTACTCTCAGAGCCTAAGTTACACGCTCACATACACACGTCATATATATAAATATATATAAATACACATAATATGGATCAACCTGGGTCACCATCAACCCCCTTGTTCCAGTCTAAGGTTGCGTTAGAATTCTAATTAACGCTGGAAATAATTGTCGACTCAAGTGTGCACTGACCGTGTGATCTACACATGAAATATCTTTTGGCCCATACACTTTTGTCCAATTCTGCATACAGACTCGACAATAAAATAAAACAGAAAGGCACAAACTCATTTCACGTACTATTCGCTAAGGAAAAATAAACTTTCTTAACATCCTCCTGAAACTTCACATGCAGGGAATTATGAGGTCGCTGATTATTGGACATGGAAATAAGGAATTCGAATTTAGTTGTTTTGTCATTTTTTTAAACAATAACCAAAGAAAAAAATTGTGACAAGATTTTGTAGAATGATTTGGAGTGTATTGGGTTTTGGTAAAAATTGTCATTCATATTTGTTTTATCGATAATTAAATTATTGATAAAGAAGTACGAAATTACGTAATTTCATGGGATAACATAAGTCAAAAGTTTGACAATTTCATCTTAATTCGTTTCGGTTAAACAGTTTCGGTGCTTAATTCATTGAAATCATTTGGAGTTGAGAAGGGTAACGAATCTTTTCCTCTCACTTGATGTTTCTAGAGTTACCTTCAAGTATAATTTGTTTTGTTTTTTTCCGACTTATCGAGAAAAATTCTCATCCATAAAAATTCTTTAATAAGTTATTCCTACCAATATTGTTTCTTGTGGTAAGAAATCTCACGGAAGTGTATAAGGACCTCGAAGGAATCCTTGAGATAAGAGAACAAAAGCATGAGAATCGATTTTCTACTTCACATCGTATCGCTGTGTTCATTGGTTCAGAACAACACAGAATCCTTTTTTATTATCTCGTGGATTTAATGCATGTATTAATTGGGTTTGTAACTTTGAAATAAAATAATTTGGTTTCATTACTCAAATTGGACGTGGTTCAAAAGTTTGTTCAGCTAAAATAAAGGTTTTTCACCGTCTACAAATTGAATTTGATATAAAATAATATGCACGTCAAGGGATACTTAAATCTATACTACATGGATTTTCAATCTTTGAACCCTCATGAATATCAAACGGTCCATTAGACATTGTGTATTTATCATGATCGTAAAAATTAAAGAAATTGGATTTTCTCGTTTCCAAATGGATAAATTTTAGAAGGTAATTAATTACGTTCCACTATTTCAAATGATGTTGCATTTGAATTCCTTGAAATGAGAGCTGCATCTGTGTTTCGTTAATTTTTTTATGCTCATCTATAAATCCTTCTTTATAACACTCCGATAGAAAACCTCCCATAGGTCTGGTTCGCTTTTTTTTTTTTTGCATCTTCATGTATTCTTACCAAGTACTCTTTGAATATACTTTTTGTCTCTAAATTGAGCCTTTGCTGAGGAACATTAAGTTGCCATTAAGGATGAACGCTATCTTCAAAGAAACGCCATGATAAAACTTGTTTTCTTTTCTACCTTTCGATTCCTTCTCTTTTTCCATCCCGTTTATTCTCTTATGTGCCTCGCCAAGTTCCCTACCTTTCGAGCAGCTACTACCTTTGCTATTCCCAGCTTTTTTACCCTCCTTCGTTCCGAACCTTCCTCTCTACCTTTGAATTTCTTTTTTCATTCTTTCTACATTCCAACTTTTTCCTTTTTATTTCTCTCCTTTCGTCGTTTCAATTGCGTAAAACCAAAACTGTGCAATATATGACTAATGGCAGAGAAAACATACACGTTCGATTCTGGAATACCATGACTTCCTTGATTCCGATATATCGATGTTTGGATCAATGGATCTCAGGGATGTACTAAAGGAACCTCATCGTTTATAGGGCACAATACTTCCACGTTGTTGAACCAATTTGTTCAATGCATGCGGAGACGTCGATTCTTTTACGCTGTACAGTAAACAGTTTCCTATACATTATGACAAATCTTATCTTTGTGTTGTTCTATCAGAGCTCCATTCCTAAGTGGAGTAAGTTTTATAGATCAACAATTTTTAACGACATTTTCAATAAACCATCAAAGTTAAGCTTCATATTTACCAAAGTTGTGAAGGTTCTGCTTTTTTATTATCAATGTCAAGATTCCTTCAATGGAAATTGTAATTTTTGTACATACATAAACGTAACGTAATTACGTTGAACGTACCCTTCATATACTACAATTGTGCATGACCGAGTTTTATGCACAAGGAAACATCGAAGAAGAATATATAAATTCGAATAAAATTTCAACTAAAAGTTTTTTTTTTTTTTATAATCCTTAACGAGCAGAATACAATAGTAATGAATGTTTCAAAAACTACGATCCACTCGCTAATGGTACTTTTCTTTGTATATTTCGACTGCCCCAGTTATATTTCGTATGCACTCGGAAAAGTTCCGAAAAAAGTGGTATCTATTTTTTTGTTTTTCACTGTAGAGCTATTCGGCTCTCATTGTTAAAATAAGGGGTATGCACTGGGGAATTCCCATCGAGCCTTTCTTGCTATGTGACTATATATGCATTTGTTTCATACGTACTTCCTATATATCTTCTCAACATGGACTACTTTTCTAATGCACTTTAAAATCACTTACGAACATGATCCTCTCTGGATGGCTTCACGAGTTTATGTGTTGTGCTAGTTTGAGCGTATGATCATTCGCTATTGGAGACGTCACAGACTCCATTTTTCTTTCGATACTTCAGTGGACTTAAAATATGTATAGAGAAAGAGAATAAGGGAAGCAGCGGAAGAAACAGAAATCACCAATCTGATAGATGGAAAAATAAAACTTCTTCGCACGTGGCATATCTGCGACGAGAATTTTGTATGAAAAATACTATATGTGCACATTCCAATATGGGCTAAGTTTTTCTAAGTTTGTAAAGGAAAAACAAAAGGTGCTTCATCATAACTTACGTAAAGATTAGTGCTATTTTGATTTACTTACATCCCAAATCAAATGCCACTTGCTCGAATTTTTCCATCAAAGTAAATTTTTTCAAAGTTCTTTATTTTTGATGTTTTTGATGTTCACGTCGTTTAAAACTTGATAGTTGTTCAACATTTTAAAACAGTTTTTTTTATCTTATTTCCTGTAATGTATTTCAAATTCTGGAAAATCAAATCCGTATTCAAAATATGCTGCACTTTGTCTACTAAATTTTTCGTACATTCGGTATTATACGTATCCAGTCGTGTACACTGTTTTTCTACAAAAATGTATGTTCATTATGTATAGATGTATATAATGTCGTTTGCTCAGATATGTACTCGTACTACTTCCTCCATATCGTATATACACAGGTGTATACATATCTATACATAATATAGAGAGTAGTGAGAGAACATATGTGAACAGATACGAGAAGGGTGGAAAGTGGTGTGAGATGTACCGACCGTATGCACGAGAGTTTCGCGACGCGGCAAAAAGGAAAGGACGTCGAGCTCTCGTAAGAGGGTGAAAGAGGAAATATCTAAATGGAGATGTCTTGTATGCAGAGCCGTCGGTTCCGTCATAGCAAGACGAGTCCATAGTCCATCCGAAGCCACGAGGGAATGAAACAGGGAGAAAGAGATAGTGAGGGGAAGAGAGCAGTGAGCTACGTGCTTTCGTACAGCTTTGACTCAAAGATAAAAGCTTGCGAAAAGAAAATCCATCGCATCGACTGTGCTGTTGGTAGCGTTTCTTTTTCTTTTCAGAAAATTGTTTTCGTAGGCCTACCCTTTTATTTGCATTTTAACATTCATTCTTTTTCATGATAATTATTTCAAAAAGGACTTTGCTATTCGTTCTTTTGATTTTCCTTTGAAAAATGTAGAAAAGGAAAAATTCTTTCTGCCCCAAGAAATACAGAGCATAGAATACTAAAAAAATGATAAACTTTTTACCAAGCTTTTGGCTTCAAAGTGCACAATTTATTTTATTCTTCAAATCTTTTTGTCAAACTGATTTTTAACACAAAGAAAATGTCTTTTCTTTTTCTTTCGGATGTCAGAATTCGAAAGGAGCCGAATCTGAGCACTGCAATTACTTCTGGGATCTACGTTTTGGATCATGTCACGAATGGTCCTATATAAAAAAATCATTATTATATATTTTTTCGGTTCAAAATGGAATACATGTCACTGTTTATTCTCGTCACTAACTCATCAGTCTCTTCCTCTCTCGCGTTCAAAATACATGAGAGGCTGCTAGCCAGCAACCGTATGTTGTGCACTACAGCATCCTCTTTCAGCAAGTACTTGCCTCTAGATGTCCCAAGAGTTCTACCGAGTTCCTGTGTGGCCCCTCCACCATTTTCTCGGCTTTTCCGGGTCTCATCACGACACCCAAGACCAGAAGTATCTCACCCACCCATAATGCTCCCCCTTTATCTTTCCATCTCTATCTTTCTCTATCTATCTCTGTACCTCATTAAGCTTGGAGCCTCTAGTTCACGTTGAACCGTGTATATAGAGATTCCTTTGCGCTCAAGACCACGTCGTCTTCTCTCTGTACTCCCTGATTTGCTTTGCCTCTTCCGTTCGTCTCGTTGGGTCTTTACTGGAGAACGTATGTCACGGATAATCCTACGGCCCCAAAATTATTTTATCTTTATCACATCGTCCTGAATCACTTTACGAAATTCAGTTCTTGTCGGATGAAAATTTTCGATTTTTTTTTTTTTTTTTTTTTTTCAGAAAAAAGATGGCTCTACTAATTTTTAACATAAATTTATTCCGGACGAACTATTCTGAACGTTATACAGTGCAGCCACTGAGTCTTTGTTATGAACCTTTTATTTGAGTTGTCACATTTATGAGGATCAATACGTAATTTAATGGAATTCAACGTGTTGACCAATAAGTACAAATACATTTATTTGCATGCCGTACATTTTTCATTAGGTATGAAAGCTTGTTATATTTTTTATCGGATTTACTCCCTATACTGTTATAAGAAATGAGAAAGAGTTGAGAATGGTTTTCTTGCCTTTTGAGAGCGTGACACGCCATAAAAACTTTAACTCGGTTCTCGAGTTTTTATATTATTACGACTAACTACTCTTCATTTCTCCTTGAGGAACATATATCGATCGCTCTTCCTCCACACTTTTTTCAATATTTTATTACACTATTTTAGTTTTTTAAACGTACGTAGGCTTAAATTCAACGAAGTCTATGGAATTGAATTTTTTTTTAGAAATATTTTCATTCTGTAGTTTCACCACTGAAACATAATTGCTCGAAATTTTTTAGGAATCAACAACATACTGTAGCTACGAAATAAAAATTCTATTTTAATTTGGCAGATGTTCAAACGTCAGAACGATTTACATTTGCGCTCATGTTTTGTAGAGAATTTGAACATCGATAGATTTCTAGTTTTTTGACATTCAGCTATAAACCTTCACTCCAGGAAACTGTGATGCACGCAAATATATTTTCTGAGCTTTGAGCTTTCGGCTGCATTTTATCGTATGGTTCGAGAGATGAAATTATATAATTAGAATTTCCGCTGTATACGCAGATGATAGATGGAGTAAGGTCAGTCGAAATAATTGACTTGGTTTGCACCCCACGTATTCCCACGAGACAGCAGATTTGAATAGTATCGAGGTCATGGCTGATGGCTAGCCCCGATTGAAGCTTTTGACCACGATGAATGTTGTGACTGGAAGCCGAGTTTAGAACGTTTTCCGTCGTCAGTCGTTCGACATTTTCTGTTTTAGCATTTTAATTACGCGGCTGTACAGCCGTAACTTTGTCAACAGCGAAGGGCCTGAGATGTCGCCCTAGAGCAAGCGAGTAATTATCAAAATCTGAAGCGCTTGCGCGTCGATCGACGGTCGAAGGAGAATCAATAACTGGAGGTGATAGGCTGCCCTATTGTCTCAGTGCGAGGAATTCCAAGATCACTCTAGCTTGGCCCATTGAATAGAAAAGTTATAAAAATTATATTGTAACAGAATTCGGTCTCTGGAGTTTCTAATTTCCTTTGTCATCTGAATTACAGTAAAATAGACTGGTTCAGTCGTCAATCGAATATAACATTGTTTAATATTATACAATTATTTCTTGTAATTATTTGTAAAACGTAAAAAGTGAAAATTTGTCAAAGAACGAGAATATATAGTGAATGGCAGAGAACGTAAGTACGAGTGAAGTTCTTTCTTTCCAATAAGTCTGTCCTTTTCACATTCTTCTCAATCATTGAATTTTCGGGTCCACAACTTTCCCCGTCTTTGAGTAAGAGCGTTTCCATAATAATTAAATAAAATTGATTCATGAATAATTCGAATCAGTATTATAAATCGCTAATTTCGATTGAATTAGCTGGCGCCCAACAATTAAAATATAAAAACTCAGAGCCTTGTCAGTCTTTGGACCCCGACAGCGTCAGGTAAGGGCACATTTAATATTACGCCCGTCTCAATGTACACTTGTATATGTAAATGTCATATCATATATATATACATATTCCAAAGACAGAAAGAGACAAGATCCGAAAAGGCAAACAGCAAACG
Source organism: Campoletis raptor (assembly GCA_948107755.1). Classification (NCBI taxonomy): domain Eukaryota; kingdom Metazoa; phylum Arthropoda; class Insecta; order Hymenoptera; family Ichneumonidae; genus Campoletis; species Campoletis raptor. The sequence goes on along the minus strand of OX403622.1, from coordinate 26,479,371 downwards.
CGACTCTGGCCCACCTTCACTTTCCTAAAGGGAAGTTTCTGTGGGATAGCAACATGTTCTGTCTATCGATTTATTTCCATGTACCTATACTGAAATAAATGTGTACCATTATAGACCCACTTGTCAGGGCGATTTCGGCCAACCTACACGAACAACACTACCTGTTTCATTTCGGGTTATGTATAATATAAATCTATATACGTAGACTATGACAAATATGAATCACACGTGCCTGAACTCTTCCATTGAATGACGATACTAATGACCCAGAAACAGATAAAAAATTGATCAATTGTGGAAAAACGAGTATTCATTCATTTGTATTTTTTTTATTGCTAGAGTTTTTAAACAAATATGAAAATAAAAATATTCATCTTTCCAACGTAGATATATATTTTAAATCAAGCGCCTAGTTAAATTTCATTGCTCAAGAAAGTAATGTTTTTTTTTTAAATGTTGATTATTACTCATAAAATATTTGATCCCAGTAACTTCCTAGTCAGCTATATGGCTGCATAGCTGATGTTATAAAAGCAATATTTATGGTTCGCTTGGATACTCAGTGTTACCAAATTCTTAATTGTATATGAAAGCGTAGGTGAGAGCGACGGTCGATCCTCTGAATCAGCACGTGAACTAAGAATCTAGCTTGTTAGTACAATCTTGGTTTAAACTGTGATGACACGAATCGTGCGTGTTATTTTTCAGTCCCCTTTTGTTTGGGAGCTTTCCGTGTCTCCCACGCTCGTCTAAATTCAAAGAGACTCTTGTATTTCGCAGGTTGCGTGTTTCACGATATATACATGTAGGGATTAACCTTACGTGCCTGAAATTCCACAAAGGGGAGAATTCCAAGTACGATCAACGACTGCTCGCAATTACGTTCACCCGAAGTCGCGATATCATCGGTAAACATTATTTAGCTTGTGAGTGTTCGTGAGCTCGGGTGTTGGACGATCTTAGCACTTATGAAAAGTAACGACGAGGATTCTCAGTCGCCAGTATTAAAGAGTTTCCAAATCGTCTTTATTTTGTTCGTTTATTTTGCCGACGAGAATTTTTTCTTCACCGAAATATTTCTGTACGTAATCGCATAAGTCCTTTCGGCATTTGATGTTTATAAATACGGACCCGCAGTTGTCACTGTGCAATATATTTCAGAAGCACCTAATTTCGAATACTTTTTGCTTCCAATTTTACAATCAATAGAATTAATATTCGTAATGAAAATAGAAATCGTACGGAACTCATAATGCGTTTGCTTTCGTAAAAAAAGAAACGAAATATTTTACACAATATTTCGATGAATTCGTAATACGTAAAGATAAAACGTAAATAAATATAAAATGAACGAAATAACCATTTTCTCAGATTGTGACTACGTGCAGAATGTACCTTAACGTGTAGTTGCAAGATATATAAAAAAAATGTATACACGAATGTACTTTTTTACCAGTGTGAGAAACAATGTCACCTCGTTCTGTTTAGGTTTTGCCATCTTGTTTGGTATTTGCTGAACAACATCAACATACAAGATCTTCCTATGGAAGGTCGTATACGTGTTCTTCACGAGTGTTTCGTTCTCGTCATCGTTGTCGTCGTCGTATTTTTAGTAGCAACATGGAGACAAGAAAGAAAGGAAACGAGAGAGCGGTTCATTATTGCAGAAGCGTGCCCTTCTCGTCAGACACGACTGACATCGAAGTTTCACCCTCGACCTCTGTGGCCCTTATATCTCTTGCTCTCACATTCTGGCACCCTTAGTCGTTTTTGTTTCTTCATATGGTAGCATTTTACTGCGGTATACAAGCATCAGAGCAAACCATCCCCGTGCTCTTATCTTCATTCTCCTTCGCTTATTTTTTTTTGCACCCTCTCAATGTCGCACTCACCCTTACATCCGTGCCTCTTTCTACTCCTGACACTCGTCGATTCATCCACCCATAACGTATGCAACGCTTCTTTCTCCTTCTTTTTTCTGCACTCTTTTTATTCTTCTCTCAACCTGCCCTCTTACTTTCGTATTTTTGCATTACTTTTTCTTCAATACTCTTCACACTAACAATTCACGTTCCATTCTCTATTCATCCGATCTTTTCAAGAGCATTTTCGCATTTTTTCTAGGGGGCAATTTGTTTGCATTCTAACTGAAACATAAATATATTCATTTCTTTTTTTTAATTCTCACCGTCATATATTTTTACAAACAACCCTCCAGATTTGCATCGTCGTCTCATTTATTTTATAATTCTACATCGTAAATCCTGTGTGTCTGACAATTATATCCCAGTATCTCATCGACTTATCTATGATATGTTTTGATTTGCGAAACACACTGCAGGTGGAAGTGTTTGGATGAATGTATTTGTAATATACTTTCAATTCAGTGTGAATGATAGAAATATTACTTAGACATTAACAAGTAATATATGCAACAATTTTTATACATTTTTCATCAGACATCATCATTCAATGAACATTTCATAAATTCATCATATGAGGGCATTAGAAAAATGAATTAACTGGCCTAACGTAAATTTTCTATCCAAATATGTTTCCTGCAACATCTTACAAAATGGTTCACTGCTCATAGACACGTGGAAGATAATACGAATGTGAACGTCAACCTGTCTCGAAGCAACTATTACATTCATCGTCTCGTTCATCCGACTCGATGCTACCTCGCAGCATAGAAGCCTATACTTGGCCCACCAGTTACGAGCGTTGTAAATCCCTCTTCTCTCTGTGTTCGCTCCGCTTATGCTCTGTTGCTTTTACTTGTATATAAACATACAACAGATGCGTATGCTTGTATTTGGCATAAAGTCGCTATGGGAGCCAGACGAGCTTGACACAGCCGAGAATTGTGCCAAGATTCGAGAATCCTTCTCTTGAGCGTGGCAACCCGTGATGGCATTGCCTTTGTGAACAAACTCCTTCTTTGCCTTTCCTTACTATCTTTACTTCAAAGTATATCTTCTCCAGAAATCCTTTGCATTTTCATTCCAAACGAAACACCTATCTCTTTGATAACTCCCTATTCTCCATTTTATATTATAAATAAATGAATATAAAAATAATCATAAATAACATTAATGCATACTCGATTTATTTAGAAAGCTGGGAGAATAGTTATTTTTTAATTGCACAGAAACTGTTTTTTTTGATCACTAACGGCGAATTGTTATTTTACAATTATCAGTCAAATTTTTCATTCACTGTGACAGATATTTTAAAAATGTTTCTTAATTGACAAAAAAAAAAAATTCATTCGAAAACGTCTCTATTCGTAAATAACCCCAAAGTGATCGATACTTCAAGCAATTGTTATATATGCCAATGATGTTCTATACAAGCTTTAAGGATCACGAAATGGTTTTTAATGAAATTCTCGACTATGGGAATTGTAGCTTTTTTTATGGTCCAGAGTAGAGTTTTGTATGTTTGACATCAACTCTTGTATTCAGGGTATAAACATCACGAATCGCATGAGGTCTCCGGTATAACAGAAATCACTGATCAAGATCGAAAGGGGATGAGTGTACGCTCATAATAATGGGTGAATATCTCCTCATCCAGTGCTTATAATATAGCTGTACGTAAGTGACTTCCGCGACGTCACATTCCGGATGCGAGTCCAACCAGCTGCAGTATTCGGCTATTCATAGAGCTTCCACCCTGATAATTAGGGTGGCGTCCCTGTTGAGGGGTCTATTCGATTATTTCGTAAGAACTGCAATATATTTTCAGGTTGAAGGGCATTCATCGAATACAAAAAAACCTTTGTCGAAGTGTTTTTGCAAGTAGTAGAAAAAGATATGGTCAAAAGAAGAGAAGCGTTGGACAACAATATTACAATATAATTTTAATTGAAAACCATTTTATATGTCCAGTAGGATAAAAAAATGATTAGGTCTTCAATATGATGATACGAAAACGTACACGAAAAAGTACAAAGGATCATGGGCTTATTCAATCGATTAAAACTTATACTCGTCACAATGACATACATAAGTAAAAAAATGTCGACTAACGTTGCCCGCAAATATCGATTTTCATTTGTCGATTCTTAAGAGGTTTACATTATTATTGAAGAGATAGTGCTCTGCAAGACTAACGGGCGAACGGATTATAGGAATAATCGTGGGCTTGCAATTCCTTGAATCACGTCTTCAATTATTAATCTACGAACTAGCCAGTGTACCAATGGAACATCGACTGGCTTACTTGTCGGTCACAGCGGTAAGCTGTATCTTGATAAGTAATTTGGTATGTAAGTGCGCTCAAGATGAGGTGGTACGAGAATGAGATTGCAAAATTGGCTCTAACGCTCGAGAGAGCTTCCTGGCTAATTTCAAATTGATACTACGGATCGAGAAAGGAAGTTTACGAAATTGGAACAAGCCATATACAATCGAATCGGAAATCAACAGCTAGAGACGGAACGGAGAATCGTGAATTATCTAATCCACAAAATGTCTCTCTCTCCCTTTCTCTCTCTTTCACCGTCTATTTCGCTTGGGTATTTCTTTCGCTCTTTCTATCTAGAGCATACTCACCATCACTTTCCCATCATCCCCTACCAATGGTCTCTCTCGAAATGACCTTAATCTGGGGGTTCCCTAGAGGAGGTTTCTCCGAGCTGCTAGCTGCTATTTCCCATCCTGGAATCGTCTTAATACACATAATCCTAATTCCATACTATATCCTGTGTTTCTCACTACCTATTTCCGGTATGATTACTTATAGACAAACGGGCTATTTTGACAAGTACAATTTATGAGAGCAACAGTGCAACGAAGTATGGTCAAACAAAAAATTCCCAACGTACCGGAAAAGCAACGAAACACACGGAATGGAAAATTCCACATTCGCCACTCCATATACATTGCATTCTAAGAGCTCATTGTGCTTTTGTACAAATTCGTTCCAACCGTTATTCTTCTCCGCTCTGCGCTTTGAATTATTATTCCTTTCCATCCAAAAGAAAATCCGTTCGTGCTTTTATTGCTTGTTGCTGCATTTATTAAAATATTTTTACGTTATTAAAAGCGTGTTACGGAAGAATTTGTAACTCATTGATTATGATCTCGAAGTCTTCATTTGCGCTTCATCTTGGAATCATTTTTTTTTTAACTGCCCAAATTTCAATTCATCGTGTCCTATTCAACGTGTTACAAGAAATCATTTCTTATCTACTTATTTTGGCCATTGAATCGGATCTTGAAAAAAAATGCAAATAACTTTACATCAAAATGATTGTAAGTTATCCAAAATCATTTTGGTGCCCTTAATTAAATCTTTGGTCACGTAGTCCTGAAGTTCGAAACATGTTTAGAACGACTCGTAAAGATTTTTTTCTCCAATTTTCGTTTGGAATCGTTAAGTTAAATGTAGTAATGAAATGTTAATGTAGTTATGAAATTTAATGTAGTGCGATATTTGTTTGCACGAAATGATAGAGAAGCCAGGTTTGCCCGGGGGCACCGTGATACTAACCATGGCAATAATCAAAACCGATACTTGTAGCAGCTTGAGCTGCCATGCTCTGGTAACGCTTATTACAAAGCTTCATGATTTTCAACGTTTCACCCTTCGACCTCGGTCTGCATTTTGCTTCCAGTTCTGGTAACGAATATCATAGTAACGATTTTCCTCTTCTAGCGATAACCACGACTCAGCCAAATGACCACCAGTATCCTCCTAAACAATATGAATACAATACGAATTTCGATAATGTATGACAAATCTGATCCAGTCCAAAACGTATTTTTTGATAAATTTGTATTATCGTAGGAAACACAGAATGTTTTACATTGTTTCCAATTTCGTTTCCTCAGGATTTTCTATAACCATATATAAGTATCTTTACATGTGCCATGTGACTTATTTCAATTTGTATATTCAGAGATGCTGAATATTTCCATGAAGAATCGCATTTGGATCTTTTTTTTCCTATTATACGTATTTCTCCTATCAAAATATTTTGACACGTGAACAGTTATCTAGTAAGTTCCCGTTTCATGAACGTTACGTTTTTGTATTTTTAAAACTATTTCTGAAAAAATTTCTTACAAAAATGTACACAGTTTTTAACTAAGCAGAAATGTTGTTCCATACTCAGGTTGTGGTTATAAAACTGTGATAGCTTAAAAGTAAAAAGACTTCCGTTCAAACCACTTCCAGAGCTGTTTCTCACCCTATAGGCCAAGTTGAATTTTCAAAAATTCTACTGTCACATGCTGCTGTGGTATTGATCATTAAAAAGTACTAAAAGAAAAAACGTAATAATCATTAACCGTTAAGTACAAATATGCGATCACAAATGTTTCGTTTGTATAACAAATCTGTATGGTTCCATTAAATGGCAAAGCCTTCGCAGATTAAGTAAAGCGGATCTGCGGTTTATCTCATCTGTCGAATGTGCCAGGGCTATTGATGGCGTTGGTATACATTTGTATACAAACCACGTTTCGAGGTAAGTTTGAACCTTGTTATAATTCGGCAGGATAGTTCCTAGCAGATCTAAAACCAGTCGAAACAACAAAACTTTAAACTCTACATCGTCAATGAGTTTCTAACGCTTATTGTATCTGGTATCCACCAATCTACTAACCAACTTCGACTAATGAAAAAATAAACAGTCGTATATTACAGTCATTTTGACACTTGAAATCTTTGTCTCCCTAAGATTTGCGTATCTTAAAAAAACAGTGGTGATATTTTTGCTGAACAAAGTTGCGAACCGCGAACGACACGTGGATAATTATTTGCTATTCATTTATAAGTAAACAAACGCAATCAGTACATTTCTTTTTCTGTTATTATGTGTGCATGTCGCATACATACACAGTAAACACTGATGTATACCACATTCGAAATCCTCAACCTCGATTCAAATGAGAAAGTACCATTGGTGTTATATATACACATGTATATTAGTTTGTACAGAAACGAGAACGAAAAGCTTGGCGTGGGTGTCACGGACAGAAACTCGTGTAGTACGGGTCGGAAAGAGCATCGTCATCTTGGGGAAATAGAACGAACAAATGAACAGATGATGTGTGTGCTATATAACAAAGAAACATTGTGTAGGTACGTACATATGAAAGCTATGTTTGTATATGTCCGGACTGCAATCCAAGACTCGGCCAGAATCCACATGTAGAACTAAAAGTCATGTGAGTAGTAACCTTTTGCGTGTCAGAGATTCAGTAAAGACATCTAAAAGCCGTAGAAAGAGTTGGTAAAAAGAGACAGCAGCTTCAGACCGTTGGGCACAATGGTTGAACGGTCATCTATGCTCTAGGGATATGTGTCCTGTTGGTATTGCCGTGGTGAACACAGGATTTAACCGCAGTAGTGTGGATTGTTTGGTAACTTGCACACCCTAAACCGCATCTTGGAGCTTATCGCTCTTGCAAACGACTGCAGCAGTGTGTGTCGTGCTAATATGTACACGAGCCATCCTTTACAGAAGCGTGCAGCAAGTTTTTTGTTGAAAAAGTCTTAATTTGAAACTTTCGAGGCATGTCGCTAAGGTCGGGGTAAAATTATGTAAATTATTTTTCTATCTATATAACATGTGTATGTTTTGTTCTGGTTGTAATGGAACGTACCCCGAGAAACTTTGATAGAAACTGGAAAAATGTTGAAAAGCCTAGAGCCATGTTTTTTTTCTTTATTATCCATTTTTGGACTAGGTTACCATCTGAATTAGTGATGATATTATAGAAGAATCGATGAAACGGTAATTGCGTTAAAATTAATGAAATGAAAAGGTTTTATATGCGGTCATCCCTTTTATCAGGAAGGAATGTCCGTTCGAGTGTTACAAGTTTCATTACATGAAAACAAGCGCCTCTTTTATTGTTATTAGCTTGTTCGATGGTCTCGGAACAAGTTCCGAAGACCCCTTTGTCCCATGCCCACTTTTATCTTTTGTGCTTTTTCCAACACCCATGGACAATTCTGCTATACGACTACACAATGATAACAAGTTCTTCAGTAATGATGCTTGTTTGTGCAGAACTCCACGTACATCAGAAAGACAACTCGATTCCATCCGAGTTCGGATTCCAACGAGTTCTGAACGCACATCTCTGAACGAATCCCTGGAGATTCGTAGTACTCTCAAGTTTTGTCTTGCTATCAAAATATTCAGTTGAACTTTATATTTCAAAAAAAACCGACTTCGTCTATTGACTTATCAGAGCACCGATAATCTCATTCTTGCCAATATTAAAAGGAAGTTTTTTTTCGTCTCAATTATGTGAAGATAAATTTAACTAGCACTCGTTCGTTTTTCTTGAGGTTATTATGCCTCGGGATTTTAAAAGGGGGATGTTGGGGTACTCAACATTTTATTCACTTTCATTTTTTTTTTCAGAACTGACAGTTATGAGCAAATGTATCTTAAAAATGGCATCTTTGACTTCTTACCTAAAAGCGTCGAATCTGTTCACACAGTTCACTTTTTTCAAATCCCTTCCAACTGATACGAATCGAAAAAGAAATCTAGCAACAAATCATTGCAAACGCAATTCGATTCTCTCATCATATCTGCTGTAGCTTCCGTTTACATTTATGCTTATATTCGATCTGTGCGGTTGCGTGATGTTGGTGCGGTTTAGAAGCACTTCGTGCGTTTTATGCTTGTCTGCAGGTGGAACACCACAATCAGTTCACAATATTCTGTGAGGTTATTGTTTCACCTCAACATAAAAATGTTGAAATGCTGAAATATCTTTCTTTTGATATAAAGGAGATACATTTATTTCCAAGAATCATAAAGGTATACATTTTTTATCTTCGAAATATTTTACTAATCATCACAATTTCTAAGTCCGCTTGAGGAAATCTAGAGCCATACACTCTTTTTAATTTTAATTAAATTCACGTCAAAAGCCATTTTATTTCTTCATTTATTTTAGTTTTAATTGAGCTTCTGCATTATCATTGTGATTGTCGATTTTTTTTGTTTCTCGAGAGTCGCTATTTGTATGCAGGACTACATGGCGATACTTAGAGAATAGTTGAAGGGATGAATGTAAGGATATCTTTGGATAAACGTGAAGCACTACTTAAACTCTGTTTGCAATGTCATCATCAGGACTGTGAGATTGCATCTTCGGCAATTTATATTCAGTTCCATCTCGAATTGTTTTTCCACAAATTCGAGGGAATCTATTGAAACGCCTTTTATCTGTGCGAGAAAATAAAGTCGTGTTTGAAAAAACTTGTGAATACACATGTGAACGGAGGGTTATGTGCTCTGCAAAATTTGACAGTGAAGCGGGATACTGTTCAAATAATTTGCAGTTTTGGAGTTCGCTGGAATCTTGTGCATTCGGTTAAACAATGTATATCGAAGGTAAATTTAGAGTCTATAATGAGATAGCGGATTGTATTCCTTTCATCTGGATTGTATTCATCAATACCTGTTTACCACGAAAGAGTTTGTCTGCTCGCTGGTTGATCAAATCATTGAACCGTTTGCAATAGCGATATCGTCATTAATAAACGTTCATATTTATTAGTAGGGAATGATATATTATAAGCCTCAAACATCGGTGCGCATGAAGGCTGTTGAACGATCAACGTTGTTGTTCCGTTTCGAGCGATGCGAATACAGGGTATTCCATTTCAGATAATCCACGCAAATATCTCCGAAATTTGATAATTTCTGAAAAAGTGAACCTCCCAGGTCAATTGCTAGGTCAATTTCAGAGTAGCCCGCAGATGTCCTTCTTCAAATCTGACAAATCTTGTCGAACACTTTTTTAGAAATTGTTTTTTCAGAAAATATTTGCGTAGATTATCTAAAACGAGACACCCTGTAAATTTATTGCTCATTTTTAATCCAATAAAGTCCATGGACACGTCGAAATCCCATTAATTCTTGCAATAAACTGGTGATTATACATAAATTACGTAGACTTACGAAAACATAATTGATCCATTCGAGGGAATAGTTATGCCAGCGGGTCAATTGCTGCAAATTTTAATAATCTGTGCCAACAAATAAGCAGGCACGTTCGAACGAAAAGAGATTTTCGATTTTTGTTCTATCGCTCCTCCATATCACATCAATTATCAAATTATGGTAACGTTGATATTCGAAATGATAATTTTGTACAATCTCGAAAGTTGAAAGTGCGAAATTTTCATAATTTGTGTGAGTATGTTTGTTTAATTTGTGTTTCAGTCCAATTTATACACCAGATCAGGGTTTATGATTAAGTAAAATAAAAAAAATGTTTGCTGCTATAAGTAGTGAGAGTCGATACCATGCCAGACGCTTGCATGGGTCTTTAAAGTCTGTGCTTTGCTTTTTCGCGGTTGATAAAAATAACACTTCTTAGCCGCGTTTAGGCGCAACGGAAATAAATTATCACTGAATCAGTATCTCTTCCTTGACAGCATGGAATAGTCACTCGACGAAAAATCAAGCTTTTTTCGTCCTAACACATAGTGATCTTTTCAAGGAGCGAAAAAAACTACTATATTATCAGTCAACGGCTGAAGCAATAGGTGGGCGGTGAATGTGTATAAATTCGTTAATTTTCCAGATTGAACAGTTCTCAGCAAAAATCATTACTTGAATAGCTGATTTTTTAGCCTGACATTGACTATGGTTTGCCAATTAAAACAAGTCCAAATTATGGATACCGTTATCGACACATAATTTTCATAGTTTTCCTAAGTCCTGGTACGAATGTACTGCAATAGTGCATTTGAAAAGAGTGAATGAGACCTTTGGTGCATTGGTCTCATGACGGAGGGAAGGAGGGTTTACAGGAAAATGAAAATCGTGACGTGGAGTAAAAAAATTGATAAAACTTACGAAGGAATTTATATAAAGACATTGAAAAATATAATATAGTTGAAATAAAGATTTTTCTCTTTATAAAACTCTTAGTTTTAGGTCCTTGGTTGTTGATTATTTCGTACTCAAGGACACACTAATATCATATCCATTATGAAGGCGAAGTATCAACCACTTTGCAGTGGTGATGGATCGTGAATGTTCGGACGAAATAAAATATCATTGGGTGATATAAAATATGACATAAAAGTGGATCTTATCCATCTAGAACTGCTGTTTATCACGCGTTTAAATCATCAATTTTTCCTTCGCACGCAATCAACCGATACATCTGAAGCTTTTTATTTAATCTTGTAATGACTACTATATCAAAAAGCGATAATAAATTACGAGCGTACAGGTGACTGATTGCCAATTAAAACATGCAGTAATGCTTATTGATTCCCTTCAATAGGGATTTATGTTTGTGGAAATGATCCTCAGTTCGTGATGAAATTTGATTAAACTGTCTCAAGTGTTCTTAAGGAGGTTGGAGCGTTAGGCGAATTCCAAGTTTAATTGTTTAAAATTCTTATGATCCTTCTTAACAATAATACCCAACTGTGGGTAAAATTTGAGAAAATTTTACCGTCTAGAAATCAAGTTATTTGTAGTGAAAAATCGTATTTTTTCGTACCTTCCCAAAAGATTTCATGTTAAAGTTGCGATTTTAAACACTGAAAATCTCGAAACCTTCTCAAATTTTTTACACATTATAATACGATGCTTAAGAAGATTGAGGCAAAATTTCAAAAAATTATCTTGGAAAAATTGTATCTGATAATTTTGCCTTTACTCTGTATATACTATTATCATTATGGCGCTTCAACCTCGGCAATCGATCTGTATTCTAGTATTGTAACATTGATAACACGTCGATTAATGTAATTACAGATATACGTTATCCAACAAATGGTAAAGCACTCACATTCATTTATGTGTTTGTTCGTACGAGAGATTTACCAGGCTTTATTTTCCCAACCGAAAATAAATGTTACGCACTTCCGTATCCTCAGATTTATCCACACAGCAGCTTTTTTCCCCGTATCAAGAATATATGCGGATTAAAACTGTGATCAAGCTCCAGTGGGGTGATTCGGGTGTGTTAAGGGTCTGCGTGTTTCGGGCTTATCAGCCTGAACATTTCCCCTTCCTCGCCTCTCGATCCGACCCGGATAACGATCGTACATTTAGTACCGCTGATAGGCAACGCTAATCCAAAGTCAGGGCCAAGTGAGGGTTGCCACAGAGGGTTTATCAGATTTTCTCATTCGCGTAATAAAATCAATCACTCGCTCTCTCTCTCTCTCTCTCTCTCTCTCTCTCTCTTTGAATCTCTTGTTGTCGCTCTCTCTCTCTCCCTCTTTTCCTTTGTATCCCTATCATGCGCTTAAAATACTTGATAGAAGAATGAATTTGACAATTCTGTGATACGAGATAATCCGTATTAATGTGAAATATGAAGCATGTTACCTGCTTGTACACAATTATCTTTCATTTCGTTATTCGATTGTTTGTGTTTCGTGTAGAAAATACATGAAATGTAAAAATTATGGTTGCCCGGTGTTATCTTTTTAAATAGATTCCATTCATCGTAATCCAAGGGAAAAATGTGTAAAAAATTGATAATAAATACATGTTGGAGACTTAGCTCAGTTTGAATGAAAAAATTTCAAAGATATTACATGAATGCATAACATGTTTATTTTCTCCTTGAAATATATTTATTCTGTCACCGAATACTTTGCACATTCACGATTATTGATCGAGTGCGTCGAAGACGAAACATCAGCGAGTATTCCATGTGCCTATATATCTCATCTATGTATATAAGTATATGTAGATGAAAATATATGTATGCATATATAATTGGACGTAGATAATGTATATATTCAGATAGAGAATGAAACCGTGGCGAGGACAGCGACGTATTACTAGTTGCAAATCGATTTGTCTTTATCAGTGACGAGAGGGCATCAAGAGCGATACGAATCCGAAATTTAGTATTCCCCGATAGTGACAGTAACGTAGTATGACTGAAGAGCCACAGAGCTGTCAGAAGACAGTGGTTATCGCGTCGCAAATCAAACTATAGAATATCTCATCAAATCGTCGCCTTCCAAATGATACTCAAATTTACCTCAACCACATTCCCTCGTTTCAGTGACATTAGAGCATCGATTAATCCGCTTATCCAACGCATACAGCTGTAGGTTAAAGAAATATGTAAAAAAAAAAAAAAAGTATAGGAATCAGAAAAACTTCAAGTCTTATTATCGTTACAACCGCGGATTTCTGGAAATAAATAAATGATCACATACTATTAAAATACGTTTAGTGCACACAAAAGTAAATTTATTACTTATTGTTAATCTTTGTCAAGAACAATGTAAAATATTTCACTACTATAAATTCCGGAGTGGATACGTGATTTATTGATACGTTGATCGTCCTTACATCATCATCATAACACTGAATTGTTTACTGTGTAGTATGTAAGCACACACCAAGGAAATACATTTTTTGGGTCAACAAAAATATCGTTGAATATACTAACTTTGCGATCATGGGGCGAACAAAACATTCTCTCTTCACCTAACAAAGATATCACTGTTTCAAGCATTCAATTTACTGGCTGACATGAATATCGTTCAAAACGACAATATTATTGTTGCATTATCGAATTATATTTTTATCGCGACCCTTTATTGATTCAACGAATTTATTTCCTCACACTGAAAAACTGATTTTGTTGAAAGGGTCGAAATTTGATTGTCACGATCTAATTATTTTGTTCAATACGTCCAACTGAATATAACTCAAAAGACATTTGGTTGATTTCGTGAATGGAATAATCAAGGGAATCAACAAAGGAGATCGTTCTGTTATTATTATATCCAGATCTTTTAACATAATATTTCTTCAATAGTACCCAGACAAAAAATTTTATGAATAAAAATGTGTAATAAGCCATAAATATACCAAAAAGTGACATAAACAATGTCTGTTTTATTAGCCGAATCTTTTATTGAGTATTTCAACAGGAGATTTTGTTCGCATTATTTAAACTTGAGGACTGAAACTAAATGATCGTTGGATTAGCAAACTATTGAATTAGGAAATGAATTTAATTAACCGAGGCAAATGAGCCTTCGGGGTATAATGCATAATATTTCGAAAAAGTCAATATCGATTAATATGATTGCGCACCGTTATGCGCGTATATTGTTCGAATCTAAACGCTAAATGATAGATTTTTAATTTGAATCTGTATTTCTTTTTATTACGAGGAAGCCGGGAAAGAGTGTTGCTTCCTCCTGGCGGTGAATATCGAGATAAATATTGGAGGAGCAATTCGAATTTCTAGTTGTCATGTTTATTCATTGAAAACTTGTTCATACGGTCGATCGAATTGGCGATATCAAAAATTATAGGCTGTCGAAACTGCAGCGATCAAAGTAAAGTGATGATACCGGAACTGATCGAGTACGAGCCAGAAATGGAATAACGAGGGGGTCATCGATGCACATCAAAAACGCACATTCACTGGGATATTCGATGGTAGAATAAGCACATCTCTAAGTACATTAAATAGGTAATCAAGAGATAGGTTAATCGGAATGCTAACTCCAGAGCGGAAAGTGGACAAGTTACCATAAACTACTCACCCTCGAATATGCATATATACGTACATAAATCAACGTACGTCTAAAGGCATGTATGAATGGTATATAAATGAGTTGAGATTTCAGCATCCCTTCATGTATATATTCTGGTTACGCCTATTACCCTTCATCATGCTGCTGATGCTAATACGAGCAGGCATTAGGTTATCTCGTGCGCGGCTCTTGTCCATCCTCTACCCTGCTCAATCCCTTTATTTCTCGCTTCATCCAATATTCTCCATCCAGTGACAATCCTCTTGAGGCTATCATTTCAGATACTAGCCAGCGGTAATACTGATTCAGTCAAACATTCGGTTCTATATATCTTTGTTTGATATATTATCCGAACTATACGCAGCCACTCGCGTGCATTCTTCCGACCGTGGTCTGACAATGAACCCGAGGATTGGGAATTCAGAGAAAAGCTGCTTCTTTCGCCGCGATTCTATCTGCTCTTCTTTTTTGATAGAATCTCTTTTTGTGTTTAGTATTCCACGTTTTACAGCGGGGTATCCTGCTTTATGTTCGATACGAAACTCATGGCCATTATTTGAAGTTACCTTGTGTTCATTCCCTGTAAGGCGATTTTTTCTTTCTCTCTCAGTTTCTCGATTCGTTCACTCTAGCTTCACATTGGCCATATCACTCTCTCGTGTACCAATAAAACTCTCGGTTGGCGAGCTCTTTAAAAACTTTTTCTTCCTCAGTATGCATAACGTGAATCCATATATGTATTATATATTTACGTATGTAGATGTACGCGTGAGTTTGTTAGAGACGTGGGCAGATACGTACTTTTTTTTCTAATCCCACAGCAACGAGTTTCTCCCTGTCCAGAAAAATTCGTTTGATAACCCGCAGGAACATCGAGTTCCGAGTAGTGCTTTCGAGTACGAACCTCCCGGGCTTGTGGTCCAGGCGGACATGGTTTCAGTATAAACTCGATGTCCATTCACGTGTATGTAATGCCATAGGATATGCCACGGAATGCCACGTGTAATGCAATGTTCATAGGAATTATGCATAGAGAGAATTGAAACTCAATAATAATCGTTACAGAAAAGAATCGGGGGATGATGTTGATTGTTAGACAATTTTTACTTTGCAAAATCTTCACATTTTCATAAAATCAAATACACTTGTTTTTTTATATGCAAGAGATTTTATTTTATGTTCATGAATATTCTCATAACGTGTAATGAAAATTGCTCAACTGTCAAAGTTATCCTGCGTTTCCATTCTGTAACCGTAGTTTTTTAATTTTCATTTTCATTTTACGTGAGTGTTTACGTGGATATGTGTTCAGGGCTATTAATCCTTACATGGTAAACGGTTTTTTTTTGGTATTCCACCATCTGGGTGGAGAAGGCCGCTTTTTTTTCAATTAACAATTTAGGAAGAAATTTCGCCAAACTCATTTAACGATAGTGCGGTGCATATACTAAAATGTTTCAACATTTTTATTTATCGAAAGAGATAATTGCATTTAGAAAATGACAAATTACGAAATGTTTATGAATGAAACAGAAGAAAATATCGAGGGTTGGAGCTCCGCAGGTATATCCAAACTCTGAGATCTTTTAAGCAGAGATTTTATTACAATCTTTCTCTTGTGGGTGTCAATCAAGTTGGGGTGAAAAGTTTTACATTGTTCACAAAACATTCAAATGACGTATCGACACTGACGCCCATCACCGGTGAATAGTTTTTGAAAAACTCATTTTTTCTGATTTTTCATAATAATGAAAACCATAACAATGTAAAATTCACATTGCTCTATCATGATTTTAACCGGAAGATATAGAAAAGTATCGAAAAGTTGTCGGGCTGACCCCGTGATATTTTTTTGGCAGAACACTTTTTTTTATAACAAGCTAACATTTTCACTTGCGACATCGGTAAAATCGAAACATCGAATTTTTTAAATCACCCTGGTACATGTGCAAGTATACATTGTAACCATACATCAAGAGCCCAGCCGGGCCAAAACCCGGTAATCAAAAAATAAAGCCGGTGTGAGCTCGAGCACTGCACTCGAGAATAAGGTTTTTCGATTATTTTTGTTTTTCAAACAGCTCTCACGGGGGAATAGTTTGATTAATGAAAAATCTGGCATCAGTAAATCTGTGAAATGTTGTTTTTCTCTTTGCATCGGCTATTTTTAGAATTCGATCCATCCACGCAATTCGGAGATCTTGTAACATTGAGCATCGACATTGGTGTATAGTCATTTATTTTTGAATCATCTTTTATTTTCCTCGCTTTGACATGAAAAGTGAAATATATTAATATACTCGTACGTTGGTCATAGATAATGCACTACGTTTGTATGGATGATATCTCACTCGTTTGTAACGCACGTTCCGGACTAGTTTTTTCAGGTTTAATCCAGCTTCGTTGGAATCCCGCCGTCATTCATGTATATTTTTTCATTTTTGCATTTTTTCATTTTTCTTCGAATTCCTTTTTTTTTTGACAATTTTTTGTATATGCAGTAATACCGTGAGATTAGAAAGAGCGTTAGGAAATACTTGTTACGTCAATCACAAGTACTGCAAGGACTTGAGAGAGCTGAAAAGAGCTTTTCAAGCAGCACTTATATGCTCGCTTATACGTGTTTACGGAAGTGAGATTAAAAAGTCGTTTCAATGGTTTGAATGTGCGACACTAATCCATGTAGGAGTACACTAAAATTTTCTAGACCTGAAGAATTTTAATTCAAACATTTCACTCTTTTCAC
The DNA here is from genome assembly GCA_948107755.1 of Campoletis raptor. NCBI lineage: Eukaryota > Metazoa > Arthropoda > Insecta > Hymenoptera > Ichneumonidae > Campoletis > Campoletis raptor. The sequence continues at coordinate 26,462,099 of OX403622.1, read as the reverse complement.
GAGTACTATGAACATCGGATAAAATTATACGTTTTTGTTTCTCTTCTAAACACCTTTATTGTGAAGAAAAAAAATGGTTATTTTCAGCATATTTTGATTGAAGAGCACAGGTTGATTAAACGAAATTAAAAAAGAAAAAAAAGGAATTATGAATTTGTGGTATATTAATATGTCATGATGCTATAAAATCGAAGCATAAACATAACGTACACAATCGTTCAACACAAGTTTTACTTCAACACTCACTATGTACTCTGTTATTATTTTCGTTGAGCTTTTTTTTATCGAATTCGTTTGTACAGAAGTATGTTTTGTCTTAATTGAAATCAAGCATGCATGTACGAGCGTGCAATGAATTTAGCTAACGTTGGAATAAAAATTAAAATAAAAAACACGACCAGAACGTGGGAATGATAGCACGAGAATCAATCTCTGACATCAACAATTTTTTCTTGATTTGCAAGTGCCTTGCTCTATGAAATGAAGTTAATAACTCGTTCATTTTTCTTTTTATCACTTCGTTTTACCCTATTCATCTAAAATTCCATCGGTGTAGAGTTGTCTCTATAGTTGCTACGATATCTATGAGATACATGTACATATATGAGTATTCCGACGAAGAAATATGCCCCACCTTGATTCTCTTCACGAGAGCTCACCGTACGTTCACATAGAATGAATATTTTATTAGATAAATGGTCTCCAAGGAGAAACGAGTCTGCTAGAAACTATTTTCAGCAGAGTACGCGATATTCCGGAAAATATTAACTGTTGAGTTATATACATTCAATTTAATTATACTGTAATCATTTCGTCGGCACAAAACTAGGCACTCGATCTTTTTTGAAGTTTCAACAAAAAGCTGATACAATTGAAACTAGTGTTCAAATTGATTACTCTTGGAATTATGTGTCAAGTCAGTATTCTTAAATAATTCTATAATGAATATCTTTGTTCCAAAACAACTTTATTCATTCAAATGTCTATTTGTAAATAACTTTGTCGATAAATGACGAATATTTTTTAGTAAGCTTACTCCCACAACCATCTATATCGAGCTATGGCTATGTTAAAATATTTTCTTTACTAAAACATCTCTGTTCATAAATTTCTGCTAAAAATGACGCTAGTCAAAAATATCCCTGTTCATTGATATGTCCATTCTGTTGTACAAATTTTACTCACGAGTATCTCTGATCGAAAATGTCTTTATTCGCGTGAAATTGTTTCAAATGTCAATAAAACATTTCGATTGTCAATTGTATTGTATGAATTGAGATGTTTTGAAAAAGAGATTTTCTTCGAATCAATTGTCTCAGAGTAAAAATATCAATGGATAGAGATTCATTTTGAGGATATTTATGCAAAGGGATTTGGAGCGAAGATATTCAACATAAAGTTATAGAGGAATAGAAAAATTATTAATGGAGTTGTCGAAAATTTTGACGTAATTGGTTGAAGTTTAAATTTTTCCTACATTTTTCGGTGAGCTACGAAGTTTACAACTGCACTGTCAAAAACTTTCAGAGAGAGAAAATACAGTAATTATTTTTCTACAATAAAAACAGTGAAACGTGAGTGCAAATATTCATCGAGCGCCGAGTAACTTTGATAAAAATGTAGGTCGATTCGTAAGGGGGAAAAAGAATCCTCGCGATAAAAATGTTATCATAATTTTCAGAGAAAACATAATCTTGTTGAGAAAAATCGTACAAAATCGATGGAGTTTTTTCTCTGCATGAGAAAAATGCATGGTATGCTGAATGTATTATTTAAAATGAGTATTATTTTCCTGCCTAACTATAAGAATATTTAATCTAGACTAAAAATAAGATTTATATTTTAGAATTTGTATCCATAAACAAATATGCGATATTGAAACCAAAGAATTTTCCATAGCGCAAAGTTCATATTTGGAAAAAACTAAATGCATATGAATCAAGACATTGTTTTAATTCATGAGAATCAATAGTATAAGAGCTCGACCTGGAAAAACGAGTTCGTTGCTTTTTCTGCAACTGAAACTGTGATACAGTACCTAGAGCCAGTGCAGCTGGCGTGTCTGACTTCTATCGGAATATATCTACTGGACTGAAGCTTTATACAAACCTCAAACCATTCTACATTTCACGGCGTGTGACCGAGCCAGTTCAGGCAACTTCCACCTTCTACTCTTATCCCATTTCCACTATTAAACAAATTTTCTCTCAAACTTCATCGTCCACTTTTTTTTAATAATCCGTTCCACTCAATATATACGCACATAGGGCTTTGAGACTATTCAAAGTGACATCTACTCTAGCGGGAGATTCTATTAAAACTGAGTTTATTAAATTATCTCTTCCGATCTCTCTCTCTCTCTCTCTCTCTCTGGCACACTCACTTTTGTTTAATAAAATTACGTCTGCGGGCAAGCTATTTCGATATCAGCAGCTTTTACATGATCCATACTCTTCAGGATGCTTGAAAATTTAGTCATTTAAATTTTGCATGTTCATATTCCTAAAAAATCAAAGTAATTGAATGATGATCGAACTTTATTCAATATTCAATGTAAATCGTTTGACAAGTGCTAAAAAATTAAGTCCATTAAAAAAAAAAAAAAAAAGAACCACGAATCAACTCAAGAGGGCATATGATGAACAGTTTTAACTATCCATGGATTTTTTTGTCATTTATTTAGAGTGGTCGGCTTCCTATAGATGTACCAAATATTTTGTGAATTCGTTCGGTACGTGGGATCAATTTCTTCTTCACACACACGCACACACGTACACACATTTATTTTTCGGTATTGATATCGATCCTACTGATCGTGTACGAGACATCCATATTCCATATGGTATACATGGAATTTGAGTTCGTATATATATGTTGAGTTTATTGATATTATATTCACTGTGCACGTAGTAACATCTCGAATCGTAGTACAGTTGACTATAGTCACAGTGATTCCAACCCCTTTGTCGCGGTGGGTTCCGGTTCGTGAGAGTCGAAGCTTTCGGTTCGCACGTGTACGCGGTCACCCATTTTTAGAGAGGCGTTTATTGATTGTAAAAATGTTACGAGAGATCGCATTCAAAGCTATAGACGATGCTTTCCTCGTCTTTATATACATGCACATTTCTATTGCACTTCGAATATGTCCAAGTATCACACAAAACCTATTTTCATGTCTTCGTCACAAAATAACACCAAAAAACTTCACTTTTCTATGTCCCCATTTACGATTTCAATGACGCGTCATATTGCAGTATGAAATAAATAATAAATAAAAAAGTGAATTCCCTATACGAAGATCACATGAAATATCACAGATAAAATGAATAGTGAGTCTTTACCGATTCGTGGATTAAAGATTCGAGGATTTACATTGCTGTTACGTGAGAATATTTTTCTGCCGTTTTAGAAAAATTCGTTATCCATACTCAATGATCTTGAGCGATGGCTGTGATTGTTTCCAATGAAATTTTCATTTACATCTTCATTGTCAACACTTTTTAATATCTTTTGTTTATTGAATTGATTCACATACATTTTAGACATTTTATAGAATGCTTATGCGGTTTTATCTCGGTTTTATCATAGTGGACGAAAATTATGACTGAGAGCAGTCATGAGGCAACTTCTGCCACGATTGTAAAAGCTCTTCGATCTTAGTTGAAAGCGTCAGAAATTCCTTTTGTCATTTTCACCTCACTATCACAGTACAGTGTTCTATACGAATATAATATATACGCATGGTACTGGGATGCAGTAAAACGTAGATTTTGAGCAAAAGACTCAGAAAGGGACAGAGGTATTGAAAGAAAGGAGGCGTTTGTCGTAGAGTTATCGTCATTCACTTTCTGAGACCAGAGTGGTAGACCTTTCGAGCTTCGGTGACCAGAGCACATAGATACATTTTAACGTCGTCTCTGAGACTGTGACACATAAGCGGCATCTGCCTTTCGCTTTATATCTACCGAACGTAGCGTTGGCAAAAGCCTCTCGTATGAGCGTATCCTGAATTTCTCTTGGCAACTTTGCCAGTCGCTCTTCCTTCCTCACTTTATATCACCCCACTCTCTCTTTTCACGGCTCACCCTCTCTGTTTCGCTTCGTTCCTTTCACTATCTCTTTCCTCCTTTTCCTTTTTCTCTGTATCTATCATTCTCTCCCCTCACCGAGTCCTCTTTGGACGTGAATTTACGTTCCTCGAGAATGGAAATAAGGCCCCCTAGGAGAAGAACTGCCTCGCTAAACTGCCGTATACTTTAGGGTTTCGGCAAACGTTAATCACAAACCTCGAGATTTCAAGGTGCTTGTATATATGAAGAGACGAGTTTGCCCCCGGAGAATTTAACTCCGACCCCCGCCCCTTCCAGCCTTCATTGTCGCATGTGCGACTATTGGTGTGAACAGAAAAGGGAGAGTAACGAGAGAGCGAAGACAAAAAGCCCTAACGAAATGGAGGATGAGGAAAATTTGGCCATCCACACACATTTAAACATTCCAATACATAGCTTTTATATATACACGAACGTACACGGACGTCCCGTTTGCCGATCAAATTAGTTTGTGTACGATTGGTGAGGGCTTTTTACGCCGAGCAATTATCGTTACTTGCTCCACGCTTGCTAGAAAGGCAGAAGATCGATTCCGCTCTCCCCGTGCACACCAGTCTCACTCACCCTCGTTGCAACTATTAGCAATCCACCAGAGACTAGTTGGGGTACTAATTTTATGAATTTACGGTATAACCCCTTGCTTGCATTTGATTCTCTGTATGGGGCGTTCCACGCTACTTTTATATTCCCAATTTTTTTTCTATGTGAAAAAATAATCTGACACATATTCTTTTATTTTTCGAGTTTCCCATATTCTCGACTTTCACAGATATATTATTTTTTTTTAACCCTCTGAGTGTAGGCTGTAGTTACTATGAATATATGGGTCTCGAAACGATAAAAATAATAAAGCAATTTAATAATAGCAATTTGACACTATTTTTATGATGGACTTTCAGTTAAAAAATTGACATTTTCAATTGTTTTATTTTGATTTTTCTATTTTTATGCAAAAACTCTCTCAGCAAAAGAACATTGACGATTTTTTATTTCTTTTTTTTCCTAACGAAGTGAATTTACAAAATTGTCATTCATATGTGCATAGTAGGTACGTGGACTTTGTTTTTATAGATGCTCCAGCCAGTTGAACCCGTGAAACTTCAATAGCAGTATGCATGAATGGCTATGAATTGCTGCATGCGTAAATTTTCGTTACAAATATACACCTGCGCTAAGAATTGTTATATGATTTTATCTTGCTGTACATGAAAATGTCAATTTCGATGACAGTTGAAAATCTGAAGTATTATAGGGATGGATATTAAATATTCCTGAGTCTACGAAATCAACAGAAATATTGAATAACCTTTATGCATCTTTTTCTCACGATCACCATTTGTACCAATAAATTATTTCTTGAATTTTCATTTGAAATTTTGTCTCTTTTATCTAATTTGAAATTACCGATTTCAGTTCCAAGTATAAGGCAAAGCTGTAGCATACTCAACTTTTTTTTGTTAAAATCCAACAAATGTACCCAAATGTTTGAAACAAGAATATCTTTAGTTTCTAAGGATAAAACTGTTTTAATTTTTACATTTAGATCTTCTGTTACGATAGTGTAGGAAGCATCGCAGGTTTCAATTGCAACAGGACTCTCACGACATTTTTGAAGATTGGGAGAACGGTTGATGTCATGTGATTACGCGGCTACGTAACGTTGTGGGCTCACGGTGGCAGTAAGCGGAAGCTTCCAACACCGGAAGCTTACTACTCCTTCCGACATTTTACACAAAAGATATCCCTTATCCCGCGGAATACATTATGCCTATCTCGCTAATGGTTCGAAACGATGGTTACATTCTCTTTTTCATCTCGTCTCCTGCTCTAACTTTCACATTTTCTTTATTTATTCCTTGTTTTTTTTTTCCAACGTTCGTTAACGGTTTGAGCATGAAATAAAATAATTGAAAAACTGCATGAACTTCCATCGAACGTTTTTACAATCAACCGAGTTTCCGGAGTCGCAAGAGGTTTTTTTTTTTCAAATTTACAAATATTTTCAATTTCACAACGCCACCTCCATGGAAAAATAATGTTGGCTATTTTCAAAAGCAAAATGTGATGCACACTCAAATTCTCCCTCAACATGCAGGCATTGATAAATAAATTAATTAATCAAAACACGATGATAAAAATGAAAGAAAATAAACATTCGTTTTGGATAGTTACTTCTTTTTAGAACCATTCGGAAGAAAATTAGCGAATCTCTTGTTGTTCGTACAATGCAAGTTCAGTCCATCCATTCACTGAAATTCTCGCTTCCTTTCATCACCCGCGGCAGTTTGTAGTGTGCAATCTCATTGTTTGATTCGCGAACGAGTGAGGACCGAAGCATCAAAAGGGACGATCTTCTGCGGTTTTCCCTTCGGGCCTCATCGACCCTTCAGTTCATCCAGGCTGTGCACATTGAAAATAGTACGTTGTGAAAGCTCACAAAAAACGTAGGAAAGTTTTATTGGAGGAATAGACCAAAAATAAACGAGAAAAAAGGTGATGAATCAGAATTTCGCACTTCAATTATCGAAGCTTCGACACTCCTAAAATACTTTCACTGGTTTAATACAGAAACGTGGAGTTTTACACGTGTCTGGAAATATGAAGGAATGATATCCCATTTAAATATTGTTGAAAATATACTGATAAGAGTATAATAAATGTCCCAAGAGTTGAACGATATCGAACTAGAAATTCACCGAGTAATCTTCATTCTTTGTAGAGTCCTAGTTTTAAAAGAATGCGTTACGTAATATCTTTTGAAATTTCCGCATAAAAACAATGATAATGTTTATTGCTAACAAACGTACTTTCAATGTTTGATCTCACTTTACATTTCGCATAATTGTGTTTCACTTCATCGTATTATATGTACAATTTCAGTTTTCTTTTTCTGTATTTACACTCCCTCTCATTACACTGATTTTGTTCTACTTATTTTTTCTTTCCTCTCCTTATTTGTACTGCTTTGCTATCTTTTGTTCATTCATCCTCTGTTCCTTAACACTTTTTCTTTTTTACTTCAATTTATTCAGTCTCGTTCTCTTGGGTTCGTTGGAGTGTTATATTCGGATGCCATTCTCTCTTTCTCTCTCTCTCTCTCTTTGAGACGAAGGGATAAAAAGATAAAAAAAGGAGGCAAGGGAGTAAAAGAAGTGGAAACTGTACAACCGTCTCCGAATGCGAGGTGTTCCTTTCGAAAATCTTTTATGTTGCCGTAGTTACGATCCGGAGACTCTTTTTCGTTTTTACGAAACTTCGGAACCGATGTTTGATTTTTTTTTTTTTTTTTTACCAAGGATAGATACTCGATCGAAGCCATCACGATCTTTCACCAAACTCGTAATACTTGTAAGAGAATCAGCTACGCAACCCTAAAAATCGTACAATCTGATAAAACGAGGGTGAATATTGTACGGGTGAAAAAAAACGTCCCGTTCACGCGACCCTTGAGTACGTCCTCTTTCCCATTGGCTGATATGCACTATATATACATTTTTGCAACATCTATATAGGTATTGCAATGAACGACATTTTTTGTTCGTTCAACCCACCCTCGTTATTCCCTTACTATTTTACGCACCAACCCTTATACTTGACGAATCGAGTCATAAAATTTAACCCCGTACAAATTTTATCGCATTGGATCTCTCTTCTTGGATTTTCTCGATGTATTTCCCGATCGTATAATTTTTTTTATCACTCTAGACACAGACCATACCTTTCCATATATTGTATACGCCAATACATTGTTATTTTGATATTGAATACAAAAGACAATTAGTGTCTTTGAAGCTTCCATTCTCAAATTTGTCTCCGTCGACATCAATTAGATGAGAATAAATAAACATCTTTAATCCTTTAGTATTTGGATAGTCGTGGCTGTTAGGTTTTTAGAATTTGTTCCCTTTGAGCGATAATTTTTGCGATTTGTTAATTGTTTGAGTTTTAGTTCGATGCAGCTTTCCATGAAACCATTGTCCAACTATTGACCTGCACTCCAAACGCCTCCACACTTAACGCTGATCGAATCATAAAATTTATTCTCGCACGAATTTTATCACGATCCCGGCTCCAATTTCCCAAAGGACTTTTGGACCAGCCATTATTTTTTTTTTACTGTCAAGCCAATGGTTTTTATCCGATACTTCCCGCTTTTTAATGGTTTCCTGGACGAACAGGATATTGCGTTAGCATTTTTATCACGCTGGACAATTTGTCAAGATTTTCAACGTAATTAAAAAATATTGGATGCAAGTGGAATTCATAGAGCTTTGGATGAAAAGAACAAGCGAATAAAAATTTAATATTTAATTCAAAGCAGATTAATTGAAATACTTTATTCTGTGAATATTTTTTGTTTCTAGCTATAAACTTATAGTTGTTCTAACAGCAGTGTAGAAACAATTTCACATTCATTTATGAATGTGCCTGCCATCAATTGGCCTCAATATATCTGAACGTCCTAGTTATCGTCCGTACTTCTGTAATTGGAAAATAACATATGTTCTCGATATGTGTCGAATAAATTGAATAGATACTTTAATTAATGGATGTATGAAACGATGGTAAAATGATCGAACTTTGATTTAATGTAACGTCCAGCATTGCATTTTGTATGATTGAAACATTTTCAATAACTCTATGGTTAATAAGTTTATATTTCCATACAAAGTAAATTGTTTCTGAGAAATATGATTAAAGTTCATGATTATTCGTGTGTGAGAAAAATAAAAATCATTGAATATCGATTTACTGGTTGTTTATTATTATTATTTTTTTTAAATTCATTTAGTTGAAAAATTGAAAACGAGCTTGTGGTATTTTCAGATTTTAGTATAATTTGTGCTTTGCATCTTACACAATTGAAATTTCTTCAACCATGAAATTTATCTCGTTTCCTATTCTCGCAAACCTATTCTCACGATGGCTTTTTAAACTTTTGTTTCTCCAGATGGAATTCTTCAATTTAAAATTGATGGGGATGATTTTTAAACTTTAAAAAGTGTCTGAATGATTTTTCATCGTTCAATAAAGAACTTTAAATGGTGTTTTTCGCAAAATGCAGAAAAACGTGAACTTTACAGTGAAGATTCTCACAGTGTATAGCTGAAGGGTTAATAATTAGTCGTTAGAAGCAATACGTCCACAGAAGTCGGTCTGCATCAGTCAGATTTGTACTAATGTTATTATTTCGATTGTATTATGCGTCTAGAAGCCAGAGGGCTATGCTCCTCATACAATGCTGGCAAATGCTCCCCAACATGTGGCGCTGAGAGCACGGTCGCACATGTGACCTCAGCAATCCATGGATCGAGGGTAGTACAGTTTCAGTCTATCTACGATCGAGGTTAACGCGTATAACGTACGCTACTCTATCCACCCTCTGGAACGCAATGCCTTGTATTGTTCTCTTAGCGCATTATTGCAGTTAAATGCTTTAAATTATACGAATATATATGCGCACTGAACGTAATATGCCGGTATTTCGCCCCCAAGAATTTGCGTATTCATATACTGTGAATTTTACTGCAGGCTGCTGCAGCAATCTCTCTTCAACATAATTATGGTACATCTTTTAAGGTTGACTTATCACGAACTTCATTATTAGAGAGAAGTTAAATTTTTTTTTAATATTCTAAAAGTCTGCAAAGTTCTAAAGGACGTTATCGTTATGATAATAAATAATTATTCAAATTTGGAGATTTAACTCTCGAGATATGAATGTTTTGCGATCAGATATTTGTTTTATCTACAATTTAAAATGCTTAAAAACCATAAGGAGTATACTCGGTCCATATAAAATGACGTTCGCTGAGCACTTATTTAAAAGAAAAAAATCATCGATTCGGCTGACGAATTAATTGGTTCATGCATTTTGTCGATGAATTCCGATACAAGTTCAATTTATCCAACGGATCCAAAAACTATAACTCAGTAAAAATGTTCCCTGTACAGAATATCCTCGAAAAAGACATTAAAAAAAAATGACTTACTTTTTTTCAGATGAAAATGATTTCTTGAGTGACTATGAAACACACTTATCAAATCAGTTAACACATGAAAAAAAAAAAAAATTCTTGTATTCTGAAGGATAAATATGTACATTATTGATACATTATTTCGAGAGTATTCGTATTTAAAAACGTTTTGTTTTTAATTCAAACTGAATGATCGTATCTTTATGGGTAAAAGCAACCATAGCAGCAACACATTGAACTATTAACTGGGACAACCATCTGAAATATACTTTTCCTCGTACTTTCTTGCGCACGTAATATATACTGATTTGAGTATAGGGCGGGAATGGTGGAGGGTTTAGTAAGCTCGCGCCACGGAAACGAGGCCATAATTTAACAGTTCCGATGATACTTTACGACTCTCAAAGCCGCAATCTCGCTTCCCAGATCGACTTTTACGTTCTTTCTCGTGAGAAAAACGAACTTTCTGGTTAACGATGCCGCATTATGTGTCAGCCAATTTTTAAAGGCTAGGTCCGGTCTTCAATAAATATATGTGTTGTGTTTAAAAATAAACGTAAATTTATACATGTGGAAACAGATGACTGCACACAAATGGTCATTTATCGTGAAGGCAATTCTTCATTGCAGTAACACCGCAATAATGATAATAAACTGATAAATCATATAGAGTGAAGAATGTTGTTATGGGATCGCCATTTCCGAAAATTCATGCGCGTTCATACGACAGGGGCATCATATGGTTTGGTATGATCTCGATGGTTGCCCTTTGTCAAATTTTTATGACTGTACAGTTCACACACGATCACGCGATCGTGTAAATGAATCGTTTGGTTCTGGAACCACGAAATGAACATTTTTTTTTTTTCGTTCATTTTTTTTCGTTCATCATACTGTCTTCTAATGCCTTTGAAACGTACCTTATAATTATTGTACCTTATTCAATACTACGAAATCAGTTTCCCTTTTTTCATTCGATTTTGTACGTTACTTTGACACGAAATGAGTTTTTTGGAGCCATGATATATATCACGGTTTTTCCGACATTTCCATAATGGGCCATACTGATTAATTACCGCAACTTCTAAATCGTCCTCGAAAATGTCTTAAAATGGTTACAAGCTTTTTTTTCTGTAATACTTCGTTACTTGCAACGTTTTATCGAAATCTCTGTATTTCGATGTAATGACACAACATCTTTTGACGTTCTTGTGGAAATAAGTGTTAGGTGATTAGTGACGTTTGAACGAGCTGAACAACCTATGTTTTGCATTTTGCAAACATTTTTTATTGATATTGCATTTCATTACAAATCTCTTATAGTGTTACATACAGATGTGGATTTACATGAAAAAATATATTTTTTTAATGATTTCCTTTACTCATCGTTTCGTGAATTGATTAATAATTAATAGTCAAGAATTGAATCGAAAACACCGATTTTAGAGACCTTTTTGTCTGTCATCAAGCTCACAAAATTGTATAACTGAGTTGGAGTCTCGATACAAATTCTGGGCAAGTGCTCATCGCAAATTAACTTACTTCTGGTTGAAATATTCGAGGCATGCATTTGTAACGCAATTGTGGAAAATATCCATTTCCGGAAATAAACTCATGAAAAGACTGTAAAGTAATAATGGAAATTGCGTCAAATTATGAAATCGTCATAGTACAGAATTTTGCCATCAAAACCAATATTTGATATGAATTTTTCTAAATTTTAGTATATTATGTGATATAAATGTCGCAAAATACATCTTCGATTGGTTAATTTCGAAGGTTTTGGATTACCCGCAAATATACAGACGCTGTAAATAATAAATCGATTGCTGGGAAACGTAAAGTTGTAGAGGGCTGTATTCAACGTACCGAGTTATGGTCGTTACGCCTTTCAGATTGTTATGCACTCGATATATATACGTGAACATCGAGAGACTCGCCAAAGCAGCACGATCAGATAATCATCCCCGTGAATATATTACCTCGATTAGCGAAAACGCAAGAGCACCCTCGTAACGCGTCGTGGGAGTTTCGTGGAACTCCCCTCTAAACCCTTGTCACAAACTCTGTTCCACTGAATCGAGAGATATACAGTTGTCTGCATTATTACTGAATATTCGCCCATTCGGAGACATGTCTCCTCATCATTAATTCCAATCATCTCGATATATCATTGCAGGAAATACATGAAATGGTAGTACATTTTATTATCATGTTCTCTAATAGCACAATAAGAATTTTTAAAACGTTTAAATGAACATCAGTTTAAAAATGTTGCCAACGTGTCTTTTAAACGTGTATTCAACGAATCAATCGATTTCTACAAATACTTTCAATATTCTGTACTTCCAGTACAAATATATTCAACAACTTTGGCCGTCTTCCAACAATACACCATTGTACATGTGACAAAAACAATTTCACAACCGAAATTCATCAAGACTTCAATGATCCACGTATCAAAATGGAGAAAATTATTGAATTCTGCAAATTGTGACGAGAGAAAGAAAAGCAAACATATAATCGCGACATCATAAACATTTTCCCGATTCTTGTGGCACTCTCGAACATTTATTGTCTTGCTGATTTGCTAAATTGAAAGAAGTGGAAGATAACAAACAGGGAAAACAAAATAGAGCGAAACTCGAGAGAAGCTACAAATAAATATGATCAATATACAACGAATGTTGGCTGCTTGATGATAGAGTGTGCGAGTATCCTTTTACGAAGTACAATCGTGAACGTGATTACATACATATTGTGCAGCTTGCTCTGATCGTTCTGGTATTCCTTTACCCCAGTTTTTTTAACTCTATTCTCTTCAGTTTTTTCTTTTTCTATCAGAATATCGTGGGTTCGGCTGATCGAAATACAAGCAATTGATGAGAGCTCGAGTAGTAGTGGAATAGAGATGGAGATAGAGCGTGTTTACAGGCTGGATTGAAGGGGAGTAGAAGCTTTTGCTGGTAGCTTGCAGAGGTCTCTGGTGTACTATACGTAATTGGTGGACACCCCGTACGTGCTTAACGTTGAGCTTTCTAGCAGTACTACCATCGAGCCATGAGAGAAAGAGGGAGGAGAAAGAGAGTTGAAGAGAGACAGTGCTCCGTCGCTGCTTTACGAAGGGGTTGAGTGCCCAGCTTGCGAGGGACGCAAGGGAAACATTGCCGTGAAAACATCCGGGTATATATACACCAGAGACGGTGCAGCGTACTGGGATGGCTTATCTGAACACACGGTGACACACTGTACTGATAGCAGCCCTCCATACAGCTCTCTCTCGCTCTCTCTTCCTCTGGCATTCTCTCTCTTTCTCGTATTTTCTAACTACCCCCTTGCTGTCTCTCTTTTTACATTACTCCTATAATCTCAACTCTCCCATTAACCGACGTTCGCCTGGATTCCCGTATAATCTTCTTTCGAAGATTCATCCCTCCCTGAGGCTATAATCAAAGCTGCACCTTCGTCGAAGAAAATGTATTTCTCATGGAAAAAATTGACTAATGAAGAATCGAGTACTTTTCTTCTTTCAAATCTGTGATAATTGACATTGATCTTTGGACATTTGTTTTATTTAAAATAAAACGAATCAAATATGTTTCATTCTAATTTGTAGACCATTTTTTCAGAATACCTGTGAATTTATCAGTTAATAATTTGTTGTATTAAGATTAATTCATTGACAAAAGTTGTAGTAAATCGTTGCGTGGGTAAATTCATTTTTTTAGTGGTTTAAACTGATAATATGACAAATTTTTGATACCTGATTATTAATCGATTACCGTAATAAGATCAATAACCGTGAGTGACACCAATTTTAAATTTCCATGAGCATTCATATGGCATTTAGCACAAATGGTATTAAGCTCGTTGGCAAACAGGTCGGCGTTAATTCTAATTCGTAAGTTTCTCGGTTCTAGTGAACTCTCGTCCATTGGGTATATTCAACCTTCAGGTAAAGTCATACCCAATTGTGGTGAAGTCGAGGAATTCGAAGGAATTCAACGCGCAGAGATTTCCTCGTTCCTGGTAGGGATAGTACTTCTCGTACCGAGTTAAACATTCTAGTTCACGCGCACGCGTTTTACCTTATCTCGTTTGCCTCTCAAACTCTACAGAGAAAATAACTCTCGTGCAATCAATTGTTAAACCAAGTCGACCAGCGTGGTTGAACTATCTCAACTATTGTTCGTTTCTGCATAAACTGTTTCCCTATCACTGATGGTACATAAATCGTTCATATACTCAACTCGCTCATGGTTTCACAACCCAAAAGTCTGAACGGTGATGCAATGGGCCGATAGAATTCATAGTAAGCAATTTGATCGGCTGAAAAATTCCGTGAACCAGTTCTGACATCGTAAAAATACAATCAATCCAATTATTGTTAATTGTACAACACACAACACAATGTTTAACCATCAATTCCATTCTCCAGCTGGAAAGCAAGAGAATCAGATCTGAATATCGCAAAAAAGAAATTTTAAATAGACCATCTGACTCAAGATAGTCTCTCTGATGATATCATTTATGATAACGTCGAGAAAAAATCATTTCTCAAACTCGTAGTGGTTGCGAAAATATTTGTCGCTGGCCAATTTTTAATTCGAGACTATTTATCATTTACTTCTTTTCAACAGCATAAAAACTTTCTTGGTCGATAAACCATTCACGCTTCTGAACTTTTGGGCTGAAAAACGTTACGATCATCTTGGGTTTGTGTTAGCACACGTGCTCCGTCTATATGGTGGTTAAATAGGGAAAGAAAGAAAAAAAAACAGGAACGTACGATCGTAGAATTTACAGCTTCTGTACGAAAATCTACCGATCATCGTTCATGATAAATTTTTTCGATTTCTCGTACCGTGATTTTCATGGATTTTTTCTTCTCACTGGTGTAGCATTCAGACTTGGGACAGTGTCACTCGTTGTGTTGCAGTGTTGTTCCTGTTAGTTTCTAGTGGTATAAACAGCCCCTTTTTCCAACTCCCTTACAGTACTAGCAGGTTGCCACATTCTCAGTTAGGGGTGGGGGTGAACTGAAAAGAGAGTGGGTGATGGTCATCCCTTCTCTGTTACCATTAAACATTCAAAGGGAGCGTAAAAAAGAAGATGCATTTGCATCCCGCATTGCGACTGCGGGTCCGCCACACGGAAAAACATAAATAATTCAAAAGTTTTTATGCACCCCGAACAAGGGTCTGGCAGGAAGCGGAAACGGGGAATCGAGGAATAGAAAGAGAGGAAAAGGTTGTTGTTGATGCGAACTTGGAGAGGGACAGAAAAAATTGTGCAAAAGTTGGGCGTTGGATGAGGGTGAGAGTGAAAGAGTGCAAGAGGTGAGAAGACAGCGCTGAAAACGACTGACGAGAGTTAGAGACGAAACGAAATATCTCCCGCGTTTCCTTGCTCTCTTTCACTCTCCCTGAACGTTCTACTCGCGGAAAATCCAATTGCATAAAACGGCTAAAGAGGGAACCGACGAGCCTGGGACAGCTGCACTTTGCTTGTCCTCGCTGTTGTGTGCCAAATTGTCAAACATGTATAGCAGAGAATCCTAAAGATGTTGAATCAGCATACAAAATATAAAGTTGTCACGAACGACCAGGACGGAAATTTCGCTCGTTTTTGTAACAGTGATAACAAGCAATAAATTGGTTGTGAGTATTGGATTTTTTCAATTATTCATTCATTGATATATTTGCTTTATATTTCTATTATTTATTACTCAAACTCACTCATCGTGAATCTATTAAAAAACTTTCATGTATTTTCTAAGTTACGGATACTCTACGGAATCTCACGAACAATTTAGGGTATTTAATTTCGCTGACAGAAAGACGACATACACAGAAATTCTTGGAAACCTGAAGATCGTTGGAAATAATCGATTATCATCGCAATATCGTTATTATCCTTTAGGAATGTCTGACTTGGACCAACACATCCGATCAATGTTCAAGGCTTTCCGGTATTGTTCTCAATCATTAAAGTATGGTGATCGTCTTCTTGAAGTCCACAGAGCTCGCGGCTGGATATGCGATGGAGTAGGAAGTGAGATTGCTCTTAGCTATTGCATACCAACATGCAGTAGTTGCTCCGTTGAGTCTCCTTCGCAACGCGAGGTTATTGCGGAAATTTCGCGATGTCTTTCAATTCTTTAGTGTGCGAAACAATAATTTCTCTGTTAAAAACGGTTATTGAGAACAAAGTTGAAAAACTCAAACTAATAATTTGTCAAATAAACATTTTCAAACAGTGCAATCAGTGCAATCTAACCCTGTGCTTCAAAGTTTTGCAAAATTCAATCAAACATGAAAAAGGGCCATTATACGAGAGTCAATTTTTTCAACGAAAAAGGAGAATACGTGAAAACATCGTTACCAAAAAGTGTAGTTTCTTTTACAGATCGTTCGAAACTGAGCGTCAAAAAATGACATGTCATATTTTCTATGATATTTCGGTTCTTAAGTATAATGACAGTCCGAGTTCAGAGAGGTAAAGACAGATTTTGAATAATTTAATGAGCTGTTTCGATGGAAAAATCGTCCAAATCGGAAGGTAAAAACAGAACCGGGTGCACTATTTTGTTGCATGAGAAAACACTTAAAAAATGTATACCAATGAAAAAACGTCAGAGTTTTCGAATAAAAAGTTTCCGTGAAAGCCTCATATACAATATAGCAGCCCGGATATGCTCCCGAAATGCCGACGTGCGATGTCCAGATGCGAAATAGTAATATTCTCGTGGGCTAGTGAGCTAATACGATTCGAACGAGAGTCCGAGAGGGCCGGGAGGACTCCGAGGGGGTAGTAGAAAGGGTCGGAGATCGCGATAGGAATTTCTCACTGAAAAGTTTTAACTATTCACGCTTGTACGCTTGACGTCCGCACAAAATAGTTTCTAACCGTTAGTCGAGTACGCTGGCCACTGGCATCTCTGTAATAACGGCCAAACATAACTAATTTCGAATGTTGAAACGGTCGTTGAGCTCATAGCACCTGTTTAACAGCAGGCTGCGATATTACTGCCCGGTTCGCAATTCCCACCTGCAGACATTTCGTTGCAGAAATCTTACGCAGAACACCAAAATTTGAAAATTCCATTCGGCCGAAGTGGCTAGTTTTTTGAACAGCATTTTCTTTCCCTAAAATATATTTCCAATCTTTTTAGTATTAAATGAGATTTATTTCATATGCTCACTCTAATCTGCATGCAAAATAGTGGATAGTCAGTACGTTAAAGATAGTTTACAGACAATTATTTACAAGGAAAATAATTCAAATTCCCACGCGGGTAGATCTAAAAAATTCACCGGAAACATAATGCCATGAAAGTTGTTAGACTCACGCATAATATTTTAATCGATTGCAATATTTTATTCATAAAAAAGTAAAGTGTGTGCTATTGCGTAAATAATTGTCACTGAATATTCCATTTGAAAAAAGTTGACGATTCGTCGGGACACCGTATTTAATAATGATAAAAATCTATACAAACGTTTTCAATGGGGATCAATGATTTTGTACGTTTTCCTTTTTTCCGCATTGACTCCGAATAATTATAAACATTTTCGTTTATCGTTGAAATTTTGTTTTCGATAAAGAAAACCTCGCAGTAGGTTTTTTATATTTCAAACGGAAGTGTCATTCACAATCGTCCGTGTGTGTGTTTGTGTGTGTGAGAGTGTGCATATACATGTATGATGATATCGAGCAAAGTGCATCCAAACACGACACGGTTTTCCATTCAGCTCCAAGCGAGCTTTCGCACTCTTATGCATTTGTGTCTGAACCAAGGATCGAAATAACTTTTCAAGCATCCTACTATCCACAGATGACGGCTATATATATGTAGATATGTCTATCATGTATAGAATCTACGTATAGCCATAGCTCCGTACGTGTGAACTTGCATACACATACGCACCTTCCAATATCTGTGAAACAAGATATTATCCAGCTTTTTAATATACTCCAATGAAGTTATGCTCCAGAACTAATTAAATTTGCATGCGAAACAGCAATTTTCTATGAGATCTGTGTCCTGTGCTTATTATAACGCTGCTTGGTTCTAAAGATTTAATATTACAAATTTAAAGCTCTACGTTCAGGCAAAGTGCATTTCCATACACGATATATAGTTTTATGTCACTAAATGATGATAATAATAATATATTATTAATACTAACGATGCTATCAACTATGCAAAAGAAAAATATATTTTATGATGGATTTATGGATATCCAATATATTTCAAGATTGTGAACCTAGAGCGGGCAAGGAACGCAAAGATTCAACCAACAGAGGGGGTATCGTAGTAGAGGATAGTAGAAGAAAGATATGAAAAATTCCATGAAACTTCATGGGTTGTTTCGAAAATCCTGGGCAAATGACGTAATCGACGAATATTACTGAACCACGATGCATCCACTTATTATCCAGGTCAATTCAATAGTCAATAACATCACAGTTTTAGAGCTTCTGTTTTAGAAATCGTTATTATAGAATCGAGATCATCATCGGTATATTGCTTACTGATGAGCCAAGTCCACTCGGCTGATCGACTTCAATATTATTTATTCAACGGTGTATTTGTACTGTATAGATGTATATGATGTGGAGCAATCATATCGACCAAATGTGTTAGCTACGATGAATGAATACTTTAATCAAGCTTGTGCTCTGAATTGAAACAAACTGAGCGTTCCTTGCATTCATTGTTTGATTTTTTTTTGGATAAACCATGACAGAAGTTGTCCAAATACAATGAATGATCAGCAAAAAAAAAAAACAAAAACAATCAATGATCATCGAAAGTGAATTGATGATTACCTAAAGCACAATGGATGTCTGACGTATTCTTATTCCACATTGACTAACTATCCTTTTCTTTGATGCCATTCTGAAACGCAATCTTACTGCCTTGGATGGCCATTGGATGCTAATTTGTAATCGACTATAGCATAATTTTATTAACGCCTTATATAATTCCTACTAAAAAATACTAACACTACTTTATTTTTTGTTTGCTCTGCAGACATGTCCTCTACTGGTGAAAACTAACAACGTAACACTAACAACTTCTACTAACAAAGCCTCTCCGAGCAACGAGACACCGTTACGACACAACGAGGTCTACATCAAGTTCGCTCACTGCAAGCGACAAACTCAACTCGTACAAATATTTTTCGACCTGTCGAACCGACTCAAAAAGATCCCGTGTGATCATGCCAATTGGAGAAAATGCGAAGGGCGGTAAACGGACTGAAGCTGGATCTTACGGAGAATACGCCAGGTAGCTCGTCGAGCTTGTCGCGGCTGCCAAATTTGGTTGAGCATGCTGAGATCTGTCATCAAGCAACATCGGCCGGAACAGGCGAAAATTTAAGCAGTAAATTACCGAACGTGGTTGAGGGCTCGATGGACTATGGTAGCGAGCGAAGGTCCTCCCGTTACCTGGAATATGAGCCGAAGATCAGCTTCCAGGACGGACAAAATTTATCGAACAATTATTCGAGCTCGGGTGGTGGCGATTATGGGAATGAATCAAGGCAAGCATATTCGACTCGTAGCTTTGATCGGAAGACGGCTTCCTCAGGAAACTACGATCGTGAAAATCTCGAGAGATACGACAACCCCAGGATATATCCTGAGGAAGGACATTTGAGATACGATAGACGAACGGATAGAAGTTATCAAGAATCGGATCTCGATGCTCCGTACGAAAGAACCGATGCTGCAAAATTACGAGGTTACACGTCAGATATACAAGAGGGTGGCAAAAGGTATTCACGCGATCTTACGGATTACGAGTACGCTGCTCGTTATGCTGAGGAGACGCTTAAATTAGAGTCAAAGAAGCCTGACACGTCACACCATCATACGACTTCCAAGATTTACGAGCCTGTCATAACTGCCAAAGGCTACGAGACTTTAGGTACGAAAGGTTACGAATCTGGAATAAAAACTAGAGATTCCTCTTACGAGCTTGGCTCGTTTTCCAATCAACAACAAGATATTGGTGGCAGCCGAAAATATGATAACAAGTATCATTCCGTTGGTAAAATGTATGGGACACTGCCAAGATACGAATCATCGGGTAGCAAAGCATATGATACTAATTACGAATCCCATCCAAACTCTGGTGGTCGATCGTTTGATCCAAAATACGATGATTCCAGTTACGATACTGGTGCAAAGGGCGTAAAAGGTTTCGAATCATCTAGTTCCAAGTACGATCTAACGACATCTAAGAGTTACGAGAGATCTAAGTACGAGCCTGTTGCCCGATATCAAGATCCACCGAGCTCAAAGTCTTACGAGCAAACCTTGAAGATTGGTGAAATGAGCTCGAACTTTGGACAGAAACAACAGAGCTCATCAGCTTATCCCCGGAAGCAGAATCAGGAAGCTAGAGATTCGACATCAGGTACTGCGGCAGCTGGATCATCAGAAAAGACGAATGGTTATAGAAAAAATAATTTCGAAGCATATGGTGTTTACTCTGATCCTGAAGACGATCATGGCTTTTTGGCTGACAAAAAAACACCTCAGTATCCCTACAAAGGTGTAGTCGTTAATGTCAGCGGTGAATCAACAGTCGTTGATCAGAAGAGAACTAAAGACAGCAGACAGACCGAAGTTCCACGAAGTCCCTGGTGTCGACCAACCATCCTTCTACTTTTTCTTGTACTTCTAGTCGTGATATTTGTCTTCGTTGCCGGAGTACTTCTCTCCTTTAATTGTAAGTACAAAATAGATCTTAGATTATTATTTCCAATCATGCGCCACAATACTTCATGAGAGAGAAGTTTTTTCCGAAATCTATTCGTATTCGGCACCCGGTTGTCTTCTCTATGAAACCCACCCTTCAAACATTCGACAATCTTACCACATCCAGCAGAAATTGGACAAATGAAAAACTCAAATTGACATAAAGCTATAGCTTACAGATGTTGCACTCATTAGTCATAGTTACACACTTTACAACATCACATCATTCTTTCTGACATGATTTGCTTTTCTATACCAAGGCGAGTAGACCATCCTATAAAGGCAGAGGGTAAGAAAACTCTCCTCGTAATTAGGACAACGTGTAGACTCATTAGGAATCACTCAACAGGGTGTTGGTAATTTCTCCGGTAAATTTTGGACAGAGACGAATTTGTCTTCTTCTTCAACCTGTCGGTTTTTTTTGAGCCATCCGGGCATACTGTCTGTAATTTCCTCGTAGACCGAAGAGGGCTGTATTCGTTCTTCCGTACGAGCACGTATTTACTGGGAATGCCTTTCATAGGAAAAGCTGTTTTATACTATAGGCATTATCTATATATGCATCTGTATAGACTAGAAGGTAACGAAACTGATCTTCCGTTAATGAGCCTCGATAGCAATTATTTACGGGTGTGTCTCGTGGCCTCACGCGTTAGCTCTCCGACGGAGTTGAGCTTAACTAGGGGAGACAACGTGAAAGCCAACAAGCCGGAGAAACCTGTAACAAAACGACGGACATCATGGGCTCTGATGTTATATCGCGGTGGAACGTCGTGGAGACACGTGCGGGCGATACGTTAACCCGTTGGCGTAACTGTCTCTTCTGCAGTTTTATGTGTCGAATTTGACATGCCGGTCACGTAGGGACTTGCTACTAGCAAAACTGTTCGGCTGGAATTACAATGTGTTCCGTAAAGAGAACTAGGGAGTGAGAGAGATGATGTCTCGCATAGAAGAGCTAAGACAACGAAAGAATAGCGAAGAAAAACGGACCACCACGAGCGACCAAGACTTTGAACAGTTGCAGGTTTATAAGGCGCCCAAGAGTAAGGGAGAAATAGGAGTAGAGAAGGAGGAAGTACACGTTTAAGAAAAGTGTTGAGAAAGAAAGATTCGTAAAAGGATCTGTCTCGTTCGGAGACCAAAGATATATTGCACGAAGTCAGGATAAGAGTAAAGATGACATCGAAAGGGGAGCCAACTTTTTAACCCTTAATACTATGTGGACCCTATTATTTATGATCCACATTTGATGGAAAAATATAATAAACGATTTCGATTCCTTCAACTACATTTATCTCCTTGATTTCGTAATATTGTAGATGCAATTTGGAAAGTTCTGTTAATGATAATCAGGAGGTAAAATCGTAGAAAAAAGTGTCGAGGATTCCTATTTCACTGATTTAATGGTGTCTGATACACCTCCTGAGAAAAAAGGTGACGCATCTTTCCCGTTCAATTTTTAATACACATCTTTTTTTTTTTTTTCCATTTTTAGCCTCTTGATGAACATTTTTCCAATATCATCAATTTTTAAATCAGAACTTTTGAGACTGACATTGGCGTGAAATCAGCTGTGAAATACAAACATTTTATTTTCACATTCATTAGAAATAATGAAGTCGCCAACTTGAATTCTCACCTCGTGCTCACATTACGTTTATCCAACTTAATATTTTTCTCTCGAATGATTGAGTAAATGTCTAATATATTCGGTAGTAATTTGACTCTCTTACATGTAATCTACACACATGTTTCGCTTATTTTAGTTCATTTGAAAACATTTTTTATTTTACGTACGTGTAAATTTGACTATAATTAGAATAGTTTTAACTTTTAAACAGCTTAGTGCATGCTTTTGAAATTTTTTTAGCATCTTTGGGACAATTGTACAAATAATCCGTAAAAATCGCATGAACTTGATAGGATTTTTTATATATGTCGCAAACATCCTTAATACATCTTCCATCCACAATCATCCATTACAAAAATCACATGAAAATATTTTTTAACACTAGAATCTTTCATAACCTTTTCATTTACTATTTTATTTGATAGATTGTTTGTGTATTCATTAAAGCTAATGAATAGTAAAACGTCAAAGTATACTTTCAGCTTCAAGATTTCTCTTGCTACTCGAAAAAAATCTCTCTTTAATGAAATTTCGTTTAAATAACAGTAATATACGGGTAACTGATGGTTGTTTTTTCTCAGCAAACTAGAGTTTATGTTTTTTGCTTGTAAACGTGCCATTTATCAATTCTATGGAGCTGAGTCAGAAGAAAAAACTGCAAGTCATGTCCTGTGAGTGTTTTATATATCATATGAGGATAAACGAGGTTATAAAAGTTGTACGCACTTTAGAAATACGTGAAGATTTTTCACGGTAGAACATTCAAGAAAAACGCTCTTTATGTGGAAACAAACTAAATACGTATCAAGTGACTCGGTAGCGGCTCGACGCCAAGTATTAAAAAGAAAAAGTCAGCTCGAGCGCTACCGTACTCTTATATACTCGAATATGGCACTTTTGTGACGTCATAAGTTAATTATTTAAATCACTTCCACGCAAGAATGGGTTAAGTAAAAAATTTGAGTATGAAGGACGATTTTTTATTATTTTTCCCCTTTCTAATAATATACAAAAGATTTACAAACGCGTATTGAAAATTATCCAGGACATTTCGCAGCGTCACGTGTAAACGAGACATTAAGTAAAACCAAAAAACTGCGACCCTTGTTCTATTCATGGACATTCATTTTCTATCTTCCAAGCATTCCACATTTTTTTGATTTTTTTCCTTTTCTTCCTATTACGTGGCACATCATCTTGCCTGGAATATAAAACGTCTGATTTTCTCATCTACGAGATTCTTGATGTATGGAAATCTGTGGTTACGAAAACTTTGATCTATATCACGTTTTCACGCTTACATATTATCCTATTGAAGTAGGGCAAAAATACATGTTCACTTGAAGCATGAAAGGGTAAAACGTAGCAGGATCGTACCTCCTCTTACTCGCTTTCTGGGATTGACGCCTCTCCTGATGTGATCTTTGGGGTTGAAAACGTGTCGTTGAACGCCATTGGGGTCTTTTCTCTTTTGACTATACCTACTGAATATATTAATTCAAGTACGTTGCCGTAATGTAAGGGTGTAACCGGATATGCTTTCTCAGGTGATGTATTTCAAAGCTTCTTTCTTCATAAATTCAACAGACTGTCGTTCTTCTTCACGAGCGCGCGAAAGTTCAATGGTCAATCATTCACTGATGAACTATGTTTTTTGAAAACGTGCATAAAATTTGACAAATATAAATAATTAATTTTTCACAGTGTTCGCATGAAAACACGCTTGATAAAATTGGCAAAACCCATTTGGTTATTAACTTTAATAAAACTATATTTCATGGACAAAATCGAAAAATGCAGATAGTCTATTCTCATTGGAACTCACATGGATTCCCGATAATTCTCTTCGGATACAATAAAATCTATACCGTTACACATGGCTACCGTGGCGCCATGCCATATTGAAAAAAAAGAAAAAAAAACTATCGCGAACGGGGGAGGTTGAAGCGTTTTCGGGCAGTGCTCTACCATTCCCAACGGCTGAATTTGGCATCGACATCGACTGGCGCATCCAAGCGTATTCGTCGCTTTATTTTCGGGTAAAGTTTTGCGCCCGCACAGCCAGCAATCAGCCTCAGTATTGTCCATGTGACTGTGACTCAGGACAACACATTTACCGCGTCGTCGTCGAATTCACCGAACTCTGGTCAGATCAGCTTCACTGTGGTCCGTTTAGAGCTCACCCGAGGAGTGCTCTGGCACACTAACACCAACCGGCAAAAGGCTAGAGAGCTCTCTTTCGATCTGTTTCCAGAGTGGTGACGTCGATGTCCTGTCATCAGCCTTTTCGTTTATCCAGTTTTCAGACGATATGTTTATTTCTATATTTCTGCGTCTGTGTGTGTTGCTACAGTTCTACCAATATTTTTTTCAATTACCTGCTGATTGTCTCGATATGATTAAACTTTTTATGCAACGTTTCGACACATCTCTTTCCAAATTAACAATGGAAATAAAGACAACAATATACAAAATCGTAAAGGTTCTTAGACAGACTTGTTATTTTTTTTTTTTTTTTTTTAATTTACGACTTTTGATAGAAGCCACTGAGAGTAATCAGATAAAATAAAGGAGGCAAATCTATAATGTGGAACAGTAAATGTGAGAGTCTATAAAGACGTGAAACGTCTATGGATGGTCTTTCAGAAAGGCGGAAAGATGGAATACCATAGTCCACTGAGCCGAAGACTTTTGGTCCTGTCAGTCGCGCCCCGAGGACCTCTTTCTTCTTTGCCATTACTACGGAAGAGAAAAGAAAAAGGGCGAAAGGTAGAGGAAGAGAAAGAGAGTGGGAGTTTCAGGGATTTATCGGTGTTAGACTTATTAACTCTGGAGTGAAGTTAACATTAATCTCGGGGCGGTGAACTCTGCTGGGAAAGGAAGTCTCCGTCGAGCAATCCCAAGCCTTTCACCCCTGTTCGACAGTGTATAGCTTCGTCCTTCACCCCTTTTCATCTCCTACTCTCAACCTCTTTTCTTCGCTTGTAGACCACGCCAAGACTTCTCATTCCTCTCACTTTCCTTACCCTCAATTTCTAGCTTCTTCGTCTTTCTTGTGCTGGTTACACGCGTGTTACCCCTTCAGTTTTTTAGGTATCCTTTCCGTTCACAACCCCTACGCCCAATCGTTTCAACCCCCGCCAAAGCCTTTTTTAGCCTCCTTCAATTCTCCCCCACTCACCCATTCTTCCGACAGAGCTATATCCTCGTCTCGGCAATTCCATCCGCTATTTCCCCGTTTTCTTATCAGGAGGCACCACTAAAACTAACCTTACCACTCTCTTTTCCACAAATGATGTAGTTCTCCTTCGTCTTTACAGACGCACCGTTAGAGATCTCATTCCTCTCAACGATGGTTTAATTAACGGAGAATAATTTATTTGGAAAATTTCACTTTGCCTTTGGTACAAGCACTGAGTAAAGGCTTGAGTTAGCGAGAAAGAGAGAGAGAGAGAGAGAGAGAGACAGATAGAGCGACAAACGAATTCTTCGCACCACTGAACTCCGATTAGTCTTTCGCCGTTATCTTTGTCGAACAGCGTGAGGGATGGAAATTTATACTTTTAGAATCCGCACAGAGCTTCATAAAGATATATGACAAGAGTACGAAGGAAATTGCATAGGAGAATCATACGATCTGGTTCGCATTAAGTTTCCTTTGAGAGAGACAAGTTTATTTTCCTTATTTACAGATAGCATACCGCAAGTACTCGTCCTTTTTCAACGTACATGAATCATATTCACTGGGTGAAAAAAAAAAAAAAAATTAATAGCAAAATATGAGGAAACACAGACTGAAAAGCAATCAAAGCAGCCTTACGTCGCGCTTGCATTGAACCTCGATTACTACAGTGTACTCGACTTAAAAAATTTGAGTAAGTAAACTTATCATCGCGTAAATCATTTGAATAAAAAAAAGTTGGACTATTACTCTTCTCATTCCTTTCAATTAAACTTTCTTAGGTTTTTGTAAACACTTTTCCTTTGGAATGCGCCACTTGTCAATATTTTCTTTTAAAATGATTAACGTACTATATGGATCAGCGGTTCTTGAAGAGAATTTGTTATATTTACTTTGGTGGGGAAAGCCGTTGTAGCAACTTTCGTTCCTGCCAGGATAAAACATAAAAGAGAAAACATTCGAGAAAAACTTCATGGAAACGTCGTTTATTATCGTCTCTGGGACGCTTGTGAATGTAAATATATATTTTTAATGTGCGCTTGTAAAAAAGTAGGTTTTGGTTTATGAACAAGAGAAATGAGTAAAACTATAGGCAGTGTGCATGGGATACGAGGAATCGAATGAAGATGAGAGTAAGGCCGGTGTAGAGTTAGAGCAGTTAGTAAGTTCCCACAGCACAGAGATGAAATTGTGGGGTCCATATACGAAGCTTGCACCAAAATGAGAGAAGAGGTGAGTCAAGGAGAAGAACTTCCCGAGTTACCGTCCACGTCGTATACAGTGTGTTTCTTGGGGTACGGCCGACACTGCAAAAGCGAATGAACGAGCAAACTAAAGGTACATGTACAAGAAGGGCCTAAATAGTGAGAGGGTCGGAATAAGTATACACCAGCAAAAAGAGAAAGATGTTGATCTGCAGGAGGAGAATGAGGATGAAAGAAAGAAAGATGGAGAAAGTGAGGAAGGGTAAGGAAGAGAAGGAAAATGTGAGAGCGTGTAAGGCGCAACTGTAAGTAGGGAAAACCTAGTTACGTTCTCTCTCCGAGTTTGAGGTGTCAAGTACCTGCTAGCAATTAAACCGTTACCTGAAGATCCAATTTCGCACAAGCCTCACACCTAGCCAGCTCGTACTTCCTGGCGACCTTCTTTTACCTCCCCTTCCTTTTTAGTACCTCTTCTGACCTCTTTGATTCTCGCTTTAATAATTAATTCTTTGGTACAATCTCATCAACTGATCAGTTCGATAGTAACGGGATTTCCACATTGAAATAACGCCGCTCAAGTAATTTGTTTGTTATGAACTATGAAATGTAATCTTTTTAGTTTTGACTCGACATCCTTGTCGTTAATGATTCATTGAATTGTGTTCAGGAGAGACGTTTTCAGTGTAACATTTAAAACATCCAGACACTCATAAACTTCGTGTTAAATCGTGGTCGCCCTCATAAAAAAGTATATTCAACCGGCTGCGCAGAGTCTCGAAACTTTGAACGCTATCCTCGAAGTCATGCCTTAGAGCACACTATATGATGGGTTATTAGTAATTTCAAAATTTTGTTTTTTCTTGACG